>NDFZ01005474.1:930169-1029110 GCA_002192655.3 Mamestra configurata | reverse complement strand
CCGCACCCCGCTCCCCGTCCCGCGCGCGCAGCCGGTGCGTGCGCCACACCCCCCCGGCCCGCGTGCCCTCCCCACCTCTAATCCATTATTTACGGACGGCCGACCGGTTTCAGGCGCGTTCGTTCTGCCCGCCGCTTCACGACGATCGTTCAAATTTAATGCCCTTCCTATGTCCGGCCTCTAATGCGATAAGATTACGGTCGGCGAGCTGTGGAAGCCGCTGCTCCGGAGCCGCCGCTGCCGCCACGGTGATCACCGACGCGCCCGACAGCATAATTAAGAAGAGCCTCGCAGTAAAGCTGCACAGACGTACAGGAGCGCGTTCAGTGTGATACAAAAGAGTGACTGATATGACAACGGAAAGGTGAACGAACCTAAGGCAGGCATCGGCTGGCACTGAAAGCACTAAAATGTCTATAACCCAAAGTTATATTCTGTTGTAAGCCACGAATACTTTTTGAAGCAGTAAATCACCGTACTGAACATAAAAATGCAGTAAAAATAGAATTGGAAAAGAAATTGGTAACAAGTAACTCTTCGCTAACTATGTACTTACTTATTCCCTTACTGCAAGACAGAGAACTACACTTTTGAAATGCAGTTGCGAGTCACAAAAAGTTTTCACAGTTGACCCTCTCTCGCGACTAAGTTTATCTTAGCATTTATCTTATTTCCGTGGAAAGAACTTAAAAAGTTATTCCTTATCTTCCAATTCCGAGAATATTCTTTACCACTCGTGCCAGTTATAATACTGAACGTTTCAAGTGTGCTACTGACATTACTGTTACGAAATAAGCAAAAGCTAAGACACTTCTTTTGCTTTTAACAGTCCCGTGCAATTACAAGAACACACATGAAATCCAATCAATTCCAAAGCGTTGGACGATGTCAATTAGACAAGAAGAATTTAAATGGTGATGCTTAACAGTGATTGGAGAACAACATTGTCCTGGTTAATTTGATTTCAAAACATTGTATAATCAGTATACTATTCCAATGGCAATCGCCTTTGGGTTTTAGCTGGTGTAGAATGGCGAGGACGAAGGTAATAAAATCGACGCGGGGGCGTTCAAATACATTTAAAGTCTCGTAATTGGAGCAACTAAATAAAAACGATTTCTCTGAAGGACCACCACGTAGATCTGTCTTCGTCAATCATCTCATGTTCTAGAGCGTCTAATGCGAGACATTAGATACTGTAAAAAGTCCAGCAAACGCACACCACGGATGGGGGTCCGCGAGTAGTCGCGTCGCAGCCGGAGGGTAGAGCAGTGTTTCATTACACGTTTCTCCGTAACATTAGCGCCGGCCGAGTGGCTCTCGAGATACTCCGGCTCCACTTTCGGCGGACAACCATAGAAATCACGTAGTTCGCGGAACTTTGTTACCTGTGGTGCGCCGGCAGCGCAGCGCGCCAAGGTGAACGTTCGGGCCAAGGACGGCACGGCGGCGCCGGGGGGGCGCCTCCCGCCGCCCGCTGATCCCCCGTGCTCGAGTAAAAACGCTCCGAACCTTCGAACGCGCCGGTGCAACCCAGCAAAAAAAGGGCCCGACGGAACAAATAGAAAATGTTCGGGCCAAACAAAAAAAGAATACAAATAACAGGGGTCTCGGGTAACAGAACTAGTTAGGCTCTCTGGGTAGATGTCGAAATAATGTAGAGTTCGCATGTCACCTGCGCCTACGCAGACGGGTCACGCACCGCGAACGCGCATGTTCCTATGATGTAATAGACGAACGATAAAAAACGACTAACGGAAGAGGCGCGGAACCGGCCGTATCGACGACGACGGCCCACTAATCACCTGGCACGATAGTTATTTTATAATTTCACAGCTACAGCGAACCGTCGAGGATATTAATATTCTAGAGATGACCATCTCCGCTTCAATTATTCATGTCTCCCCTTGCTTATTCGTGATGCGTAAGCGTTAAACTTTTTCCATGCGAATTAAAGGAAGACTAGGGACGATAAAATACCAGAACCGCTTCCTAGGCGTTGTGCCCTGACCGGTTCAGCTGCGCATTGTAATAACTTCCCCATCAGAAAAAGTTCTGCTAGCCACAAAACACGTCCTACAGAATATTCTGTAACGACTCGCATTAGAAATGCCATTAACAGATAACATTTCTGCGTCTACACTTGTACAAAAAGTAAACGAATTCCAATCGTGGTGGTGGTAACATCTGAGGAAATAATTATTTGCGGTGAAGGTCCTGCCTGACGTAATAATATATTTGATAGTTGATCGACCGACTTCCTATCGATTGTCACTAGACAATAGATGTCTTCGTGTGTGCGGTTATGTGACCGGTCTATTGGTCATATTACATCACCGTACATAAATAGAATCTCCTGGAGCCGCTCGTACTTGCGTATAGCGCGTGCAAGGAGGCGTAACTCTCTGTACTCCTCTAGCGGACAGCATCGAACGAGAGAGAAAGGGACGAGGCAGTGTTACAGTTAAGCAGGAACTCTATTTATATGCAAATATAACCTCGGAGTCGACACCTGTTTGCGTATTCTCAGCGCTCGCCGCGTCGCTTTGTGGCAACACTGTCTCCGTGGTATCCTTTAGATTATGTAAAACCGAATCAACTTTGCGTTCTATTCATGTCATCATCATAAAAACATGATCCTTATTACCGAGCATTAGAGCTCAGCACACAACCAGGCTTGCGACGAAGTAAATTTGTCATCCAATACCTGTACCTTTGTCGCTTCTCTCTTGTTTTTCTGACCACTTTTTAATCTTATTGTTTTGGGTTTCATTATGAGATTTGTTAAGTAAAATTAATTACGAATTTCACTCAAAAAACTTGTCACGTCCCTTGACGTGATGGCATGGGCTCGTTAAAAGTTAGGAAATGTGAAGAAATGCATAAAAGCGAGATATGATATAGGCTTCCATCACTTTGCTCTAAATGCGTAATGAATTGATGTTTACGCAGTGCTTGACAAAGCTGTGCATTAGAATAAAATATGACAGAAGGGCAGAGTGGCATGGCATCGCACTCATCTATCACGGCAGATTGCCGAGTACATCACTCTGAACGATAAATGGATCGTATTTGAGGACGGGATTATCGAATCACCGGATCCGCTGATGTGTGTTTTGAAAACGTGAGAAAATTTCGTAAGTTGCAGATTTCTAACCGTCGCATCTCTATCTGGAGCACGGAGTTTCGCTCAATGTTTCATTGATTTTGAAAAGGAGGAAGCTGAGATAGATAAAGGATATTTAATTTCGCAGCGTCCGCAGTATTTCCCTTGTGGTTATGGTGTCACATCTTTCCATTACTGTCATATATCTCCCTCCCACACGGAGTAAAGAGAAGAATTGGAGCGGGTGTTTGTGCTGTCCATTTATCATACTCGGCCGAGCAGTGCCTGAGTGCGTTCCTGTGTATGTACGTCTGCCGGCAGAGATACGTACTTGCTGGTTGTTTTGTTTACACGTGTTGCGACGTTCGCAACGTCTGCAATGCACATTATGACTGCAGATTCGTATTACAGGTTCTTTATTGAAATTGTAATCGGAGTCAGACTGAAATCAATCTCTGTTGGCAATGTTGTTTTCGAATTTGCGTCTTGATTTAGATTGAAGAGGATATTTTTCGGATATATCGCGTTTTCTCACTTTTCTGATTTTAGTTTGACATTGCAACATTCCCGAGCATTTTCGCAATTATGAGTTCAATGCCCAATCTGTCTCCAGCTAACGACCTTCCCCTCAGAAACCTCATTTCACTTATCTTGGAAAGCGAAATCTCCAATTCATTCACAAACAATCCCTGCATGTTTTAGAAACGTTTTTCTATGCAAATGTGACACATTGGCACCTGGGGACAAGTAGTGGTAGGAGCGTAATATCGCACGGCTCCATCGCATCGCGAGGCATCGGCCGCCGGGTGCGTCGCCCGAAGCGTCCTTCCTTGCCCTTTGAAACAAGCCGTGTATGACACACCATTGTTGTAGTGTGTTAACTTCACATTGAATAGGAAATTACATGATTTCATATGGTTATCTGCTAGTGGCGATAATGAGTTTTAAACTCTAATTGCGCGTAGAACTTTTTAAAAAAAATTTCGTATATTTTTTTAGAGACGACCTTATGTTAATTAGGGGAGACATTATGAATTAAGGTATTTAGTAAGAAATAATCTCATCATCCATCTGACTAACCTTTCCCAACTATATTGGGGTCGGCTTCCAGTCAAACCGGATTCAGCTGAATACCAGTATTTTACGTGGCTACGTACCAACCCATTAACTGGGTAACACGGTAGTTCTTGGCAACACTGGAATCAGGTTTTCCGGCTTTTGACAATCCGTAACGACTGCCCAAGATCTACAAATGACGATTTTAAGACATCGCGAGTTGTATTATATTGTAGTGTACAGTTTTCGTTTTTGAAACTGATTTACTTCTACTATCAGGCATAGAATGAAATTCTAATTTCAGGAGTAACTTCGCTCTAACACGTTAGATGGAAAACATGCAATAGTTAAGTGCAGAAACAGTTCACTAACCAGTCGCCTATAAGCTCCATTAAATAACTCGTTGCCCTCAGTTGACTTTTACAACTTTAGCGGGAATATATACAGCTGATACAATCTCCTTTAGTTTTATTCTCACGCTAACCAGAGTTGCACAAAAATAAGCAGTTTTTCGCTAGTTTTAATTTAAAACAAATAAATAAGCATAATTTATTTATAAGGCAGGATTCTTAGCTAGTATTAATCACAGTTGGAAAGAATGTCTTGCGGCACCCCAAAAAGCCGAGAGTGTAACTTTAATGGAGTCCTGTGACGTTTAAGCTGGAAGAATTCACAAATAAGTTGGTATACATAATAACATATATACTTAGGATCCTTTACGTTTATGGTAATCCTTATAACAGTTCCGCAACTTATGGCCGGTCTTTGACCAACTGTCAAATTAGCTACCAACAGTAGCTGACATGATTTTTTTATAATTTCTAGTTTATCAATTTTGATGTTTATTATTGTTTTTTTTTTTTACATTTACTATTTATTTAATTGTAATATACCTAGCTCATTCTACACTTCTCATCTTCACTTTGATTTTACATTACATATATTTATTATGTTTACAAGTACCACTTCCGAACTTATCACTTCACTTTTTTTACTTTTTTTTATTTTTTATTTATATGTCTACATATGGTACCCGTGGGCTGCAGCTGAAAATCAGCGTTAGGTGGTAATAACTACTGTTGCCACCTAACATTATGCTGAGCTGAGGCCCTTTTGGCACAATATTGCTATATGTACTTAAGTTTTGATATTTTTTATTTGTAAGTTTTTTTTTTTTTTTTTTTTTTTTTTTTTTTTTTTTTTTTTTTTTTTTTTTTTATTGTGCCAATAAATGCAATTTTCTTTCTTTCTTTCTAAAACGTCATGTTTGCCTTTCAAATAAGACGTTTCACGACCGAAATCAAAAAACTTCTCTTGTATGTATGTTTCTTTGGTTTTATTAAAATTAAATTTTTATTATTTGTTGTTATAGCGGCAATAGAAATACACACTGAAAATTGCAACTATCTGACTATTACGGTTCTTGAGATACAGCCCGCTGACAGACAGACGGACGCACAGAGGAGGTTTAGTAACAGAGTTTTGTTGGTTATTTACCCTTCGGGTACGGAACCCAAAAACAACAGTATCGTGTGTGACAGTCAACACTAACGACCCACGCTTTATGACACGTCTTTACGTTTTAGACCTGCAATTATTCATGTCACAATGTTATACACTTTGACGCATCCAGCTCGCAGACTCTCGACTACTAACTTATTACACTGAAGACTCAATAATTTGTGTCGGTGCACAAATTATCCGTGTTTTCTTAATCAAATAGAGACGGCTCTCCGGCGAGCTTGTTAAGGAGTGCGAATTTAATCTGTAAACTCCGGTAGTGGAGTGGCAACGAAGCGCTTTTTGCCTCCGTTCGGACTGTAACGTAATAATAAAATCTTGCACTTTGATGTCGGAAGGCGGGTTCTGGCCGCAGCCGGTGTGAGGGGGTGGAAAATCACCCGCGGCCTCTTTTCCGACGCCGGCGTTCAATTTCAAAGTCAGAGGGCGCATCGCGACGGAAGGCGGCACTAAACTGGAGTGCGACGCCTCGCCACTCTCCGAGTCTGACCTATAAACGCCATCCGTAAGACGCTTGTCTTGATAACCCCGTAAATATTTTGTTGCTTCTCCATTCCATATAAAATTTATGGGATAGGGAGCTCTGTTGCGATTAGAATGTCGTTTCTTTCCAATATTGAGATCTTATTCCCCCTATTTCATTCCATATGGATGTTTGCATAATTTAGGAGGAAAAGTGCGAGAGTTGCATAAGAAGGAATTTCTGAGGAGGTGGATCATTGGAGTCAGGCTTAGGGCCTGTAATGCTTGATGGCGTAAGACGTACGTGCAAATACATCGCGTCGACGGATAATAGCCGGTTGGCCCACACGCGGCGCTAAAGTTAATTAAAACGTCATGAACTCTCAACGTGTAGAGCTACAGTTTTCAGATTTGATTTACGTTGTCTTAATAGCGTGTAATAAAGCGTGTGGCTAATGTAAGGAAACACCGAATCAGCACGAGTCCAAGGCGGCGACGGCGTCTCGGCGGAGACAAGACGGTTTATTAATTTTACGAGCGCTGAAAATGCTGATTTACATCGTCGTCAATAGGGGCGAACTAAAAGCCATATTTGCGAGCATTTTATCCATAAAACCCACTAAAAAGCTATGTTTACTAACGGATACGAAGTACAAGAGCTTTAATAGAAGTCATAATTCCGAAAACAACATTCTTTCATCTTGTTTCATTGAATGGAATTGCTCGTACAATACGGGGTCAGGCAGCCAAGTGGTAAACGCTTAACCTAACGAAATAGCATTACTAGAACAAGTGGCTTCACAATATAATAAATGGAGGCACATTGAAAAGAGCAGCAAGGCAGGAAGGCGTCGACCGAGGCGCGACGACATTGCGGCGTCGGTCGCGTCGGAGACAATTTTCCAATCAATCGGGCACTGGTCCGCCGTTGTCACTCCAATTTCTATTAGTGACATCAACTATGATAGACAGTAATCGTGTTTTAGTATCGGAATTTGAAGTTTTTGAGCATTGTTCTCGAATACAAGGGCCAAACCAGTTGTTTCACTCATTATAACACCTGATTAAAGTATTCATTCCTAACTGTACAATGATTTTATATGATGAGATGAGGTAATAGTGTACTTGTACTTAATATGTTTATTGATTTATTTTTAGAATATGGAGGACTTACAGCTAATAAAATAAACCAAAAAAAAGGAACCCTTAGTCACCATAAAGCCAATTAGAAATCCAGATACTAATTTATGGTGGATGTATGGTGGTATATAATATAACACATAATTTGAACTTTAAGCGTGCATTTAACATTTCCAGCCAGTCAGAATAACTTTGTAGCGAGGACATTCGCCTTATTTTACACAGACATGCAATATTAATATATTAAGTTAAAACGTTTAATATTTATGCGAGGTTATGCAAATGCCGAGATGTTTTCTGTGTTAAACAACTGAATTGTTATTATTATTATTATATTATTTTCTCCGACTAAGGAATACATTTAACTTAAAAGCCATTAAGCATCAAATAAGCGACGCAACAAACAAACGAAAACTACGTTCGTTATAATGACTAAACAGGAATTTTAACTAAAATGTAATTAATTGGCATCTTTGTTATGCAAATTACTCTGTGTCTGAGAAAAACGTTCTAAAGTAAAGAGAATAACGTTGAGAAAAAATATGAGTGAACATAAATAGTAATCTAATTAGAAAGTACTAAGAGCTCGTTAATGACTCACACATTTATATTAATTAGGTGTAACGAGTGACCGAGCGGCAACGTGAAATTTTAATCAATCTGGCAGCCTGCTGGACTGGTGAGCTACGGCAAAAAACTCCGTCTACCTCGCTTCACTCATTCGTCACTTTTTATCCCAGTCCCGTTTAGTCGAGAGTGGATAAGCGAATGGATTCAGGACCATCCAATCCCATTATTAAATTGCTGGAATATTTTCTTAAGTTCGCGACTCGCGTCCGAATTCAAGAGGAATTAAGATCTGTTCAGTAAAAGGATAACAATTAGCCCGCTACATTTTTTTACAGCGTTCTTTATAGGCTCAAAATTGATTTTCACTCAACTCAACGATGTGAATTTTAATAACTATAATACAGAAAATTATTAAAATTATATTTTAAATGGATCCCAGTGTTATTAATTAAATCAACGTTATTTGGGATCAATAAACCTAGCTAGACGCACGATGTTATAGTATCCAATAGGGCAGAAACTATCATATGAAATATATAACAAGCATGGCCGTTAAACTTTCATCAACAGTAACTGCGTTGCAAGAGTACGTGTGGATGTATTTCCACAGAGTATGAACTTACAGAAGCTTCACTTTAAGCAATGCGTGATAAAATATTCATGCTCGCGTTAGACGCCATATAGTACCGCGAGCTGCTTTAAATGTAAGCAATTGCTCAGTAAACCCAGTTTATTAAGTCTGAACTAAAGCCATATTATTTAGAAAATGAACTGTTCTTTAACTTTGTTGCCTGCAATTTGTTCACTTTTAAAGACCGCCCACGTTGCTATGCTTCTATGCTTTTATTCGAAGGATAACTGAACTTTTCAATAAAAGTTCGGCTCTAATGTTATGGGAAATTGGATTCGAAAGGAACATACGTTTCCAAAAAATGGTCCTTCTGTCTCTTTAAATTCCACGGTATACTGGAGACGGCTCCGCCAAAGCTTCGTTCTCCACTTGACTCCGGAAGTGTTCTCTCATCCACTGCCCTATTTATAAGCCAAGCTATACGCTAGTTAGCGTTTGTCGGCAAGGGAAATTTCGTGGCGAATACGATATTTTCTCGGTATCATTAGGCAACTTTTGCTACCAAAAACGACACAAAGCTCAACGACAAAAAAGAAAATAACTCTGCGAAGAACCAGCACCACTCCGTTCCAGACGGATATTCCAAAAATTCTACAAACATGGAAGGATGTACCGCATTAAAAGAGACGTTTATGACTGGAAATATCTATCACGAAGTATTAAGATATTATCTGTTTCAATTCTAATATCACTGGAATCGGCTAAAGCTGCGGGCCGATATTACTCGAATATCCCTTTAATCTCGCTGTAAAAATAGTGACTTATTATAAATTGATTTCGGCGAATGAAGCCATAAAGCGAGTGTCGTACGCTGTCGATTTGTTTGTTTTGCATTCTGAATATTCCTTTAATTAGCGCCTTAATTAAGATCATGTGCCGAATCAGAAACGGGATGAGTGAAATGGAAATGTGAGCGGAAAAAAGAATAAATGTGGCAGTTTTTTACTTTTTACACAAAGGAACCCTTTGGAATGATATCCAATTATAAATATTTGAAGTGTGTAAACGCAGTCGCTGGGGTTCTGTAATTCAATTCGTCGGTGTTGAGTTTCTTATTGACGTATCCATTAGGTATTATTCGAGTTCTAGGGTGAGTCGCCGCACGGAGCGAACACGGAATGTTTTCACAAGCTCCACAGGAGTTGGGCACGATATTTCGAGAGGAATTTCGAAAGATTAGATTGGAGTAATGAGAGTTGTCTGTAAAAGTTTTTTCGTTAAATAAAATATTTCTGGTCTGGTTGTTGTTCCAGATATCAGATTACCGACCTATGGTTTCTCGTTTCTTTTATATGGTGTGGTGTGTCATATATTTAAAACAACCAAATAACTTACTGATTTATATTTAATATTACATGAAACTATAGTATGTTGAAGGTAATTGATTAGTAATTAATTGCTTTCAAGCGCTCAGTAAAAAAAAAAACAATAAAGTAATATTAATATAGACAAAAATAAAAGCTAATATTTTTTTTTAATCAGGTAGAGAAAGTATTTTTGAAGTTGTAACAATGTAAGTTGTCGACATTTCCTGAGTCAGTCGTCAAATTATGTCGAATTACAATTCACGTCTCGAATATCCGTTTCCGTTCAATTTGGCGATACACTGCAAACATGTCTAAACATAACTTATAGCCTTAATAAACGGAAGTACAACTACGTGTGGCCATATGATACAGTTATTCCACATGCTTTGCAAAAGCTAGCTACAAATAACCGGAAAATTATTAGCATATAGCTCATAACTTAGTATAAACAACAGGTTTCAAAATGAAAGAAGATCATATCCATGTTCAAAGATTTAGAAACATTGCAGCTTGAAACTTGCGACAGGTTCAATTGAGGTTAGACGCTACAGGGCATCGTACAAATACAACACACGCATGCCTAAGGGATACAAGTAATGACGTACCAGAAACTATGCGAGAAAATACTAAAGCAACTATGTTACTTAAAGAACAAACAGAAAGCTCACTCGTTGTTCAAGGAAAAACGAAAGTGATTACAGATGTCAACGAAGCGAATGGTCCCAAGAATGTCAATTGAAGTTTTTAATCAAAATTCTTTAGAGGCATTGCAGACAATCTTTTGTCAGTCTCGAGATTACTTACAATGTTAACACCATAATGCCACATTTAAGGCCGTATACAGCAATGCAAAGTTTTTCGGCAAACGTCAACGCTTTAGACACAAAATGTTTTTGTTACTTTAGCTTTTCTATTTGTTTTATCTGTTAGGTTGTGATTCAATCTATTGGCTTAGCCCTTTGAGTAGCACGCAGTTTCAGAACCAGCTTGTGTCCCCTAACGGTGACGGGCGTGCAAGTTGCACCTTTGATCTCACATGTGTATATTGAGCGTATATTATTCAATAGTTCAGGGAACTTTGCCTACCTTAGCGGATTAGATTAGTGGGTAGGAGCTGAGGCTGGCTGTAAGGGCGTATTTATGTTGGCTCTCTTTTGGAAGACCGAAGTCATGTTTTCCAGATACCACATTATCGCAATTCTAGTTAACTTCGATTTCAATACCGCCAGTTTCATAATCCATTGCGGTAAGCTTGTGGTTTTACAACTAGCTACCGACCTGAATCTAATTTAGGAGCTAAAACCATTATTCCATCACCGGATTCAATAATGATCATGCCCATTAGTTTCCCTGGAGATGTAAATAAACAATGGTGCCAAAGCCAAACCATAACCCTTCCCCGCTCGAGTAATATAACCGATATGAAACTGGGAACCGGTTCTGTAATCCGAACGCGGCTGCCAACTTATTGAAGGAGGGTTCGTGTTTGAGGAAGCTTCGTATCCAGTCAGATAGGATATTTTGCTGAGACAGACAGCGGACCCGTATTATGACAGCCGAGCGAGAAATAAGACGTGTATGGTCTGATCTTTTGCATTCATTATGAGGTTATTTTAATATGGATTAATGCTTGAGTGATTTTGGTCGTTTTGGACTTTGAAGTTTTTTTTTTTTTTCAAGTTTAAAAGCAAAATTTTTACTTTTGTGATTAGGTTTACAGTAAACAGCTCGACGGCTGCCAGAAGCGAGAAGCTAGCAGGAAAAGGCATGGTAAGACAAAAGTAGTGTAATTTGCCTTTACCAGAGAATTAAAGGACAAAGTTCCCCTGAAAAGACCCTTGAGCTCTTGTGACCCTTGGTTGACTGGTAGAGCAAGTCTTTTTTAGTTTTTTTTTTTTCAAGGATGGGAAATCATCAAATGACTTCTTCCTCTATGGGAGAAGGGCGTGTCAGACTCTTACTGATTAAAACCTATCCGTGTTCCTCTTAAAGCCGTTTGCGTTCCAGGGCCGCGGTGACTCTTTCGAACAAATTCCGCAACCCAGGTGGTAGAGAATGTCTAGGGCATAAGTAAGCCTCAAGTCAAAATAAATGAATAGTATAAGTCAAGTTCACCTTAGCAATAAAGCGTCACCTCTTTCGACAGTCGCAGAGCCATCACACTTGTTGTAACTCCAACCCTTTGCTAGTTCAACCGGTCATGTAACTAGAGGCCGGTGGCTAGCCGGTACATTCGAGGAAGCGGCCGCGTTCCCACGGGGCTTGCGCGCATGCGCCTGGCGACCGCAGACTGGGCTCGGACAACGTACCTGCAAACAAAAACCTACATGTTAGCTTATATTACTTTTACAACGTATATTGTATAGGTATGGGATTGATTTCCATATGGTGTAAAGGGCGGGACGTTATTGGAATTGTAGTCAGATCATGCAAAAAGAATAAGATGAATAGAAAAATGTTTTAAGACTCTTTCCCCTTGCAAAAGCGTTATTAGGTCAGGTTCTGAGATGGAAAGTGAGTCTAATGATGACGATGAAGCTCATCATCATATTTTAGTCGAAAGTTGTCCACTGCAGGACATAAGTCTGGCTCAAGCTTCGCCATTCAGAGAATTCCGAATGAGTTTGGCACCTGCATTTCGACATAAAAGTTAAACCAAATTGAAAAATTCAAAACACGAGTGTGGGTGAAAATAAGTGTCACCACAAACACGAAACGCATGACACGGTTTCCACAGGGTATTGAAATAATCAGTTCCGATACGAGACAGGTTCCTCTAATGTGTCTACGTCGACTTCCTACCCCGCATATCTGTCAGCATTAGGTGCACATCAAAAGCACCGTTAAAGTCGGGCTATTGGGTCCGCGAATCGCGTACGAAAATTATTTTGCATATGCGTGGGAGCATGAATGGTTTGGAATTTATCTTACGGGCTTTTATTTTCTGTTTGGTTCTTTATTTAAATTATTCAGCAGTACATTAATCAAGGATCGAACAGTGGGTTTGTTGGGTCTTTGATTTATCAATGTTCTACCAGAACTGGTTCATATCATATCAATGTTATCAGAAGTAGACGAAGGCATTATGGCACCAACCACTATGTTTGAAAAAAAAAACACACAAAAAGGCTATGGAATAAAAGAAAGATGATATTCATATTAGTTAGCATATCAAAAATATTATAGCGTTCATATTTCAAGCTGACATTGGCAAACATTACTCATGTTTCGAAATATGCTAATGTCTTTAAACAAAGTCATTGTCAAGAACGCATGGGCACATTGCCATGTGTTGTGGTTGATGTGTTCTTCGAACTGAGCTTGTTCCTTCATAACCTCATAATTTGTCTCTTATATCAAATTATGCACCTAATATGAAGCATCCGGATCCCTGCGTTCAAAACGGATGTCACTTGAAAAGACATCATCGTCGATAGAAGAGACAACTTCCTTGTTATCCATTTGTGCAGAGTGTATCGTCACGTCGTCAATCCGTTACCATTGACCTCCAAAGTTTTTACTCCCTAAAGATTCTAGTCCAAATTCTTACTGAAAGAAAAGCGAATTTCCCCAATCCTTTTTGGTCCTTCACTCCGCGCACTTAGCGGCCGCGTGCCGGCACGACGCGCAGGAAGCGAGCGCGTAGGCGGACGTTTAATACGGGCGAGGAAACGCCGTGTCCGGTGCCGCACGACGACGTGTAGTGTATCGGGGTTTGTCGCTTCTATACTCTCTATATCTATATCCTCCGTGTCTTGGAGCGGAGTAAGATTTCGGTGCTAGGGTGTGGCATTGCCGCTATGGTACCGATAAGAGCTGGGTTTTCCTTAATGAACTGCAGAACGTATGTAGATGAATCATTTTGTATGCCCACGCGTGTCACCTCACTCGGGCATTGACCTAACGTTTAGGGCAATGTCTTTTCTGCATACTCGCAAAATGCGGTGGAGAGATTCTTAGCAAGAAAAATATGTAGGTACATGATTTCATAACAAGTGTTATTTAGCATCTTGACTGAGGTCTTAAAGAATAATTAACCAGAATAGAGTGTATTGAAACAATCGACCAAATTACAAAAAGGTTCATTCATTGTGACGGAAGCTTTGATTCCGTCACAATGAATGATCATAGTTAGGAGTCGATCCACCAAGCGCTATTAATCCAATAGTGTAATTCCTAGCGCTCAATACAGATAATTAACTGCACCACAATCCCATCGCGTCCCAGTCCCGATGCAACGTGGTATTCAAGTTTATCCTCATTTCCGCGAACGGTACAAAAGCGAAATTTATCCAACCACGTGTTCTAGCTCATCTGTTATTGTTGTGCATACCGCGAAATACTCTGAAAGGCCCTCATTGTACTACCTTTGTTGGATTGTAAACATCAATGGCTGTTTGGCGAGATTGTTGCTATCGTACGTAATTAAGACCAGTCAAAACACCGCGGTGCGTGGGAGTGATGTAATAAAATCGTAAGTGTTACGTTGTATCGGTAATATTGTTTTTCTATTTGCGGATACACGTCATTGGACGGCTGTGTAGTGTCTGTTGCTACCTGGAACTGGAGCGCAGATTTTTGCTGGATGATTCGCATTGAGCGTTCCGTTTGTTTTACATGTGTTTTACGTAAATGTAGTAGTTAGTAGTATCCGCTATTAAAATGCTTAGTCATCGTTCACTTATTTCATTTATAAATATCCATTGTGGGAGATGATACAACGAATTGGTTCCAAAGGTACAGCAGCTTGAACGTAAGTAATTGTTTTAGGGATCCTGTGCCCTAAGGCTCCGAACGACGAAATTTAATTATTGGGGCAATGTTGTTAGCTCGCGTAGTCTAGGTGCTCCCAGGTCCCCACTTCGTAACGAAGTCTGCCTATGTGTGTGTTTTGTAAAACTCTTTGTGCAGCCAGTCTGATTTCCATAATAAACACCGATAACTTTTACTTCATCATTGACACTTTCTTTTCATCACATGAATAAGTATTTGTTTTATTTAAAGACCTGGCTGTGCTTCTGGTCATACAAAAGAGGATGGGATTCCATTATTACTAAACAGTTCAAGTTTTTAATAGCCTTATTCTTTCATATAAATATTTGAGAAATAGAAAATGTGGACGTAGCACTCGTAGCAAAGTGGACAAACGTAACCTACTATATTTCCAGTTTTCCGCAGTTCTAATAACTTCGAAATGGTGGAAATATAGTGAATTTTCGATAGAAAGCACTTTTCGGATTTTCGGAGAGTGCTGCCCAACTGCTCGTTATAGCTTTCTGAAGTTAATTTCTTACCACGGCTTTCAGTAGCTCCTCAGTTCCTTTCGAATACCGTACTACTAGTTTAAAGCCACTGAGCAAACAACGTTATCGCCTTTAAAACTACAATTTTACTACTTACAAGCTCTACAACTGCATATCACAAACCATTTCTAGCGAGCCAACATCAAAACTCAACCAAAGCATATCTAAACAAACCGAAAGGCGAAGGGATCGGTAATAAAAAGGCTAGTAATAAAATAAACATGAGAGGCTGCGGCGTTGCCGTTCAGCGTGTGCGCCTGCGCCGATCACAATGGTACGAGCTCGAGTCTCGACCCACACCAGCTGTTTGTACCTGCGTTGTTTACCGATAGCACCACCCTTGTGTCGAATAAGCAGTAGTGTAAAAAGAATTTTCATTTTGGTTTTCTAATCTTTCAAGACATGGAGGAAGTTTTTGGTCCTATTCAAGGTTTTTTTTCTAATTTTTTTATACATCTTTGGCGGCTGAGGTATCATCGTTTGATGGGCAGTTTTTACAACCTACTACCATAAATCCCATAATAGTGCTGGCTGTTATTGTGTTTTCAGTATTACAAAATTTCCTCTTTTATACATCGATATTACATATGAAAACCGCGTTCGTTATTGAACGTAAGCCTACATGAATTCGATTGAACGCGAGCCTGCACCATTCAGTAATAAACAGTGTCATTATCATCCGATAACATTCAATAACTCAGCCGCAATTATTGTTAATTATCTTAATGGTTAGTTCGTTAATGTCCAACGTTTTTCGCCAACCAAATTGTTGCTGCGGTTACTTATTGCAATAAAATGTTCACAAAAAGTATCTAGCTATGCATTAGGCTAATTAAGAACTTTTTGTTCGACCAGGCCACTGTGGATTAATTATACTCATATGGTATGGTAACAGTAAAACAGCATTTAGTAGCAACTAGGGCTTGAGCTCCGGAATTCTAGTTTTAACAAAATTCCGGAATTCCGATATATTTCAGTATCGTTGTAATATCGGAATTGGTGTGATCAAAACTGGAATTTCGATATCGAGAAAAATATGTAGTTTTGTCAAGGCGTGAGGCGAGGCGCGTCTTAATAGCTATTTCAATGGTTTAATTTTTCCCTACTTAAAATACTAGTCCTACATTTCCATAATACGAAATAATCAATAAATATTATGCATTTTTTATACCATTTAAAAGGAAGTTTCGAACTCCAGAATTCCGGAACTGTATAGCTTAATATTGAAACCCAGTTCCGGACTTGAAAAATGTTCAGATACTCAAGCCCTAGTAGCAACTTACTGTCTAGCCGTACACTATTTGCAATATAGTTATTTTTGTATTAGTATGAGGGGGAACCTACGGGCGGAAGGACCACTGACCTCTCTAGTATGTGAGATCGTTGTTCCGGAAGAAACGATGAAGATAGTAAAGTAACCATAATCCGATTTACATTATTGCTGAAACCGTAATAAAAGTAACCATAAGTTCTAATTTAATTTGAGTAATATCGTGAGAAAGATTCTCAGGTCCAAAGCCCACACGCAGTTTAAAATATAAAACGATTATGTTAATGACGTGTACATATGTAGCAATTTATCTGATGATCTGGAAATGACAGATGGCTCCGGCGATAAAGCCTGGTACGGTAGACAAGTTAGCTATGATAAATTTACTTTGATATTGTAGTGTTTAGTTCAGTTAACTGAAGATTTCAAAACTGTATTTGTACGTATGAGAGCCTGACTGTATCAATGATAAGGAACAAACAAAGTCATAGAATCATAGGTGATGCAGTAAACATGTCGTTAATGCATCTATTAACGGCACGTGTTATAATCTCCGAGGAGTTGAACCACTGGAACACATGTGCTGTGCCAAGGACCTTTTTCTCAACGACAAAGAGTAATCGATCTGCGTGAAATTGATCCGCTGGATCCACGAGAGCGCTCGCAAAGCACGCACTGCACATACGCATACGCAGGGCTACCATTCGTCAGGATTTGCTGTGACAGCCATATCATGTTAGTGTCGGGTTTGAGTTTCGTTTGTAAAAGAGGTAAGCTTTGAACTAATTTGTAGAACTGGTTTTTAAGTTGAAATGCGCGAAATTTAAATTTGATCTAAGTCCATGTGGCAAAACTTTGGACACCACATCAAAGCCATTTTGTGAAAAACTACTCACACTTCGACCACAAACGACACAATAACCTATTTTCAAATCAAGTTTGGTGTTGTAAGAGAAAGCGTCAGATACACTCACTGGTAACCCTGCTTAACCGGCGCATGCATCGAACCCCTCGCTCCTAGTAGGGGACACTTAATCCCCTGTCTATTTCACACACGTTTCACCTCATTCGTTTCGCGCACAAAAAACTCTCTTATTAGATTTACTAAGTCCCTCGATCGATCGTTGTTTGTGATTTGACAGGTTCTTTTTTTCACTAGCGAGAATGAAGTTACTTGTTAGAAGCTTTGTTGTAGCATTTTTTTGTTTTTTTCCAAGAACTGGACTATAAAAATAAATAGAGCTGATAAGCCGAATTCTAAAGAAGCCATTACGAAATTTTTATAGGAACAATAGGTGTTTAAAAAAGTAATTTAATTAAAATATACGCTTTTTCTGACGAAATTAGACTTGGTTTGGCTATTTTTTCCTTCGTTAGGCCCATTAAAACTTCACAGATTTTTTTATGTTCTTGTAGTGGGTTGTCGAACAACATTCCGTAAGTAAATTAGCCACAATGTTATTGAATTAATATTTGTAGCAATAATTTGATGTTATAGCTAATGATGAAGTCTGTACACGTTTTGAAGCGACGCGACGCAATGTCTGTGTTTTTACTCTGAATAAAAGGAATAGTGGCTCAGCTGCTAACATTCGCGCGACAGTCGTGAGAATCAATTAAGGGAAGTGGCCTCTATGGTACTCGTAGTCTCTAGACTACAATTCCGCAGTCTCCAAGTTTAGATGACACAAGTTTGAGAAGCATCTGCGATGCTTGCATATTCCTGTGACTTGGATTTTTGTCTCCGAAATACCTACAAAGTAAAATGGTTTTTTTTTATTTTATCTTAGACACCGTTATCGACGAGGAAAGGCTGAGCATCTCGGAGTGATAAATGAAAATAGCCGGCGAGGGGGGCGCTCTCCCGCGGTGCGTGCACACATGGCCTTATCGACCAGACGATGTGGGCTGCGGGAAGAGAGGTAGCGGTGAAGGGTTGACGATGAAAGTATTGCTAATCTTATGATTTAAAATTAAATTTTCGAGGAGTTACAAAGTGTTTTCTATATTCTACCTCGCTACGTACCTAGATGGTAAAATTATTAATTTTTTTTTTTGCTTCAAATAGGCCATTGAATAATACCTGAAATAATTTTTTCAGGTTACTACAAATATCACATTAACCAGAAAATGCAGGACAACAACTCGCTAGAACAGTTCATCGTTACTAAAATTCAAGCTCTTCGCTTTTTAAAAGACCCTATATTTTTTCAAATGGGACCAATCTTCACACATAAATCTCCCATTGTACATTGTTTGCCCGCTCCCTCTCACACATGGGACAGGCAGCGTCCGTCACACGCGCTCTCCTCTGCTTTCAATAATAAGCGAGCACGCACGAGCCACGCGTCGCGTGAGACCGACGACTGCCGAAATAATTGTCCATTAACATCGCATACTTGTGGGGGACCGACTTACAAACACCAGATTAAAGATATGTATGTATCAATTACAGTAAAAGCTACGTGGTCCTTCGAGCCGGATCCCTAAGACACGTGGAGGATTAATATTAGAGGATTAGCTGTTGTGATGAAGATAAATACGAAGTATAAATGTAGACACTAAAGATTCCGATATTCGTAAGTCTATCATTGGTCAGCACGGGATATCTTTCTTTGAAAACGGACTACGATTTCAACCTGCCAAGATGAATACCCGACAATATTATTTGGTTCTAAATTAAACCATCCGAAGCACAGTAAATCGTTTTTAACGGTCTCTGAAAAACTTCTAACATAATGATTAATCAGGATGTTTAGCAATTATTCGTTTTTTAGCTGCAGTTTCGGTCTCGGGCGCAGAGACGGAACAGGTTTGAGTCATCAGTCAGATGTTACTGCTAGGTTATCTGCAAGGATACAGCTGGTGACCTAATATCTTACCAATAGTAACCTGAAGAAACAACATGAATGTATCAGCGAGACTTTACGACTGCATCCCATTCTAATGTTGTAGTTTGTGTGACAGACTCAGTTTGCGTTTTACTAAAAAATGCGTTGTGGTTGGAAAACGTTTTATGATCCTGATGATTGCAGATCAATCATCTTACTCAATCATCGTACTTACTTTTCTTTCTATGTTAATCAGGCTTGTTTTCTGGTCTTGCCCGACTAAAAGGACCAAATGGATCTGGATGCCAAATACAAGCAAAATAACTAAAATCATTTCTGTCTGTGCCTATAACAGCATTCTTTAAAACCACTTAAATTGTCTGTTAGCTCCAGAAGATAAAAGCGTGTGTGATGCTCATCCATACGTTCACTCCGGAATGTTATCTGGGTTAATTCACAGTTGTGACGATTACGTCACGTCTAGGAAATGTTGGTCAAGATCGAGTTGGTTCGTGTCTCGCGCGATTTATACTGCCAACGTTTGACAGGAACTTTTATAGAACACGCTATGGGGTCGTATGTTGTATATAGCTGTATGGAATGAGAAGGACACGTGTATTACATTCTGGTCCAAATTAATTTATTTTCATACGAAGATTAATAAAACCGTCAAATGAAACGTTCAAGATGATAAATGGCTTATAGTCATCATGAAACGTTTTTGAAAAAAAATGGTAGTGAATAGTGATAAACTTATCCAATCAAAAAGCATCGTAAAATTCAACACGACATCTATAAGACGTTTACGTGAGAGCCATCTCACTTGGCCCAGCAGGAATGAAGAACGACACGAACGAGGGACACAGGGGAGAAGGGGACTGAACTCGTAAACCTAAAAATAGATGCGACGACACCACGCCTTCAATACACAACAAACAACTTGCATATTCCGTTCAAACTATCAAACTGTGACATGATCACGACACTAGGCACACGACATAAGAATCAAATTGAACTGAAACCTGATCATGATGAGGTTTTGAAAACGCAATGTAATGTTGGTAATGTGTACAGCGGACCAATAGCAGCATCTGTCAAAACAATACGCACCGGAAACAATAAACAGTTGTTTGACTAGTTAATTTTTAGGGGATTCTGTATTCAACGGAGCTTAATGAATACATCGGCTATAAATGTTAATTACCGCGCTATAAGCAGACATATTGGAGTATCAATTTGTCGATGGACTGTTTTAATGAAGCACCTGCAGTGAGTGCATAAAAGGCGATACAGATTTTCTAGTTTTTTACAAGGTGCAAATCGTAAACTAAAAGATCCTTCTTCGCCGATTAAACTATCGCTTGCAATAGAAATAACATGAGCTACGTATTTTCTAGATAATTAGGTACTTAGGTTAATAAAGTTGTTGTAATGGAATCATATTTCATTGATAAAATAGTAAAAAACTTTGGACAGTTTGTAACTGTAAATAATGTTTAAAGCCAAACCAGAAGTATTCGAGTAAAAATATGTATGTGTCAGTTTCAAGTAATGAAGATGGTAAAATATCTCTCTAATTAAACCAGTTTCAACTGCCACTGGCTGTCTTTACGAGCAACTTAATTAAATATTTTGGTTGTTAAAGGGCGCCGATATTAACTATTTATCATTTCCGAGACGTTAATTTTTATTGGATAATTATCATATTAAACAAACATTCAAGCCCAAATGTTGAAGAACGCAGATAAATGGCTTGTACGAGCTAAATCGCTTCGTCGAATCGAATCATAAATGAAATATTTTAACCCTTTCATGGCAATCTGTCCATGAGTAATACTGAAAGCCACGTGCAATAAAAATACTTCTGTTATTCAATGGAGCAAAAACTTTTACCCGCCATCGAAGTTCGCGGAAAGCGACCACGTAATATTTTTGTTTCATGTCCATACCAGACGGAAAACAAACAAAACATTGAGTAATATTTGTAACAGAAGTCTTGACCTCTTACGACATTTTACTTTCAAGGTTTGATAACATGGCGTTATGGTTGTTAAGTACGGGAAAGAAACCATACAAGAAATTTTGTCATAACTTAGTAAATTTCTGCTAAGTTCGGTTTGAAGTTAACGTTACAAAACAGTTACCGAGCTATCGAGGGGAGAAATTACCTAACACCGCGTCTCTCCAAGTGTTACTATGAGTTATAAAAAGTTGTCGGGAAGCTGTGCCATAATACCCCGAGCTCCCCGAATCCGCTCCGAGGGGAAAACTTTCGTAACGTTGTTGCCGTGTTACGAGAATTAGGTAATAATTTATTTAGCTTTTTCCTTTTATTTCGCTTTGCTTATTATGGTAACAGTTGGCAGTTTCGTAAATCTTTAATTGATTTGTAAGTTTGAATAACTATGATAATATTAACGTTTAAACTAGTTTCATGCAAAATGCAAAGGAATTTGTGTCTCATCATCTGTCTAGCCTTTTCCCAACTATATTGGGGTCGGCTTCCAGTCAAACCGGATTCAGCTGAATACCAGTATTTTACGTGGAGCGGCTGCCTACCAGAACTCCACAACCCATTAACTGGGTAACACGGTACTCCTTGGCAAGACTGGTGTCAGTCAGATTATCTGGCTTCTAACTATCCGTAACGACTGCCAGAGATCTACAAATGACAGCCGGGACCAACAGCTTAACGTTCTTTCCGAGGCATGGAGGAGTCTCGGTATGTTAAGACGGTCACCCATCCACGGACCAACCTCGGCAAGCCTTGCTTAACCGTGAAGATCGACCCGTGCGGCTGTTATTATTCAGCCACGAGATGTGTGTGTGTCTCACTGATTTTTAAAGACAAAAATACTGCAGCACATGAACAACCCACAAAAGTGTAGATTTACGAGAAATGAGTTTTAAAACCAAATAAAAAACTGCATCCTCATTTTCCGCTGGTTAGACACAGTCAACGTCCAAAGCAAATTCAAGCAACATGAGAAATAAATAGCATAAAGCAGAGGTAGAAAATGAATCGTACAAATTCGTGTAGAGTCAACATAAACAAAGAAAAAATAACTGTAAAAAGGATCAATCAAAAATCGCCACCGCGTTTATATGACTTCAATGTGCGAGCGTTCCGTCCGAAATCCGTGACATGAGTGACAGGTCCGAATCAAACTTTAATCAAAGCGGCCGACAGCTCCAGCGTGGCAGCGAGCGTCTGCGGAGTAGACAAACCCGGTCGACGGGCCTAATTGAGCGGAATGGCCGTACATATTGCGGCGGCGATTAAGTCACTAACGTCAGCGTGCGACCCTTTGTTCAAGTATACAGAAGGTCGATGAATGACAGGACATGTGCGGCTTTATTCGCAGTTTATAATGCATTTCCATAAAATGTGGCTAATTGACTGTGACGCCTCCTTAATTTAGACTTACAATTTAAATTACGTAAACATTTGAAACTTTATCTTTTAAGATAGTGTCTTCCATAAAAGGTAAAATCATTGACTAAAACACGTTCTCAGAATTGGTTTCGTCGGTAACCATTTCTTAAGGACAAGTTAGACGGTGCGACAAAAATTCGAGGCGATCGCTTCAGCTTATCAGTTCAACCTGTCATAAGTGTCAGGACATGAGTAAAGGGTGGAATGGGGAAGCAGAAAGGGACGGACAACGCGGTACGATATCACGCGTCCACGGAATGCAGGGAATGTTAAGTTTAGGACCCGTCAAAGGGTTTTGAGTGGGTTTTAAAATTAAAACGACAAACAGTGAGGTTCACAACGTGGTAATTGATTCGTTCAGTTTTGTTGCTCACGAATATGCTATTCGAGGCATTGAGGTGCGCTGTTTGAAATGTAGTTTAATTTTAATTTCGTGTTTTAAGGGGAGAATTTAGTCTTGGATCGAGTGATATTATGTGTTGCCCTCGAAGAATCGGTAATGATTTTATTTGTTACAACCTTTTTTTTTTGTTGAAAACGACTGCAATAGTCGCAATTAAAAAAAAATAACAATCGTTTAGACGACACACTGATAATGATAACAAGGAGAAGCTTAAAATACGGCTTAGGTTACAAGATCAACACAAAGTGCGATCTTGTAACCTAAGCAGCGAGGGCGACAAAAAGCAGTCATTATTGTATCCCTCATTTAAGTTGGCTTTAGTCTGGCTAAAGAAATATTGGGAGAGGGTGATTATTATCATCATAGAAGCACGAGGGAAGCACTAGGATGAGAACAATGAGAAGTAGAAGAAGAAGTTCGTTCCTTGAGAGAGGCCATGGTAGAGCGGACAAATTTGACCTTAAGTCTTGTCTCCCAGTGGGGTGATGACAATCTGGTCTCTTTCAACGCCACCAAAACACAAGCATGCCTTTTTACCGCGAAAAGGAGTCGTTTCGACCTAACTCCGACTTTTCGGGGTACATCTGTTCCTGTAACCGATCGGCTCGAGCTCCTAGGCATGGAGTTGACAACCAGTCTCAACTTTGGTGCCACCATTGAGCAAAAAGCCCAAACTGCGGCCAAAAAGCTGGGCATCCTAAATAGAGTGAAGCGATACTTCACGCCTGGACAGCTTTTAACCCTCTACAAAGCACAAGTCCGATCCTGCATGGAGTATTGCAGCCACCTTTGGGATGGCTCAGCTAAATACCAACTTGCCGCGCTTGACTCGGTGGAACACAGAGCTAAAAGGCTCATTGGCGACGTAAGACTGGTGGATGCCAAGCTTCACAGCTTGGCTCATCGCCGCAAGGTTGCCTGCTTGTCGGTCTTCTACAGATTGTACTTCGGGGAGAGTGTCCAGGAACTCCACGATCTCATCCCACCGGCCCCCTTCTACCATCGGACATCTAGACGCACTGCAAGTTACCATCCCTACCTTGTTGCTATTCCACCAATTCGCACTAAACGTTTCCAAACGTCTTTTATAATGCGCACAGCAAAGGAGTGGAACTCTCTGCCTGCGTCTGTGTTTCCGAACGCATACGACCCTAATCTCTTCAAAATTAGAGTGAACAGGCTTCTTCTGGGTAAGCTCGCTCCATCGTCGACTTTGTCTCTGTCATCTATGACCTAGACTAGAGTCAAGATCAAACCCATATTAAATAAAAAAAAATAAAATAAAAAAAGTAGTTAGTGATCTATATTTAAATATTAATTAAAGTATTAATATTATACAGCTGTTGATTTAAACATCTCTTATCCAAATTCGGATGGTTGACTTCTTAACATAGGTATCGAGATTCCTCCGTGCCTCAGAAAGCACGTTAAGCTGTTGGCCTTGAAATCTGGCGCCGGTCTTGCCGAAGGTTATTGTGTTACCCATTTAATGGGTTGTGCAGGTCAGAAAGGCAGCGTCTCCATGTAAAATTCTGGTTCCCGGCTGCATGCGGTTAGAATGGATGCCGACGCCAAACAAGTTGGGACAAGGCTAGGCAGTTCTTGATCCATCTCAAATCTGAGAGCTTCACGTAAAGATATCAGCGTTTATTTGACCAAGACTTACGAACTAATCTTTGACAATAAATGTAGTTTTTTACAGCTCGTGATAAGAATTCTTCAATCGAAAATTCGTGTCTTGTTTTCAAGGATTTTGCTTCCTCGTGTCTTCGGGTCGGTAACCACATACCCTTTAACTTGACCCATGACAATAATGATATCAAAGAACGATAAACAACAATCTTCTGTAGTAAAAATTCTAACATAGTATTATGAGACAAAATAAATCAATAGAACCTTGGGAAGTAGAGATGTCTTGTCAAGCGTTGTCTTGTCGGGAAAGCCGACTATCTGGATACACTTTTAGTGCACGATTAGTCGGCGCTTAGTAATGTCGCATAAATCAAAATAATTAAATCGACTGTACTTTCAAGAACACAAAAACAGTGCATTTTCAAACTATAATCAAGTCAAAAAAACTTAAGTTTTAAATCTAAAAACAAAAATAATTTATAAAAAATGAACCGACCTAGTCGCCGATTGGTCTAGAAAGTGGAAAACCGATTATACGGCCACATATTTTATAGTCGACGGCTGATAAGTCGGCCATTTGAACGCCGACTATTTAGCTGTCTAGTCGGCCAATCCACAGTCGGTCTATCTCTAGTAGTCAGTTATGTGTGGAACGTGCTCTAGAGCCTTGGCGATTGATTGAAGATAAATGAACCCGTCAGCCATAAATAAAAATTATTGCTACGTCATACACTTAAGGAAATTAGGGATACACTTACTCATAGTAAGGGTTTTTACTTTGATATGAAGCAAGACCAAAGAAACGTTGGATGGGTTGGGTGAAAGATGATAAGGATAGAAATGAGGTGACTTTTGAGATTACGCCAAATAGAGATAGATGTATGGAAGCAGAAGTCAGGTTGCGTCGACCCCAAATAATTTGGTTAGGGCAGGAGTTATCAATTTGATAAATTAAGCATATAGCAGATATTTTTATGATAGAAAATTACAACATTGGATAGTACAGGTTACTGGCGCAACAATTAATAATCGTATCACTAATTAGAGTCAAACGACACTCCAGTTTCAATAAATTACAACTACATTTCATTCCCATATCAGCAAGATTAAAATGTCGGAAATATTTGCCGACACGCACGCTATCTAGTTTGTTTTCAAATAAATTGCTTCATAAAATAAATCATCCCTAAATTAGATTTTTAATTGCACATCCAAACAAATATTTCGTAAATAAACTTCTATGCAGGGTCGTGGACGGTCGGGTCGCAATAAAATTAAACGGACTATTTTTTATCAAAGCAAAGAAGCACGGACTAATGGTCCAAATTACAATCATGCAGTTAAACGTGGTGCACAATGGCGTATCGTGTAGCTTACAGCGCTTTACGGAGAACTACACAGTACACATGCAGCGCTTTCTCCGAAAACTCATTACCTCGCACGCGTCACGTAGGAACCATAACCGGTTTTTATTAGGTTTCACTGACGCTCCCTAACATGGCCCGCGGTGCGTCTGTCCCAGCCTTTATTCTACGCCCACTGAGTTGAAAACCAGCAGGTCGATTCTGTAAACATATAGTAGTAAAGGCTTGGGTGAAGTGATTACGAGGTGAGCTGCCAATTCATATAGTCAAGATGGAATGACAGCTAACTCCGTGATCACGTGACATATTGATTGTATGGATTGACAGATCACCTCGTGATCACTTCGACATGTTTACAGAATCGATCGGCTGATGTTTTCTGATTTTTGTGTATTTAGGAGGTTTAATAAAATCATCAGTGAGTCACTGTTTATGAATACCCTCAATCATCAGGGGGACTAAAGGATAAAAGATAAAAATCAGCAGTTTCCTAGAAACTCGTTTAATCCTAAGTGGGCTATCCATTCCTAAGTCTGCGCGCTCGGCTTAAAAACTACTGAAAGGAATTTAACGGTACATTCACTTTTACAATTCTAAAGACCTCGGGACCCTTAAGATACAAGCATATCGTTCTGACGTATCTAGTGGAATGGGCACCGAATATTCTAGACCCTATCTTGAAACCAACTACTGAGAAGTAAAAACCAACTACTGTGAAGTGTCATAGTTAGTTGAAAAATGGGAGGGTTGTATCAGAAACGAGTTTGATTGATTATGATTGCTGATCCTTCACGCTTTTGAGACTGGGAGGTTTCTTTCCTCTCCCTACCGCACCGAAATGGGGCTTCGCCGAAGCCAAAGTGCTAAAAGCGTGATTTACTTATTTGGTATTTGTCACTTAGGCATTCGGGCAGCTGTGCCAATGCGGAAGAAAAGGATGCCAACTGCAATACAAGGATTCACGGAACACATCAAGCATTTCAGAGATTTATTAATAAGTGTTAAATAGAAAATAGGCCCGTCGTTATTCATAAATTCCTGAGCTAAATTCCTGACAACGTGGAACTTGCTATGTCCGTGTCTACCCACTAAAGTTTACCTTGCAATTAGTTTGCCAAAACCCGTTACAACATTCTGCAATCAATACTCTAAAGTTTAATCACAGTTTCCCCCAAGTAATCCTCTTAGCACGATTGGCGCCAGGTATGGAGCAGTTAGTGATCGGCCATCAGGGTCGATTAGTCCTGCAACCCAAATATTAGTTCATAGTTCATTGTATCTAGTTCGCAAGGGAACGGTTATCGCTAGTTGCGTTTGTCGGCCCGTTGGGGCATCGATAAGTGTGAGTTTCAAATAGGGATGGGCTTTAGGGTTTAATTGATGAGGATAGTTTAATTGCTGAATATGTTTGCTGGGGAGACGTTTGGGAAGGGTGGTTTTACATTTGCTTGAGTGGGTTGAGGTCATTTTTCTAGTTATTTTCTTCAGTGATTTGATCAAATAATGTATATCTATCGCATGCCAAGATGAATACGGATCAAACATATTACTCATCGCTTTTATAAATTGGCCAATTCATTGACAAGACTCTGCCTCTTTGTTGAGTAATCTAGAGTATAACACAGCTTAAATGCCCAATGCCTAGAACATAAATAAAATACCCAACAAGCAGTATTCCCTAATTGGTACCGCACATTGTAAAGGCGACACTAAACTAGGGCTGCACAAAGTTAACGCCGACAACTATCGCAAACTAACTTGTGCCACAAATAATATCTAAAATTAATTCTCACACCACTGCAGGGTCGACCGCATGTATTTGTGGCATGTTTTAGAAAGCAAAAGTACTAGGTTTGCATAGGAGTGAAGGAGCTTAGCGGTGGCCCCGTAGGCCTCGGTGCGTCGGGCAGACGGCGCGCGGTGTGGATCGATACCCGGGCCGCATTGTTGCCCCTGCTCAAAGCCCCCGCGCCCCCGCACAAGCCCCGCGCCCCGCCCCAGGCTTGCACCCGAAATTCGCCCCATTTGATCCTGAGAGCGTGAATCAATCGCTTTTGTTGCAGTAACTTGATGCATCACTTCGAAGGGCGAACTTGCCGATGTCATGTAAAACGGGCACTTTCATGCTATTATGAGTCGCTGCTCCATTCTAATACGGTACAAAATCGCTTATTTTTAAAAGAAAATTGTTTTTTACAGTCAACAGCTGTTTACGACAAATGTTAAAGCCAGCATTGTTCACGTGGAATCGACGCAGAGCCAATAAAATAAGAAAGCGTAACACAATGTTGGGAGAAGAAAGCTGACCTGTAAGGTTTACAATAAGCGAAACGGATAATTAGCGGGGCTAGTTATTATTTTACAGTATTTCACAGTCGAGTGCACGGGCTAATTAACTGCGTGCTCCGGCGAAGAATTAAGTGCGGCGAAGGATTCTTTTTGTAATAATAGGGAACGGCTTACATTACAGGGCAGCTCTCATACAAATGCATACAATTATTTACTTAATATGATACGATATGGGCTGTATTGAAATTGAAAATGATTATATAAAATCCTAGACAATAGACATGCATAATAATGTTTTCTTTTATGAATTTTACTAGCTGCCGCCCGCGTGAATGTCGAAAATGATCCCGAATTTAAATCGGTCCAGCCGTTTGCGCGTGAAGAAGTAACAAACATACACACACATTCACAAACTTTCGCCTTTATAATATTAGTGTGATTGTATGACTATAGTAACCATTTTCCGACGTATCTAATACCTACTTTACCACAGCTATAGAAATATAATGAAATTAAGTTAACTTCTGAATGTTAAAACTATTCCCTGTGTACCTCCGATCATAAAACATTTAAGAATCACTATTTAAATTTCAAGATAAAATGCTAACGTTAATTAACTACTACACATAAAATACTTAACAATTAAATATTAGAAATACATTTTACAGCTTTTGCTATGGGAAAATTATAAAACTCATAGCATAGACAATAGCTGTCATAATTTACGCGGGAAAGCTAGGCAACATTCATTTTTGTTATCTGTGGTAAGGCTCTAAAATGTGTCCTGAAACCTATTAAAGTTAATAGGACATGAGTTTGAAGCAATTTTTAGGTATTTGCAACGATGTTGTTTGTCGTATAGGTACTTAGTTCTACGATATATTTTGTGAGCTATTAAAGATAAGCTCACACCAGCCAATAAACTATAGTCCCGCTATGTTAAGCCTCGGCTTTCCATGCGAGATTTGTGATTTTACGCTGTGCAATCATCTATTAGAATTAAGAGCCTGTTTTACAGTGGTAGATAGGCTCTACTTAGTGAATTAGTTTTACATATAACCAATATACCAACTCTTGATATAGGGTTATCTAGGGCAGGTGAAATTTATCTATATCTTAATTGTTTTTTATACCCCAAAACAACGTCTAATACAATTCATGTTGTACAAATGCGAGCTTAACTCAAACTTGATTTTTCTTCCACCAAACCTATGAGAGATAGTAAGAGATAACCAAATAAATAAATAAATCACAATAAAGGGATCCACCCTTTATTGTGATTTATTTATTTATTTGGTTAACCAACAATTGTTTACACATCACAGCTTCATTCTATCTTCATTTACAAGTGCAACAATTAATTAAAGGTTAACACCGCATGCACAATTTGTGGTTATTCACTTAGTTAACTCTAAAAAAAAAATGTTCTTTTTCCGCAATCTTTAAAGTTGAAACAATAAATATGAAAACAAAATAAGATACGTAAAGTTCATATAAATTAGAATTAAGATTTTTGGGTAGTGAGTAAAATTATTACAACTAAAAATTTTAAAACAACTTGCAACGTTTTAATAATCCAAATTAAAACAATAATACCAATAACATCCATAAATTAAATTAAAAGATCTCTTACGATCTCTATGTACAATTAAAGCAGCAGTTGTTTACCAGCAGAAAGCAAAACAACTTAAATCGAACACACTACAGTAGACACCAAAACAAAGCAAATACAAACATACTTTAAAGATTATTGACTCTAGCAAACAATGTACAAAATATTTTGGCAAAGGGATTCTACTGATGAATAATAAATTATGTGGCTGACGCAAACAAAGGTAGGACAATTTCAACTAGGGAAAAGCAGTCTGGAACCTTTTTTTTTTTGTTTAAGGATGGGAAATCATCAAATGACTTCTTCCCCTCTGGGAAGGGCGTGTCACTCTTCTTCTTCAATACATATAATAAAAATGTAACGAATCGCTATCTGTACATAGAATATATAAAAAAAAATATTATTTGGACCTTTATCAACGCAAATAGCACCTAAAACAATGATTATTAGAATTTTTGTCTGTTTATCTGTGCGTTTGTGTACGCTAATCTCAGAAACGGCTTATCCGATTTAGATGTGGTTTTTACTAATACATTGTGGCAAGCTTCACCTAACATTTAGTGTTTTATGTCAATCGGATCATAAATAAAAAAGTTATGCATATTTAAAAAATCACGTCGAACTATTTATATCTATCTGTTCTTTCTCTGTTCAGTAGCATTGACTGAAACTTAACTGCATAATCTTAAAATAAAAATGTCTGCCCCAAGTGACTATTCCACACGGACGAAGTCGCGGGCAAAAGCGAGTACTGACTAAAACCCATCCGTGTTCCTTGTAAAGCCCTTTGCGTTCCAGGGCCGCGGTGACTCCTTCGAACAAATTCCGCAGCAGTCTGAAACCGTACAAAACAAAAGCGACACTCCTCACTACTTTACACTACGCTTTCAGTATAACACCGGCTTTAAAACTAAGCACCTTCCCACTAGGAAATACTTCACTTACATATAATAATATGTTTACCTACTTACAATCTTGTACTTGAGTTTAGTACGTAATAATCGTATATTCCATTAGACCTTCGACCCTAGCTTCATAAATCAGTCGAATATAGACGTTCTGGCAATTAGTGCTAAGAATTACTTGAACTTGTAGAATAATGTTTTACATTTCTATCCTTCGTTACGACTTTTAAGAATCTACTGGAAAGTGTTAATTAGGGTTGCTAAACCACGATTCACAATTCAGGAGCACTTCAATTACATAGTACAATGTCGCGGCTCTTTGAATTGACAAAACGAAGTAGGAACCTAATTTACATGCCAAAAAATCATAGAAAATATTCGTGTTAAAAATGCGTCATAAAAACTCTACGAAAGCTTTCATAATTTAGGGTGTATTTCCGATGTAACATGACGCTTTTAAGAGCTGTACGTGTTATAAATAAAATTTATTATGCCAAAAATAATACAGATTACAAACTAAATTTAGACCCTAGACCCCACACTAGGATTCCCTATGTCGTGGGATCTAGTCTCTTTCAGTCCAGGAGACAGAATAGACAAAATAATCATTCTAACACAAAAAGTGTAATTAAAATGCGTATCGTGTAATTACACAAAAATGCAAAAAAGGAAAAGTGACAAGAACAATGACAGTTCTTGAACGCAATTTTAATGTGCTGGTGAGTTCATTAGTGAAATTCGCGCTTATACTGTGATTTAACAAGCATTTGACCGCGGCTACGCTCGCGTTAAAATAATCTTTCTCTATTCCAAAATATAATCAAAACCAGTTGGATTTAGGTGTGAGAAAACGTAACAAACAAATCGATACCAGAAGTATCATTTGACGAAATCCAAAATGCAAAAATAGCCCTACGACAATTGACGTAAGGTTCATTTACGCAAAATGCCAAAATGTCCTTTACGTTGATTGATATTTCTGGTACTTATCGAAATAATCAAACTCACTTTACCATTTACAATATAAGTTAGGATTCATTAATTGCGTTTGCATTGGCCAACCCTAGCTACAATACCCGTATAGAACTTACAAGACTCCGACAATTCTAATCTATGACTAATTACACTGTAACCTTTAAAGCTACGCTTTTATTGCTGTACTTAGGTTGTAACTGTGCTGAAGAACTTGCAGTAGCGCATTACAAATAGTAGTTTGTGATGCTGTATGAAGATTGCTTTTGTTATTTCGTCATCATCATCACAGCCCGAAAGGGAAGTCTATAAAGTTTTATAAATAAATTCCACTAAACAAAAAAATGTCCACCTATGAGACGACACAAAAAACGATCTCACACATAACTCTCAAGTTTGATCAGTTTACAAGTTACAAATAGGGGAGAGGTAAGCTACAAACTTCCTGGAGGAAGAATTTCCAAGAAGTTGAGGCTGAGAGAAGTTAGATGACGGTGCTTATCAGCTCAATGAATGGCACCTCAAGATTAGGAGGAAAGGGGCTTTTAAATACTTAGGGCATTTTCTTACCGCTGACCTCAGAGACGATGTAGACATTGACATAGCGCAGGGCTCAAGCGGTCCGGAGCAATATGTTGTCCCGTAGATTTGCGCGAGGTACAGACCAAGTAAAAGTAACACTTTTCAAGGCTTATTGTCAAAGTTTGTACACGGGCAATCTATGGGTCAATTGTACTAAGAGATCGCTGGATGTTCTGCGCGTCCAATATAACAATGCTTTCAGGATGTTGTAAGCACGTACCGACGGTTTCTACGCAATCATATGAAAGAAAACTGCGTCGCTAATGAGGAGAGTGAGGGACAGTCGAAACAGCATCCTGAAAACTGTTGCTGGGAGCTTCGGTTCTCCGATGGTACAGTAGTTTGTGAGGAGGTTGATTTTTACTAATACTATGGATTTTTGTGTCTTAATTAAAGCATTTTTTTTATTCGTATATTTTCAAGAAAATGCCAGTAACAACAAGCAGTCACGGCCGAGCCAACTACCTTTTTTTTTTTCTTTTTCAGGATGGAAAATCACCTTCTTCCGCTCTGGGTGGCGCTTACCGACATTAAACCCATCCGTGTTCCTTCTAAAGCCATTTGCGTTCCAGGGCCGCGGTGACTCTTTCGAACAAATTCCGCAACAGCCAACTACCTACTCCTAGTCTTCAGCACTGTGCGTCGTTTTAAACTTCTTCCGAGAATTATCTATAAAGGAACCAAATCCAAATGAATATTTAGGTACTCGTTAAATCCTCATGTAGACGTATCGTATATCGATTGGAACACACGACACGAGATAAGTGCGGGCCTGCGTGGGGACGCGGCTCACTTGTACCCAGATAGTTGCGCAGTTATCGGCCGGCCCGAACATAAATAAATCACACTCGGAGAGAACGAGATAAAGCGCGGTTTATTGTTTTGGTCGCGGTTTAAGTGATGAGCGAATAGCAATTGAGATTGGGTATGTTTAAAATATGCTCGTTGTACAGAGAAATTCGTACTGGCAATAGGTACTTAAAAGTACTAGTACATTGGAAACTAATGCGTTGCGAACCAAAATCATGATAATGCTTAAAGTTTCTTAAGAAAGAACTTGAGGATAAATTAATGGTTTCATTGGAATGTTAAACTTTCTCGCTTGCACGCTAAACAGTTCAAGTTGAAAATCCAATAGGACAGTAATATTTAAAAAAACCGAGGGTTCCGATCGAGTCTTGATTTTTTCGAGAATACCATTAGGTACCTATAGATTCATCAATGTACGGCACGGTTATTTCTTCAACCGAAAATATAAGTTTGTACTCGCATTTTTTTTTGTATATAATAAAGAACAAATTCCTCATTTTCGGACTTTTTCCTGTACTTATACTGTAAGATCTATCTTCTTGAAAAATTCCAGGACTGTGGGTCAACGGGAAGTAGCCTATAGGTTTTGATTCCCTTGCGAGCGTCAAATAATGCACCATAAACGGAGCTTAAATGGCCTTTATCTTTAGATTGCGTTGACTTAGAAGTTTGGTTTTTTCACAGCTGTTCTGAATTGGAGTTAATTTCAGCTTGATTCCTTTACGCGTTCCTGAGAAAAAAGGTCTTGACAAACAGATAGACGGACAACAAAGTGATCCTGTAACGTTTTTGCCGACTGAGGTACGGAACCCTAAAATTAGGTCTAGATGTCGCACAGTGTCTTCTGTCAGTCTCTACAAGCGTGTCTTCAAACTAGAGTTTGTAAAGAGATTCCTAAAAGCTCATTGAAGTTCATATCTTAATTAACATATCGCTAAAATTGGCAGGCACACTTATTTAAATAAGTCAGTCAGATTGCAGGAAGCATGTTCATCATGTTAATCACGTTAATAAAGTACATCACAGAACGGTAGCGTGTACTAGCATTTACGATCTCGATGGCAGCATGCCAAAGTGTGATGGGATGTGAAAAATAGTGCCAATGATATAATATATGGCAGTGCATGCTTATTACTTTGATTTGTCGACACTTGTGGCATCTTAAGTTATAATAAGATGTTACTATACGATGATGGTGTCTTTATTTGGTTTGAATTGTTTCAGAAGCTGTTTTGTCTAAAGTTATCTTTTTTTTTAAGTAACTGTAATACTGTTATGTTAATCTATGATTACGATTCGTTTTTAGTTTGAACATATTACTTAAATCTTATAGACATGTCTAATTTAATTAATAAAGCTAACCTCAATTTCTGTAAATTATGCCCCAATTCAAACTGTTTCCTGGTTCTATTTTGCTAGTAATTAACAGTTTACCGACTAACACAGGCGTTAATGAGATTAACGAAGGTGTAGACACACTTATGTGGCTAATGAGAGCTACGCGATACCTCGCAAGGTGGCGACACCGTGCGTCGTATTGTATTGCATTTACACGTTGCCAGCTTAGCACGCTGCAAATGTAATGGGATTGTGGTCGATTCTGATTCCATTTATGGTAGATTTGTGAATGGAGTCCTAAATCATTACCAGTTGCTAATAGGCTAACCAAAGGAAATAATTGTAGATGTTATCTATTTTAAAAACTACAGTATTTAAAAAAGAAAGTCAAGTCAAAATTCCGTAAACCGCTTCTGCTTATGACTTAATGAATGTCAGTAAATGCAGTGACTGGAGCATATAATCATCATCAAAATGTGGTGCAGCATTAAGTGAGTGATAGTTATTATAATAATTTACGTATCTATTAAACTAAAAGGTTTGATTAATCTAAATTGTGAGCACATGCAGAGTATTGGAGAGTTGTTAGATAAGTGGACACCGCAATCGATGAACGTATTTTTATGAGGCACGTCTCTTGAGCGAGTTTAATCAATATGAGATTAAATTAATAAAGAAATGCTACACTTCGCGCCGATCTAGTGCGAAACCGTTTACACTTTGTAAACGGTTTCCTCCTCTTCACCCTCTTATATTTTGAATTTCTAAAACTCCCTTCTCACATATCATAAAAGGAAGCCGTGAACAAGGCTTCCTTTTATGATATGTGAGAAGAAGAATTTAATGTTCCTATATAGTCCGAATTTCGGTTCTGCTTTGATATGTCAATCAGATTCCCTTTTACATATGTATGAGATATATAGATAAAGTATCTTATAGTTTTAGGTCCAAACTTAAATGTTAACCAGTTAACCAATACTTGCGCAATTGAACTCACCAGTAATAACTTCTAGTATGTGGGTGGCAGGCGAACGCCCGTTCGTTTATAGATGCACTTAATTACCGTTGGCAAACCATAAAGGTGGAGAATAAGTACCTGAAACAAAAGGGGAAAACATTAAGACATCGTTAAGTAATATTATTAAGCTGATAGTGCTCTCCCACGAATTCGCTGATCAACTGAGTGCCAATTCTAGTAACTTTGAAACAACGTTTGCATTCGTATGTCAGTCGCAAATCGACAAAAAAGCCTTTATTTTCGTACTTACATTTTTGACAGATGCAGACTGATATAGGAATGCGAAAAGTGCTTAAAAATTTGTACCTCTAGAACTGAGGTTCTAAGATGAACTACTCGACTGCTGACCAAGGCTTGCACTGACTGGACAGGTCCACTCAAATCTGTGTGGTTCTTTTCTCAAAGTACCATTTCAGACACTGATCTGCATGGTCCTCAACGTATGATGAATGTGTAGATCGCAATATTAGGGGTTCATTTTATGTTAGTCTGGCAGTTTGAGTTCTTTATGCGGCCTACCCAAATGTCCTTACTTTGGTATTGTTCGTCAAATCGTTGAGCTCTTTCAATCAATATTAACCTTCACAACCTAACACATAAAACTCACGCACACATCATCATACATACACACACCATCACACACACATTCACATACAAATAATTAGTTGTTTCATTTATTACTATTTTTCTTTTACTTTATTAGATTTTACGTACGATTACCATTTTCTGTAAATTGTTTAAATTGTGGGTAGATCGACAGGGTCTTCACTTAATAAATAGGTAATATTTTAAACAAAACCTTATGGCCGTTTCACTGTCTCTTAAGATACAGGTATACCCTAGTTTGAGAGACAGGGTAATATAAATTGTCAACAGATGTACCATGTTCCTAAATCAACATGTTCTACCATGTTGATTGTAATTAATTGTTTTCTCACCAGCTGTACCCTTCTAGTTCAATAAACAATTTATTATTATTAATATTATTTCTTTAAATATCTAAGTTTGAGCTACACGATAACTGACAAATGCTTGCACTGTCTGAACAGGTCCACTCAAATCTGTGTGGTACTTTCCTCAAAAGACCACTTCAAACAATTAACCTACATGGTTCTCATATGATTTGACCAGTACGATTATATGGACTTTAAAAGACACTGACCTCTGAGTTTATTTCGGTATTTTTTCTCAGGGTAGTCAGCTAGGAAACACCGGCCTCATCTAGTTTAAAAATGACCAAAAAAGATTGACATGTAAAAGTGTTATGTTTAAACTAATTACAAATAAATATCATTTATATCATTGGCCCTTTGGTATGTTCCGGATATGAACTTGCTTCAAACAATCAAAAACTACATTTATGTGACAGAAAAACGAGCGAAAACCCAACCAGGCAGTATTAAAACCAATCACCCTTATCTGAACCATTTACAGCCATACTACAAAAAATAACCTACACTCACAAGTAAAATGAAATCAAATTTCCCCATGAAAATTCCAATCACCTTTGAACCTTTTAGCGTGTCAATGCTACGTAATATTTTTCCTATGTCGATAGTTATGTCGGATCGGTCGCCGGTCGCCGGTCGCCGCTCGGTATCGGCCGGTGGGAGTCGGGGACAATCAACGATTCGCGATGACTGACCTACCGCAACACGACACAACTATTCGCCAATCGCGTCATCCGACGTAGATCACGCAGATTTAATGTTACTAGAAAAGATAATCAGTTTTCTTTTTATTTTGTCACATACAGCGACGGATACGGCCCTCTTTGCTGAGTCGCGGGTGATAATCCCGCATCCGGAACGCTTTTATATGGGCTACAGACGCTAGTCTACACATATTTGTTCTGAGTCGGAATGTTGGTTCGCTTGATTTGTGAGTGTACTTGCTTCGCATTTATATCCAGACATTAGGATTCTCTGTGACTATGAATAATGTTTCTTGCATAGAATAACCAAAACAATAGAATACATAACAATAACTTGTGGGTCGGGCCATAGCTAATAATTTACATACTGAAACAAAGTCTTGGTACTGTTCAACATGTCTTGAGAAGTCTAAATCCTAAGAAGAGACAAAGACTCACGATTAACTTCACTGAAAAACATTGATTATTGCAAATATTCGTCGAATTTCGAGTTTTGGCTTTGCTTTCATAACAACTCAACTAAATGGCCCTGCCGACCCTAATGCTAGAAAAGGGTCCATTGTCTGCAACACGACACGAAACCTTAAATAACAAAAAAAATAACTGGTAACACATCCATCTTCCCAACAGTTCTGTGTAAATCCGGCAATCCGTTTATTTTGTCAGTGCCCGTCAAAGGGTTATTGATCATAACCACTTCCAGTATAATTGGCGCATGCTCTTTGGTCAAGTGCGAACTTCGTTCAGGTTTCGTTATTACGAAGTTACTTCGGTTTTAGGGTCATGACTCATAAAAAAAATATGATGATGCTTAATAACATTCAACGGTACGGTTGTTTAGGTGTAAAAATAAATTAAAGACGTCGTTGACCTATCGTAGGTTTTGGAATTTATGTTCGTTTTAGTATCATATTTAGTCAGTTACGTGCTGTCAACAGCAGTTAATTAGCTCCGTAATGTATGTTATCGATTATACGTTGTTTCATTTATTACATGTTCATGCTTATACGAATGTAGACAAATTACAATAACTCCCACTTGAATATCAAATATGTGTAATGTAACTCATGCTGTTAAGGGACTCGGAAAAACGGAACCAGTAAATAACAATGCGAATGATGTATCACGTTATAAAGGACCACAGAGAAATTCCTTATAACTTAAACAAAAACAAATACGCCATTGTTCATGCTGGTTACGAGTACCGCCTTCTTGAAGATCGGCGATGCCCTCCACATGTTCGGAACACGACACCGATTTCCTGCGCGTCGCAGGTCGATGTCGCTGTCGCACACGTCATTGTGTCGATCATTTGCATAATTAAATAACATTATGCATTCATTCATTCAGGTCACCCCTACACGAACCGCCAAAACAAAGCGTCATTCCGCCCCGCTCATATTGAAAAAACCAAGCGAAAAAATCACGCAGTAATCGCGTAGACGGTTCAATCTCCGGCGTGTCGTTGTTTAGCCGCAAAAAGGGAAAACTGCTCAGGACGGGAATTAATGCTCGAGAAGTTCTAAATTAATCCCCTTGAGGTGGACGCCCGCATCGGCAACGCAAAGAGTAAACATTTGTATCGCGGAGGCTTTTCCTACTTCCTACCCAGTTTTAGTTCGCGGAAAGATCGGGGTGTTTCTTGTAACCGAGCGGCGGCGGGTGGGGTAGCTGCCACCCGAGGAAAGCGAAACCACCCCACGTTTTCCCCCTCACCGGGGGCTGAGGTCTTTGTCCCCGCGCGACCCAGTTAATGACCGCCCCCGCAGACGCGGCACATAGCCTCGTTCTGATATAAATACGCCTACTACACTTGACCTCCAAAGTTTTTATTGGAAAGCACGTGCCTATGAGATCGTATGTTGTAAACAATATATAACGGTTGTGTAATTGATGTTGTCTCAGATATGGAATGGTTTATTTACCTCACCTTCGCCTACAAGAGCGTCTTGAAGGATCTAAAAGTTTGAAGTTACGCGCCGTGCGATACTGTTCAAGTTTGTTAGTAAATAAATCGCTTGAATTAAAAAGGGTTTGTCTGTCGGTCAGATTGTGCACTGAACTAGGAATGGGCGAGGGGAGGTGAAGCAACAGGTCGCGAAACAACGTTTTAATTGTCGGTTGATAAGCATCGACGTCACCGGAGCGCGACACCTACACGAGACCGGCGCGACGAGCACAAGGTGCGATGACCGAACCCTAAATGCATTCACACCGCCCAGGCCATGTGAATCTGTTTAAAAATATTGCATTAATTTACAATGTAATCATAAGCCCCGGAGCTTTAGTGGTCGTAACTAATATTTCGACGTAAACGTTTTTATATCGAGAAACTTCTGGCCCGTCGTAATTGACACTAATGCCAAGCGATTTGTTCAATCAGAATTTAGATGGAATTTAAACCGTGACGGATTGTTGTGTGTGTGGTCAAAATACGATTAAGAGGCTCGATAGGGGTATACATTTCATGGTAAACTGGAAATGTATAAAATCAGACACGTCGTCTCTTTACACGGTTCTATACTTCACTTCCCTTAAAAGCTATGGAATATGACTGCATGAAAATTTACGAAAATAAAACAGAAGATACAGAAATCTCCAGTTCGAATACGTTACTTCTTGACATGACTTAAGATGTACTTAAAACGCCTGCTACCGTTAAAGTAATCACGAAATGTAAACAACATAAATTAATTATTAGAAACAGCTTCTCTTACCGCATTCATCTTCAGCGGTCCACTATAAAATAACATCTTTAGCACCCCATTCGGTCATAATCTCCCAAGTTTGATTAAGTACTGAACTAGTCAATAGACATTACATTTCAATGACAGTTTAGACACCTTGGCAAGTCAGTTCCAAGATACCGGTTCTACCAGGACCAGTTTGAGAAGAACTTTCGCCTATGAAGGGAATGTGTGTCCGTAGAAGGGGAGACGGGTGTCTTCACTCCTGGTTGTGTTTACGGAAACTTATGCCTAGGGCGATAGTTGCATAAAGTGCCGTTTCGCAAACCGCAAGAGACTGATGTAAACGTTTCAATTTTCTTTGTCTTGTCCAGCTTGTTCACAGACGTCTAGTTTGTTCGACGTCTGACGTTGTCACGAAGGGAGTTCACGATACTGTCACTCATGAACCGAACAATTCCGAAGAACATTCGATTGTGTCGCGAATATTTTCGACTGACGAAATCAGATCGTAAGAATCAAGGTGTGTTTAAAACAATACGACGCCATTAATATTGCTAAGAATCGCTTACATAATTCCTCGAATTTGAAAGTTTGAGAGACGATTGAGCTCCTTTCATATTATAAACAGTTAGTTTCATAAACGTCTGGCCCACGGCCCACGCAGCTCCGAAATGCTCGCTCCTCATTGTCCAGAAGGCTTTATGTCGGCTTAAGGCAAGGCACAGCGTTTGCCCTCCACTTCATACACATTTCAAAAGCACAACAAGTCACCGTCTCCCAATATTTGCCTTCGGTTTGTTCAGTGTTCTGTTATCGCTATTAATGTTGATTTAGGAATTGAATGGTTCAATGGTTCGTGTTAATTCGGTCGAGATCGCTTGATATTGTCTGGGATATCGCTGGCACAACTTGGGGTTAAATTGTGCGATTGATTCGAATTGATTTTCAGGCGAGTTACAGTTGGTATTAATTTAACTGTACAGGTAAATGTTATAACGAAATCTGTCCGAGTTTCTCATAAATAAGACGTTTAGTTCAATTCTTTAATGTATGTTAAAACTAAAGAAAATATATATACTCCGGCTTTCAATGGTGGCATTATTAGTATTGTTTAATTTAGCCTACATTCGGTACAAAACAGTAGTGTTTCGAGTGGTTGTGATTTAATAAGTTTACGAGCAGACTTGTCAACGTACGAACAAAAGCCATGGGAAATGTTATTACTGAATTGTAACATGAGAACGTGGTGCAGGTCATTGGTGCGTCGTAAATACCAATTTGGGGCAGTCGTAGGGTTCAACGAGATGAAAACTTGCACGGAATATAACCAACCAGAACTAAAATGCTGGGAAAGTAAAATTCTATAGGTATCTACAGCCATGAGCTTTACAGCGTAAAAAATCTTTCGAGGAAAATGGTATTCGTCAAGTTTTTACGCTTCACGTTAGAAGCGGAACTAAGAGGCGTAATTAATTTGATGATTCTGTTACTTACGCTGAAAAAGCATTGAGAACCCGTAGCATCCGTCTGTTAAGAACATTATATACGGAATTTATAGTTCTACAAACCTTCCCTGAAGATCTTATCGGTGCAACATCACGATCCATCTTGTCAGACCATTTTTCGGGCTGACTGCATTTCATTTCCAATTATTTGAATAGATTTTTTTGCTTTTCCAGGTAACGCATGGCATATTTGGATTGCGTGAACCACACCACGTTTGGCAACCCTAAAGCTTACGCTTCGAACTATGGTTTCGTTAAGTGATATTTATTCTCAAACATACCATTGTTTGTTTATATTACTATACAAACATGGTCTCCGTCCAACATATAGAATTTTAAGTGCCGAATTTAATTAGTACACCTCCCGTAGCGTTGATGATGTATGAGCATAAAATAGCAATAAAAGTAAAGGCTCTAGAATATAAATAGTGGGAGAGTAAGTCATAAAACATAAAGTTAATGATGTGACGACTAATCGTGGCACTGTTGTGGGTGCTTGCGTGAGCAAGCTAAATTTCATCACCGCATTAAAAGATTTTGGATCGAATCTACAGTAAAGTTAGAACTTTAAGACAGAAAAACAACACGACAGTATTCTTAAATGCACTACGAAAATCACACTAATATTATAAAGGCAAAAGTTTGTGAGTGTGTATGTTTGTTACTTCTTCTACACGCGCAAACGGCTGGACCAATTTCGATAAAATTCGATAGGCAGGAAGCAGACACCCTGGATTAACTATAGGCTACTTATTTATTCCGGGAGTGTTCCCTTCGGATAATTTTCTTCATTCACGCGGACTGTCTGATAAACCGCGGGTAAGACCGCGGGGCGCAGCTACTGTTAAATAAATACTAAAGGATACATTAGTTGAGATAAGAAGCTTAACATGCACATGTTACACATATCAAATGACGTATTCCATTCTGTTGAATAAAACAACTTGCAAGTTGATAGACAGCTGCTACATTCTATTTTCTTTCTGTCTGACATCGAGATGAAATCAATGCAGTGGAATGGATAAACATTCATTCTTACTCCATCCACAGCATTGTAAGCTACCGAGGACAATATCCATTCATTGTAAAGCAGGTACCTTTATTTACTTATTTCTAACCTCCTTCGGCATTAAGAGCCTACTTCGATTTAATGGCACAGAAGATTTTATCAAGAATAATTTATATATCGAATTGGACGCAGATGTTATCTACCCAGCGGTCTTCAAGCAAGTTTGACGGTTCCACAGGCAATATTTCGCGTATTAGTGGAGCGATAAGCATGCAAATCCGCAAGGGCCAACACAAATCGTCCGGATACCGGTTGGTGAACGTAGCTAGCTAGTAGTTGCATTAGTGCAGTAACAGCGTTTGTTGCAACAGTATGCAGAGGCCTTGCATTCGCCGAGCCACTGCGCCGGCCATGGACCAAAATACCCGCTTTCACGCACTAAGTCTGTACTCAATACTTGAAGTAATTCTGTTATATTATTATGAATATTGATATTATGTTAAACTACTGGTTTTTGTATGTCAATATCAAGATGATAATTTCAATGCAAATCAGTGGACGACGGACGAAAAAATTTTACAACCCACCCACGCGAAGCATGAAATGAGTATGTAGATTTTGATGTTTTATTACGACAATTGATTCCGTGCACAGTTCCAAACAACCTCTCATTATATTGTGAACTCAACAAGCGTAACGATACAAACGTAGACGAGGCAGCATTGATAAAATTCTTCAGACCTCTAAACGTTGCCAACTAACGGTACAGTACTTTACTCTTTCCAAGTCATTTGGAACTCCCCAGCAATTTATATGATCTGACAACAGCATACTGAACATTACGTGATGTTGTCGAGTGAACAAGATACGAAATGATTACATTGAATGGCCCGTGAATGAATTGGCTGAGGAATGTCATAGATCATTAGTTCATTACGATCATCATGCAGACTTGGCGGGTCATTCTTTAACGCATATGATTGTATTACTGTGGTTGTGTTAAACCTACGTGGTCTGCTCGAGTTCGGTCGGGAAGGTGGCGCAAGCGCAACTAGATCTCGTTCCGGAGTTCTACATTGAATGGTTTTGTTACAAGACCTACATCGCCGTCTTATTACAGAAAATTGGTTTCAATATCAATTTCCCACAGCATTTCAAGACCAATTAGGTTTGTATTTGTATAATGCGTTAAGAATCAATGACCATGCTAGTCAAGGGATAGAGAAGTTAACCAAGAGCCTATCGTCGCTCATTCTTTCCTTGCCTTCATAATCTCTCAACCGCAGTTACATCTAAATATCTTAGCCAGCAAAACAACCACAATTCGAAATTCCAACAAGATCAACTACATGCAACTCGCACAATTAATGCCAGTATTGTAGCCAAGTTGGGTACAGTTTGCACAGAGACCACTGGAGAATGTTATTGTACCCGCAAACTGTTTGCATTCAATTCTGTCTGCGAATATCGGTTGCTTGTCCAGAGATGCTTGGTAGTACTATGTAGCAGGGTTGTCATGGATATGAAATTTCGGATCTAGATACGGATATAGAAGTAATAGTATACCGGTTTCGGATGTTAGATTTTAATGAAATTGGAAAAGTGAAACGAAAATAGAAATAATAAACAAACATGCAACACGCAGCTAGGGTGTCGGTTCGGCCGAATTTTTCCGAAACTTTTATATAAAGAAAGAAAGAATAATATTTATTTAGCACTTACATGAAACACGCACGGTACAAAGAAATAGCAAAAAAGGTAGGTATGCCAAAAACGAAGCATGTGACTCACGGCTGCACAAAAAAGGTCCATTTCAGTGATACGTCAGTGCTGTCTGACACTCGAATTCGGTTACGGATAGATTTTTATTTCGGATATCCGATAATTTCGTATACGGATAAGTAGCTCTTTAACATCCTTGATACGTAGTTGTAGACTTGTAGGCCGTAGGCTTGTACCTAGTGTGCATGAATATGTAGGCCTCATTGTTGTAGCATTCGCTGTGTGGACCTTTTAGAGTTAGGAGTCGTGTTACGGACTTCGTTTTATTTTGTTTGTGTAGTTTGTTGTAATGTGGTTTTGCGTTTTTAATTGTGTCGTCAAGATTATTCTTTTTAGTACGAAGATTTACAACTTTTTGCTTGATATTCAGGCCCAAATTGAAGTACGAAGATTTACAACTTTTTGCTTGATATTCAGGCCCAAATTGAAGTACGAAGATTTACAACTTTTTGCTTGATATTCAGGCCCAAATTGAAGTACGAAGATTTACAACTTTTTGCTTGATATTCAGGCCCAAATTGAAGTACGAAGATTTACAACTTTTTGCTTGATATTCAGGCCCAAATTGAAGTACGAAGATTTACAACTTTTTGCTTGATATTCAGGCCCAAATTGAAGTACGAAGATTTACAACTTTTTGCTTGATATTCAGGCCCAAATTGAAGTACGAAGATTTACAACTTTTTGCTTGATATTCAGGCCCAAATTGAAGTACGAAGATTTACAACTTTTTGCTTGATATTCAGGCCCAAATTGAAGTACGAAGATTTACAACTTTTTGCTTGATATTCAGGCCCAAATTGAAGTACGAAGATTTACAACTTTTTGCTTGATATTCAGGCCCAAATTGAAGTACGAAGATTTACAACTTTTGTTGCTTGATATTCAAGCCCAAATTGAAGTGAGAAGATTTACAACTTTTTGCTTGATATTCAGGCTCTTTTTGGGATCCCCAGACATCTACAGCCTCTTTAACAGTCGTCATCATAATAAATGGTATCCATATGTGTATGACCATGTTGTATTCACAGCAGATTTATTTAAGGATCTGGTGATCTCCTTTCCCAACATCACGATTTATGAAACTAGAGCAACTATAAAATAAATAATCCTGCACTTCAGGCAGCTTCACTGAGTCATCATTGAATAACATATTACAGCACAATAATCAGTCGTCAGTCGTGTTCTGTCGTTTGAACACGTGTGAGCAACCATGCGTCCGCCCACGCGACGAGGGAGCCTTTACACAGCACGTTGGAACTGACAGCTCTTTTATTGTAGCTCTCATCTGATCTATGAATCTGCGATATTTGAGGAGACCACGAGTTAAACAGTTTCAGACGTGTATTTTATTCGTTTAAGGGTTCCGAACATCCGTAAAAACTCATCAACGTCATCACTCGGTTGTCTGTCTGTCTGTTCGTCTGTCACAGCTCATTTTCTCTGAAAGTACTGGACTGATTCTATTGAAATTTGGTACACATACAAACTTTTGTGACTTAAACGCGAACGCATTGGGGACACTTTTGTTTAGACTGTACCGTGTGACACATAAAATAAAACTGCTCAACATAAAGGATACAAGGTACTTTTTTCATAATTTTAAAATAAATGGTTCAAATTAACTACTGAGTCTAATAAATTGAAAAAAAAATTACAGATTAGCTCTTTGCTTATAGATTAAAGGAAAACCTATAAGAAGTCTACGGTTTTAAATTACATGTTACAAAAAATGATCGTTTAGAACCCTTTGCGCGCGAGTCCGACTCGCAAGCAGGAGTTATGTGACGCAGGGTACTGACTGTGCGATTTTTGTAGATCTAAATCAAGGACCAACGCTGGATTCCCCTTACTGCGAGTCCAGCTATTCAGTTTTTTTTTGCGAAAAATGATGTCACAGACTTGCAGCACGACAAGTCACCGAAATCTAAAGCTGGAACGAACACGACTTATAAATGGACCTTGGACATGACACTCCGTCTAAAAGCCAGATTCCATTTCTAAATCAAGAGATAATAATTGTCAAAATTCTCAAATGGTAGTGATTGATCACGCAGTACGGGTCAATCTTATGCATTTTGGACTTCATGTCAATAGACATCGGTGAGATGATGATGTCATGAAACATTGTCTGCCCGGTGTCGGTCTTTATTCAACCGTAACATAATGGCCCCACAAATCTGCTACATAAGAGAAACTGTGAAGCAATAGTTTCCTATTAGAACATAGGTCAATGTGGAACTCAATACAAGCACGTGTATAGAAGCATGTGTCCGCCCACGCGACGTCGAGCCCATTTACACCGCACGATAAACGATTGTAGATAAATGTTGTTTTATTTATCAGATAAACTGCTGAAACATTCCACTTTGCAGAATTTTGTGAATCATATCTAAAAATCTGGTCAGATATGCTTATCTGAAGAGTATTAATAAAACGTTACGTAGTGCTTATTAAATATGAAGATGTAAAAAGTAATTAATTTGATGTCTACACTTTCTCAGTATATTGCGTCTGTACTTCGTTGTATATTGCGTGTAAATGTCGCCGGAAAATTGCAAACGTCGTAAGATTGTAAAATCTCGCGTGAAATTGTAAACTATTTTCCTAATAAGACACGGATATATTGGAAACTATTTAATTAGGATAGGAATTATTGTACACAAAACAATTTTTTCATAATATATCGAGAAATTATAATCTAATAAAGATTTACTACAATCTTACGGAATCTGCAATTTTCCGGTGACATATATGACTTGGATTCACAAAAGCTAATGAAAAGCTCGTCGCGCGCATACGCAGCCACGCACGCCACGCGATCTTAAGCAACACCACCACTCTTCAGAAATAATCACGCTAATATTATAAAGGCGAAAGTTTGTGTGTGTGTGTATGTATGTTTGTTACTTCTTCATGGGCAAACGGCTGGACCGATTTAGATTAAATTTGGTATAAAGATTGTTTGAGTCCCGGAAAAGGACAAAGGATAGTTTTTATCCCAGGAGTATGTTCCCTTGGGATAATTTTCGACATTCACGCGGACAGAGCCGCGGGCGGCAGCTAGTTAATGATAAATTCTTCAGACGCTAGTTGTGCATATTGATGGAAGTTTATCGGCGTTATAGGGGGCAAGGCGGAACACGTAACCTTTTATTTGACGGTTAAAGTGTCACTCTACCCGCCAGCGAATACCTTTGTTTTTTATAGCACAAGACGACTAATGAAATGAATATTCAAAACATTTTGTCAATAGCATAAATTAATTGAGCTAATTAAAAAGTATCACTATAAAAAGGTAGTACTAAAATAGTTTAATTAATTCGGTATCAGCTTTTATAGACTGTAGCACCTGTCAGTCATAAAAAAATACGTGAAGTTGAATGTGTAGAAAATATTTTTTTTCGTACGTCCTTTTTAGTTCCCGCCACACTATACGATTCACCTACCTAGCCTTTTCCCAACTATATTGGGGTCGCCTACCAGTCAAACCGGATTCAGCTGAAAACAGTATTTTACGTGGAGCAAATGCCTACCAGAACTGGGTAACTGGGTGGGTTCTTGGCAAGACTGGAGCCAGATTTACAGGCTTCTGACAATCCCTAACGACTGCCAAAGATCTACAAATGACAGCCGGGACCAACGGCTTAACGTTCTTTCCGGGGCACGGAGGAAACTTGGTATGTTAAGGTGGTCACCCATCCACAGACCAAGCGTAGCTTAACCTTGAAGAGCGACCCGTGCGGCTGTTATTATTTAGCCACGAGCTCCTTCCCACACACTTAATACGATTAACGATTATAAAATAATAATGTACGAGTCGTGACGTGAAGCGTACGATACGGTTATCAAACGCATCGTGTGCGCACGCGCAAACAATCGTACTAGAGCGCATTGCGTCACCGCTCGTAGTAATCAGCTGATGTCGGTCGAGTAAATTGAAACCGTTTAATACCTACACATGTAGTAACTGTATTGTATACCTATTGCGGGTTATTATGTACCTATACATACGTTTTATGTAGTTCATGTAACAATGTTGTATTAGAAAGAAAAATGTAAGTGCTTTAGTTTGTTCTTATCGCACGCCGTTCGCTGTTTCCTCTACTAAAGGAAATAGGTTATCTGCGCTCGGATTGGCTGGAATTGGGTTACGAAGTGCAGTGGAACTGTTTACACATTAGATTTGACTTTTGCTGATACTCTGTGTTTGTCAACTTTTGCAGACAAACGACTTCGTCTTTTGTCCTTGTTATCTTGTTGGCTGGCCTGTTGGTCGAGTGGTTAGTGACCCTGACTGCTAAACCGGAGTTCGTGGGTTCGATTCCCACCCAGGACAAATCTTTGTGTGATGAGCATGATCATTTGTTCTGTGTCTGGGTGTAATTTGTCTATAATATGTATGTATTTAGAATTATATAAGTATGTTTATCAGTTGTCTGGTTGCCATAGCACAGGCTCTGCCTAGTTTGGGATCGGATGACCGTGTGTGAGTTGTCCCAAGATATTATTATTATTATTATTATATTATTATCTATCTAATACCTTTAAACGAGCAATTCTTGTATATAACCTGAATCTCGGAAACGGCTCCAATGATTTTCATGAAATTTAGTATGCAGGGGGTTTCGGGGGCGATAAATCGATCTCGCTTCGTTTCATTTTTAGAAAACGTTTACCAAAAACAAAAACCGAGCGAAGCTCGGTCATCCAGGTACTTATTATTTAAAAGTACAAGCTACTCATGTTGAATTTCTCATATTTCGTGGTTCGAGCTCAGTTGGCAGTTATAAACTTCACAGAGCACACAGTAAAACCAAACAATGCTAATTTTTATTTTTTATTTTTTTATTTAATATGGGTTTGCTCTTGACTCTAGTCTAGGTCATAGATGACAGAGACAAAGTCGACGATGGAGCGAGCTTACCCAGAAGAAGCCTGTTCACTCTAATTTAAGAAAAGTAAACGGTCTTCAGTTTCTTTGGACTTTTAACTCATCAAAGTACAAATTTTAAAACAACCAATAGATTACCTAGATCGGTGCGCAACAATAGAAGGCACGGGCAATAAAGTCAAACTGTTTATTTTACAGCCCAACAAAATTTTCAACAATAGAAATGTCAAGACAAAGCTCTTTAGAAAAACTTAGTCGTTCGGAACAAAAGGACGTTTCGTTGAAAGTGGAGACGTAAAGGGGGCGCTGTAAATCAATGCTGGCGAATAATAAAATGCAAATGTACAAAGACTTATTGTTTTAGCTGGAAACGCTGATATAGAACTGAGAACATGGCTAGACAAGTGCTATCTTAGTCAAGACAAGGAATTACTTGTGGATGTTATCGCATCAGATGTTTCCTTTACAGGGTAACAAAACTTCTTAGTACAAGACGAGATAGGCAACGCCTTTTGAGACGGTAAGAGCGTGTTTGACACCTCAGCCTAATAAGGTATCGCGATTAAAGCCTAGGACCGGTAATAACTCATTAATAAAGAAATAACTGCTAAACATCGAATCAGACATGACTATGTCCTTATTTAGGAAGTAGTTTATTACCGGTACGTAGCATATTTTGTACCATATCAATCAACAAAGTTGTAAAGCATTAAGAATTGCCAAGTTGTTAACTGCGAATCAAAAGAATATTCGGTCAGTTATTTTTATTTCACACGAGGCCGGCGCTGTAATAACTTCTTATATTAACGGACATAATAATTATGGCTTCGTCATAAAGACGTTAATGAAATGCAAGCAATCTCTGGGTACTAAGTTGCGCAGGTTAATGCATGCAGTGCATCCAATGCCAGTTTCAGTAGCTTATACCTCGCTGGTGCCTCGGTGCATAAAGTACCCATTTTAGTACAGCACGTTCCGCCATGCTGTGTTTAAAAAGACAAGTAACCTACATATTATAACTGTTTCTTGCACAAGTTATTTTAAATTATTCTTAGTACGTTATAATTTTAAGTTGTTACTGAAAACAAATGTTTTCTGCGTTCTCCGTTTCAGAAAAGAGAAGAAATCGACAGGCCAGACGTATTTGAAGACTTCGGGGAACTGAGAGCCGCGAGCGACGACGACACACATTGACGTCCCACAGTTAACAGGGGCATCAGTAAAATATTTATTTTGTAAAAGATACGAAACAAACCATTTACCACTCACATCCCGTCCAATAACTTAGTGCAACATTTTACCCACAATGTGGATAATAAACCTAGATTTTTATTCTCAGCTTTCCGATATGTCCATTCAATATGTTTACCAGACATTGAAATTGGATCCCTCCACGGTCTACATTGTAATCATGACGATTGCGAGTTGTAATATTATTGGTTGTTCGGGCGTCCAATAATGCTACACTAGGAGCCTCAAGGTCGGGCGGTGCATGCACCATAAACCCTCATATTTACCGCCACTCACCGCATCGTCTTTGTCTTTGACGGTAGAGGGTCGACTTAAGTCATAAACTGATCACATTTTCATTTCTGGAGACCTTGGAGTTTTTTGTAATGGAAATTCTTCAAATAGTACGCCTATGTAAGGATTTTGTTATTCCGTCACAAAGTCACACTCAAACGCCGAATGTCTCAATGTTTATGGATGTTATTCAAAGGTTGTTTTTGGCACTTCGAATATTTTATGACGGTTTATCATTCATCACACGGCTTGCCATGTATAAATACATCAATCACTTTCTAATCCGCTGTCATCTCAATATTTGTGCCAACTGGTGCATAAAAAAGGTAACGCTTGTATCAAGCAACTGCATCGACCTACAATGATGACCCTGGCAAGTAACCAGTCACCACTGAAGGTTTATTGCTAACGTAGGTGTACTTTAAACCTTTATTTATAACTCTACGTTTTATTGCTCAAAACCTACTCACCGTCTTTATCGATACTTTCTTTAATAGGAAACTTGGTTTCACATTTTCTTTGTGACTGTGAAACTCGACCCCGTACAGTTTATTTATTCGAGTATGTTCATTTTAATCCTACGCTCCGAGAGAGATTTATCAAACAATTTCCATTCATTCAACCTGATTATTAATAACAGAACGGGTGTATAAAGCTGTTAACTTCTGCATTGGTAATTGCGAGGTAATTCATCAAGTGTCGTTAGAGCCAGGAGCCAATCTAGGAGCTATACATTTCTGTGATTAGTTTAATACCCTGATACGGTTGGACAGGTTTGAGGCATAACTTTAAGGCAGTGGAAAATTGGAAACGCGACAAGTAGCGATCGTTGAATGATAGTAATTATCTGGAGGTGACGGCCGCCCACCAGAATTCCACGCTCATTCCCACTGTAGCGGAACACTTGGTGCTCCCAGTTGTTTATTCTCTCACACAAGTTATGTTTTGGAGTGCGTGACTTGTCAAACGCCACGTCACTTGGACGCCACACCGGAGCACGCCAGCCTACCCACGGTCCATTATTACTTTGTTATTACTAAACGAGAAATACAGTTTCGGAACAATTTGTTTAAGTAGATTTTTATTTTAGTCATTAAAAGTCTGAACCGTTAGGAACCAAGTAGGAAAGCTTTGAGCATACATTTCAAGGGGATTAATTCCACAAACCTTCAAAATCATGTATGCCTTTTTGATCACACCTAAAACCAATATTAGCATGAGATTTTGTTATCTTCCAGCGAACAAACTAACACAAACAGTTGTGTTGAAGCTATATATGGTCTTGGATGATGAATCAAAGCATTCAGAGATCCGTATATCAATACAGCTGAGGCTAGTGTTTCAACGGAACAGATAAACAAACCATAATACGGCGGTAGATGCGGACGGTAAACAAAGCTAGGGTCAACGCCACTGCAACCAACACACGCAGTTCCAATTATTTCATTTTTATTTTCATGCTGGTAATATTCCCGGTTTCTTAGAAGGAATTAGGTAAAGGGTGTTTAGATCTTTAAAGATTACTGGATAGGAAGTGATTACTTCTAAAAAGAAAAACAAAAGAAGCAGATAGAACTCGAATATATTGTACTGATGTTACACAAGGTTACATTTCTGTAGCTCCTAATCTCCACAGATGTTTAATACCTGGATTTAGTTCAAACACAGTAAAAGCATACAGATTTACTCGTCTAATCCCTGAATGTTTAAGTCATTCCCAAAAGCGAACCCCAAAGCCCAGCACAAATATTTGATGTAGATTATCAAGACGATGATGGGCTGAGGTTCAGTGAAGTTACAAAAGTAAATATGGAGAGCTACAACTGTGATAATTAACTGAGGAATCAGTTGAATTAAATCTCACTTCCTGTCCTCATTTAAGATAAAGAATAAATAGAGACTCTTCTTAGTCACCTGACAAAAAATTATTGAATGCGTAACCGAGGCAAACAAAACCTGTGGATGTGACTAAGTTGATTTCTCAAAGGCTATCGCCACTCATCAATGGAATGACAGAGCAGAAAACCTCCAATCACTTTTTACAATGCTTTATTAAATCCCGGAATTCCCAGGGCATTTCATTTAAAGAATTTCGCGAAACACCGACCCCTCGCTGCGATATTAAAAATTGCAATCAAACGATGAACGAGTGATACACCAAATAATAATTAAATATTAATTCATTCGGTATTGTATAAAGAATTCATGTAAATCACTAGGTATTTGTTGTTGGTTATTAATAAATCAGCTTTTAAAATTAACCGAAAATATATGTGAAGTATACATATTGCTAGTCAGTCAGCTTTGCAACTAATGAATTCAATGAAGTATTAATCAGGACTGATGAATTAACATTTACGTTTTTCAATGCGCATTAGTATTCTTAGTCGCTATAGATTCACTTCCTTATAAGAAAGGACGCTTGTGTTGTTTATTATACGATAAACAAGACTGTTCAATGAAATAAAAGTCGATGAATGACCGTTCGACGACGTTTGCGACTCGATCGTGTGTAATATGGGAACGAATTAGCAATGAGGGGAATGGGTACCGTTTTTAAGAATGAACTAGTATGTTTACAATGTAGACCAATGAAATGAATGACCGATTCAAGGCTGGCCTTGGACTATTCCGTAAGTTCACGTGGAATGGACAACGTTTAAGTCTTTTAATTGAAGACTTCGTTGTTCTTGAGTTGCTTCAAGGTGGAAAGGTGGAATTGAAAATGATCTATGTGACGTCAATGCTTAAACGGGAATTATTGCGAGGGACAGTAAATGATTTACTATTACAGTAATTAACACAGATTACGCTTACGAGAACGACCTAGACTTTATGTAACGGACTACTAAAAACAGATCAATGGAACGAAAATAAATGAATGACCGAACCAAGGCTAGGCAATGTGTAATTGTTAGTGAATCGGGCATAATGATTGAGAAGACCAGTTTCATTTTCAAGATTTAAATGAATAAAAATCGATGAATGACCGATCCGGTAGTGAGTAATCGCGAGTGAATCGGCTTCGGAATGACTATTTCCTACTATACTATTTCCGTTCGCTATGGGAGCTTAGCAATCGGTTGTGGGCGAGTTCCAGTTCCGTGACCCGCTTACCGCACTCCCAAGTGTTGCGATTTGCGACGCGGACTTAGGGCTCCGGTCTGACGCAACGCAACTAATAGCTGGGCTTAAACTGATTCATTGTTCATGCTATCTTGTTGGTAGTTTATATACGAGCTTTAGAAATCTTAAAGCATGTACATTTATACTAGCATAAAGTTTTTATGAGTCCGAAGATGTTTTCGATGTGTAAATTGTAATCTGCCACTCAGTGTCGTTTTTACTGAGTAATAAAACGTGAGATTGATTTACACTAACATTAAATTGGACATTAGCATAAAATTTTCTTTACAACTTGAAATGACTACATCTGAACGGCTGCCTTACTTGAAAGAAGTCAAACATGCATCCATAAAAATGTATGATATTTATATTTTCCGTAATTACTGTTATGGCAAAGAGCTAATGTATAAAATATGGTAGGCATCGTATTTCAGGGGACTGACGAACGGCTGTTGAACTGCAATATGAGAACGGTGTGATATTTAAATCCGCCTACATATTAAAAGATTCGTTCAACTAAACATTCCTACACGGACGAACGGTATTGAAATCGGATTTTAAATGTATTAACATAAATTATGTTATTTAGACTGACGTTACGAAACAACGGAAAACATTGAACGCTTTGATATTAAAACGCTATTTTGAGCATCTCTATAGTAGGCGCCAGATAAATGTGGAATAAAGTATATTGACCTTTCCCTAATAACTGTTCATAGGTACCTGAACAATTAAATATGAATCGTTTTTCATTATTAGACAATGTTAAGGATCACGAGAGATGATGATTCGGGACAGCTTTGTGTCATTAATTCCGTTTTTCAAATTAAAAATGTCAATAATTGTAGGTGGGTCAATGACCGTTATTCCACGATTATCTGGCGCCTACTATAGTTTCTGTGTTCATTCATTTCCACAAATATACCTTAGTTAACTTGCTTTGTTTATTTGTACTAGAGTAATAAATAATTAAATAGCGAACTACACAATATGACATGAAAAAGTTACTGTACGAACAGTTCACAGGACATAAAAAAACATTGAATTCCAAAGAGAAAAGCCGAAATTAAAACCACTTTCGCACCGCCTATTTTTGTTACAAATCCGTCAAACAATACAAAATGTTTTCAGATTTACCGATTAAAATAAAAGGCTATCGACAACAGCGGACGATGAAAATAGTCGAATGGAAAACAAAATTGGAACTGTAAACGGGGATGAATTCCTTTTTTTCTCTCCGGATCGCACCCCTTTGACCTATCATTTTTTTTCCCAATAACGTAGTAGTATAACAGAGTGAGCCTTTTGAATGTTGAAAGGTATTTTTAGATGACCTGTTGCGTAGTCAGTTTTTTTTTTTTTTTGATAAAACGTCGCGTCGTAGACCTGACCTGACCTTAAGTAAATCCAAAGATTAACATTGAAGTTCGGAATAAAATTTCAATGTTTAACGCTTCGTTTAAGTCTATTTACAGAATCTATGAATAATTTAGTAGTTTCAAAATATTTATATTTTTTTTTTTGATTATATACTGATACTTGTTTGTGTAAATGCAGTGTGAACTGAATAGTTTTGTTCAAGTGTTCTTGTGAATTCCGTCTGTCTCTTCATTTCTATCACTATAACAAAAAGCTTATGTTATAGTGGCAAAAGGATCAGCATTGCCATTCAACGCGGCAATGCTGCCAGTGTTCTGGGCACTTTTGCCATTGACAGCGATGTGGATGAATTTTTGCCCAATGATTTATATGTTTTTATACGCGTTTGTACATAATTTCGCGATTATTAATCTAGTTGTATTTAGTTGTTACTTGTACATATAATTCGCCAAAATATGTTGATATAATTAAAAGTTTCATTTTATAACTTCAGTTACGGATAGATGCCCGTCAAGTTGACTAAACACATGCCCGTGTAATATACCTAAGTTTGTAAAGTTTTGTGCCACATTAGTGTCAAATTGATGTCACCGGAAAATTGCAAACTCCGTAAGATTGTAATAAATCTTTATTAGATTACAATTTCTTGACATATTACGAAACAATCGTTTTTTATACAATAAAACTCATTCAAATTCAATAGTTTCCAATTTATCCGTGTCTTATTTAGAAAAAATATTTTACAATTTCACGCGATATTTTACAATCTTACGGCGTTTGCAATTTTTCGGTGACATTGACACACGTTATGAAATGTCGGCATATGTGATTTGCATGGAATTAGTATGTCTCTCCGATATCTACTGGATATATAATTATGTCACTACGAGCGTGACCATGCTAATGCAAATTACTTGCTTCTATAAATTAAATAGTTTTTTGCTCATCTCCTAAGAGATGTACGTAACATTTCTACATTCAGCTTATACCTCGGGACATCATATCGAACGCCAAAATCAACACTAATCAATCAAGACCATAATCACTTACAAATATTTTTATGTCAACACGAAAAACCGGTTCTTCAAGTATCGAAGTAAATCCATTTCCTAAAAAGAATGACATTAAAACATTAAATTCGGTAGCCCGCGGGGTTAGGCAGGAATGTCGTGGTGCGGAGGAGGGGGGGAACAAAAAATCCCGGTACCTGCGCTGCCGTTGACCTCAGGCGATTAGACCCGGTACAGAATACAACGACTAATGTACGCCCTTTTGGCTTGGACTGTGTGAATTCAAGTTTAATTGGAAGAATAATTCAAAAACTTTTATAACGCTTAATCATAAATTTTAATAACACGGTCAAAAATATACCCATATTAAACATTACCAGACAGAAGCGTATGGAACCATTAGATTCAATTTGAAGCATTCAACTGCCACATTTGGTGCATTACCTGTAACAAACACACACTACATTAGCTTTGTTCACCTCCTCTCAAATATAATTAGCAGAACAACAATTCCGTTCATTAGTATCATTGCTAGTATCAATACTGTGGTAATTTGTACTACATTCGATCGTTTCTGGTGTCCCATCCCTTTCACTTGCGTAGTGTGTCAGTGAGACAGCAAGTGTTCAAAGTACGATCGAAAGAAAATTCGTTATCGTACCAAGCTTTCAGAAGTTGTAAGAGCTGTTTAATATTCTGTAAGCGTACTGAGCCCCCATGGTCCCTTCACGCTAACTTCCTGTTCGGTTCTGGTTGCCTGGTACCCGGAGTGAGTTCCGATAACATTGAAAAGATACATCTTATGTAACAGTGACCGTATCAATTTGCTTAAGAACTCGAGACCAATTACATACAAAAAGACGGCAATATAGTATTGAATTCACTCCGGGGGAAACCGACCTTATACCAGATGTTGGATCATTGAGGAAAAACGAAAATATATCAGCCAGGGTAATTTAGGAACATGGAGAACTATATTGGAGGACCGACATTAAAAACCATACTTAGTAAGATGTAAAGCCATTGAAGAAACTGTCAGCAGATCAGGTTTCAAACAAGGTGCTAGACTAGCTATAAATGGTATTTTATGTTTATTGAATTAAGCCCACCCACCATATTGATATTTTATTGATACTTAAACAACAGAGAATACAACTAATAGAAAATATACATATGTAAGGAAGCTTGATGAGTAAGCACCACATTCTAAGGTGCAGTTCAAATACTACAGACAGAAACATGGATATTCGTATATCAGCTTATTCTAGAGAAAAATAAAATGCCGCAGGGCCTACATAAAATCAATTAATCGAAAACTCATTAGCAAGCAGACTAAACGAGTGCAGCGACCAACATTACATACACAATTTGGTAAATTTTGTTTACCCCGAAGCTGATATGCTTGTCGCGTACGCCCTGATTGGAGGGGCCAATCAGAGCCGCAAATCGATACTGAAATGTTGGCCAAAAAATATACGTCCACAAGCATTTTATTCAGAGGTAAAAAGAGAGAATAATATGGAAAACCATAGAGGAAATAACTGTATATTCGATAACATTGATGGCTTCGTATTTGGAGCGTCTTCAGCTTCGAAATCGAACTGTTTTATCCCGATGTAAACACTTGATAACAAGCGCAAACGGGTTTAAGATCCAGATCTTGCGTCATGTGTACCGAGTTGTTTGGAAAGCCTGCTACAGTCGTGTCCCAGTCTCCGATTCTCCCGTTAATCCACTTTATTTTAACCTCCAGCGGTGTCCAGAGCTTGTTCAGATCGTTTCCTGTTGTATTTCCACTCAACAAGCCAGTTAGAGCATACCGCAAACTAACACCTCGCATTTGTCTTGTCCGGTGTCTTCGTAGGAAGCAATTTATTGCCTACCTATTCGTGTTCATGTGATCAAATAGCGCGTTCTGCAGCTTGATATATGTCCGTAACAAGTTCATTAGCTCTCGAGCTAATTTTGGTTATCAAAAGGACGCGAGGGGAAGACATTCATTCATAAAAAAATGAAGCCTGAAACTCTTCGCGCCACAAAAGAGATTTATTTCTAACTATCGCAGCTCCATATAATAAAATATTCCTATAATTGGAGCTTGTTATATTTTAATGAGTTAAGACAAAGGTATTGGAAAACAATGTTTTATTATCTATTTTCTTATTTTATCCTTCTTCGTAAGGACAAACGTTTGATCATACGCACGTTTATGGCACGAGACTAACGATCCCCTGGCTTCGAAAGGGTGAATACAAGTTTTGTGTTCTTATAATTTATTGTATCCGGTTTTTAGGGCAGGTGGTCGAAACACTCAGGGAGAGGTATTAAAATCCATAAATCATGGTTCTATGGAATTATTCAATACCATGCATTCAGTGTTGATATTATATCCTACATAAAGTTCACACTTCGATGATTCTGCGATTATTACTCGACTTCAAAGCCAGCATAATTTGCAAGCACAATATGGAAATTTTAATTGCATTGTGCTTTTTTGTAATAACAACTTTTTGTGTTACTTCTTATAAATGATACGTGCATCCAGCAAAAAGATTGACAGTTAGGTACTTTGAATTTGATATGGGCGTGGCGCTGCATTCGTTCTTTGTCTTAACAAAAAAAATTGCTATTCTTAATCCTACTAGCAAGAAATAACGTAAACTTGAAGCTATAAATATTTTATTTCAATTAAATATGTATTTTAATTACTATCTAGGGTAGAAAATTTACTTCTTGTACATATCATTGAAAGGTTTTATTTTCCTTATGTTTTAATTAAAGAGTGCTGAATCTCATAATCTTACTGTTATAAATGCGAAAGTTTGGTTGGATGAATAGATGTCTGTTACCTACTTACTCAATCACGCCAGAACGGCTGAATGGATCTAGATGAAATTTGGGACAGAGACACAGTCTGGATTAGCACAAAGGCTACGAGGCTAGAGTATGTTCCCTTGGGAAAATTTCTAACATTCACGCGGTCGAAAACGCTGGCAAAACCTAGTTGATGAATAAACAGCACACATTACAACGCAAATTTATAAAAATAAATGACCCTAATTTTCAATTACCCGTCATTCTGACGAAAGCCATTTTGGGCGCGATGCATTATTTCTATGTTCTAAAATCAAATTACGGCGGCTCCGTTGTGCGCCGGCGCGGTAATTACAGGCGCTTGTGATTAATGAGCAATCAGACCCTTGCTGGATTAGGGTTGGTCCTTTTGCTTTTGCTCCTTTTGTACATCGTTCGAAGCAGTTGTTTTGCTTCCAAACTTTTTGGAGAGTTAAATTAGATTTATTATATTTTTTATGGAAACTTTTCGTACCTGCCGCGCCTGTTAGAAATATTTTTAGGTATGTCAGCTACCTTTTAGCGGTATGTTTTTTCTGTAAATGTACATCACTCAATCTTTTATGTATTTTCATTGGAAGAAGGCCAATCATACATTAATTTAATAGCCCTACAAAAACGTGAAGGTGTTTCTGGCCAAAATTAAACCTTTATATGGTAAAAACTTTTGGCGCGAATAAGTTAACTTCAATTCGATCAAAACCGAACATAAATCATTTCAGTAATTGCGGCCTCAAGCCATAAACAGAAATACAGACTCAAAATTATGATTTAACTCTGTACTAAATGTAGTTGCTAACAACCACGTTCCCATAAAACACTACAAAATATTCATCAAAACGTGCTTTTAAGGAACTTTTGCTGTACCGATATTTTCTGTCTTATTATTATATTCATTGAAGTTGACAGCCCTGAATCTCGGCTACCGTATTCTGTTGTAGAAGCTAAGATAGCCGAGGTAAGGTAATTTCGTCTTAAGCCCTTTGTGATAAGGGTGGATATTGAATGGTAGATGCGGCGAATGCGTTCGAGTTCAGGACACAGTAAGCCATGGCATGCCACTATGCCTTAGCTTTGGGACAGCAAAGAGGGCTTTGAGATTCCCTTCAACAGCTGAGGCTTGCATGATAAATTTTAGCAGAGTTTTATTTAAAGGATACGTTTTGGTGGATACAGAAGGATATTAGACATTATGGAAATGATTTTTCGAACAATTCGCAGGATAGATAAATTTAATACGTACAGACAACCTCCTAAATTAACCCTTTCACTGCAACTGTGGCCAATTTCGATAAATTGAACAACATTATTTTTTTATGAATTTTGAAAATATAATCATATTTAACAATAATAATAACAGATTTTATAGAGCCAAAAATGTTCCTTCTAACAAAACGGTAAATAAAAAGGGTTAGGGAACATTATTAAAGTTGCATACATTTTAAGAGGCAATGTGAGTATAAAAGTCAATGGTTTCGAGTAACCAGCGTACACAATGGTTAGTTATTAAAGTAATTGAAGTACGAAACCTACGTGGTTGCTTATTATATAGCTGGGACTGGCATCTGCATAGAGGGGCGTGAGTGCCCGATAGGGCCCAGTACGTTCGCAGGGTGCTGATAAAACAAAGGCGGATACTTTTTGGAAATAGTTAATGTAGCCCTAAATTGGTGATTTAGGAGCAGCTGATTGAGAGGGCTTTTAATGAGGGGTGGGCGAATAAATCTTTAAAGTTTAATTTGTTTGTGTTTTATGATTTACCATATAATGAAGAATAGTACGCTTCGACGAAGGGCTTTAAAAGTTGAAAGTCATAATCATAAACAACCGAGAAACTAAGTATTTAAGTACCTATTAATATTAATTTTACAGATAAAATAAATTACGAGCATTTACCATAAACTGACATCAGATAAGTTATTTTAATTCGAAGGTGCTAAATTCGCATAGTAATTGCCAATTATACATTTAAAATTTCACTTTAACGTTTAATTAAAGCGATGTACTTGATTAAAACTATCAATCAATGGCAAAATGATCAATATAGTGTAAAAAGTCGATATTATCGGGGCCCCGCCCTTACGCGCCCCGGCGACACTTGGGCCTGGTAACCCAATATGCGAGCACGGGAGGGTTGGTCACGCAGATACAAATCTACTAGATGGATTTTTTTAAATGTTCTGCTGTCTGCGCGTTGCTTGATAATATTTTAATTGACGTGACGGGTTTATCATGATGATCATACTAAAAACATGGATAGGTACATAATTTTCACAAGTTTCTTTATTTTTTTGTTTGATAAGTGCATCTATGTCACTCTAGCGTAGTCTAAATTACTAAGAATATCGACCAGCTCTTTTATTAATTCCCTAAACCGTCTCTGCATCTTAAAGCAATTTAAAAGGTATATCCAGCCATTCTATACGTTCTGCACAAACAAGGGTATTACAGTGGGGTGTGCGAACACGCCAAGCGGCTGAGTTCGGCACGTCATAACCGCCCAAGGCTACTTGCTTACCAGCCTCGCGGAATATTTGATTACTGAAAGTGACTCTTTGCACATTTCATTTAGCTCATGGGAAATTCTTTTTAGTTATTTTATTAGATTTCAGCAACAACAAGAAAATATGGTTTATCTTTAATATAAAAACTATATTACGAAATGTCCAAACGAAGTTGCTTAAAATTTTAGTCTTCTTAAGATACCTTTCAGATTTTTAAAGACACACGAATCCCCATTTCTATGAACTCAAATCCGTGATTGAAACACGAGCTGCAGAAGGGATAAAAGCACAATAAAACACATCTATAAATAACTATAAGCTACCAAATAAAAATACAATCACTAAGATACTCGTACAAGCACAATTCGGTCACTATTTCACGATCGATAGTCTCCCCTCGCGACACTCCACAACAGTTCGTCAACATAAAACTGGAATGAATCAAATCAAACTCATTATATCGGATGTGATCACAATGCCGCACTAAAGGGTTGAGCAGACGAGATGAATGGGTCGCGTGCCACACACACGTGTGCACATGGATTATGCTAATTTAGTATTCTCTACGGTCCACTGGTTTTACTTTAGCGGACTAGGATTCTGAGTGGACAGCTGCTGCAGGAATAATAATATACATATATTTTTTAAATCTGCTCTTTGTACTTTCGCGCGACGCTTAATAATGGCCGCTGCAATTAGGTCAAAATGTCGGGACTCGCGAAAAGGGCATTGTGCGTAAATTATGTAATCGTGAAATGCCAATTGAAGCGTCTCTTTGTATTATCAATCTAACAGTTTTTTTATTAAATGCATATTGAAGTATTATTAGTAGTACATAATTATGATACTTTAGCAAAAAGCTATTTTGTTTTCATTTTGTCTATCTGTCTGTCTGTTTGTTTGTTCTTGTCTTGTTGTTTGGCTAATCTCCAAAACCGCTGGACCGATTTTGACGGGAGTGACACTGACAGATAGCTAATGTTATGAGTAGTAACTTGGGCTATTATTACTAACATTTATTTTAAAAAAAATAGGGGCAAGCAAATCCATGAAATAAACATTTGTGTAGTTTTACGAGTTTGACACGAAATCGCGGGCATCAGCTCGTAGTTAATAAAACTGGTCAAACCTAACAAATGGTGAGTATTTAAATGAGTACGATTACAAGTGTTTTGTTATCTTGTTCTGTTTGTAACTTAACCAGTTTGAAATATTAGGCATCCGATATGTAACGTAAACAAAGGCAAAGTAATTATTTAGATACGGACAGCAACTTAATTATGTAACTAGCACAATAATTGTGATTGTTTTGATTTATTGTTTATTTCATTGCCCCAAATGTCAAATCGGGCATAAGTACTGAGATAACTGCAATCTGAATTAATACATAACATTTCATACATAATTGTTTAAGATTCAGGTGCAAAGTCGATTTAACCGTTTAGTCGACTTAAACAAATTTTATTTCTGACTTCAAAAAAAGGAGGTTATATGTTCGACTGTGTATTTTTATCAATTAATTTTTTTGCGATGGCTAGGTTCAAAACAATTTACACTAATTAAAATTGGCTCTAGTATAAACCATTTTAAGGAATGCACGCCAATATCAATCATCTTGTATTATGTATTTATTTTGTAAACTGGGTTCAGTGTCTGATTACTTTGTTATCCCGTATAGCCCCATTTCAAAATTAAGTTGTTTTCAAAGCATTTCCTTTTGAAATCTCCGGACGGGCTCAGTTCTTGGCGGCTTAAGAATTAATAACGAAAACAAATTCGTGAGAACCGCTAAACACAAACAAAACAAGCAGAACCTACTATTTATTTAGGTAATACGCAAAATGCGTGCGCACGTGCCGACAACCCACCCCCGTATTGCCAACCCTTAACATTAACATACTGAGTTACAAATCAAACAATTTTCAACCTTGTCGTTACAGACATAAGGGTGTTGTGTGGTGTAGTTGCTAGGGTTGTCGGACATCGAATGGCATTCAGTGTAGAATTAAATATCATTGTTAGACTACCTCATTAATGCAATATTGAACTCACGAGAGACCGAAGGGATGGTTTTTATTGTGTGCAAAATTGACTAAGTATGTTTTAAATTTTTCTATTGTGATTATATGGAGAAGGAAAATTTTATCGTACGTATTCATATACCTATTGCTAGGATAAATTAAAATTTGATATTTTATTATTTCTTTTCCATACATAGTAAACAGTTCTAATTATTTAGTTTTTTATCACCAGCAACATACCTACTGTTCCTTCCTTCTAGACTTTTCTATGCTGGAACATTCTACAGTTCTCGATATCTGGTCAGTCTGCACCGAGACGAATACTTTCTAGATGCTTCTGCAGTAGAAGTTTCTGGAATTAACTGACCCCTAAATAAGGACCGCATAGCCCGCTACCGAGTCAGTATTGGATTTGCGATACAAGCGAATACTTCGGAAGCAATCTTCAAGTGCGATTAAAGTTGTGTTTTATAATTAGTGAGTTTAAAATTGTAATTAGTGTTGTTAAATTAAAGTGTCATTTTGGTTATTTAATCGGCTGTTTTTATTGTCACGAACCCCAAGCTCAACAATACTTTCTGAGGAAAAAAAACGTTGATGAAATCCACAGATCAACAAACTTCTGTTCCAAAAATAGTGTCATGTCACGCTCATTATTTTAATTAATCAATTATAACTAATGTCCGTAACAAATTACTTGTTTCCAACATTTAATCGATGTTGAATACTTAAGTAAAATGTTTACAGATTTGTAGCAATTCATTTCAAAATTATAGGTGCAGTCAGTGACTACTGTTAATATCCACTGGTTTCCAAATTTATACCTATTTTGAGATAAAAAAAAATAGTTAATATCGGAAACGAATTCAAACAAATATTAATTAACCCTTTCGCTACTATACGAAATGCCAATAAACCAGAAATCCAATCATTTTATGTGAAATTCATATAATATATAAAAGTAGCAGTGTTAATCGATTTCATTTTTAAAAATACTTTTGATTTTTTTTCGCATTTACTGGTAGTTCATTATCATACCTACGCTGTATAATAAGCCAGAATAAATACCTCAAAGCTCATTTTTAACCCACGCTACCCACGCATAAGTCATTCCGCGATTTCGTTAATTGACATGTCCAATTGCCCATTACTGTTTATTTGCATGATCGATGACTAGAACAAAAAATCAATGAAAACATCTCTATTATCGGTAATAACATGTTGACAAGTAAAGACTAGTTTACACTGTGCGCTTGATTGTTAGAAATGTGAGATTATAAACACGTGTCACCGGTCTATCATCTGTGTTTATGTATTTTCTGAGAAATGTGTGTTGAATCTTTAAAGCCCATGCATTTTCGACTTGTTCTCTATGAAATGCATCGTTGGTACTGTCAGCTCCTGTAAACAGACGATCACACGTTTCAATGAATTTCACTCTTACGACTCGATAAATATAGTTTCTTAGCTAGAAAATTGATTTAAACTTTATTTATTCATGGTTGTGATGTGATGCTAACATTACAATTAACAGCCTACATAAGAAAGGAAATAAACAATCTACTTAATGATAATCTCGTGTTTTTTTGTGCCACCATACACCAACACGATCGCGAGAACGGGCCAGATGGTACGGTATCGATCGTCGGCCGAGTGAGCACGGCCGAGCGGCCCTATTATTGTTTAATCGTAATCTCAGCTCGCGATTAGCATATCCATTGTGCACTACGCACTACACACATGTTATCGTAATGAATGGGTGACGTCGATATGTAAAAAAGCTAGTATATTATTTAAATGACGTATAACTTTAACTGTTACTTTGTTTGGCTTTTTCACCAACTACGATTTAGTTACCATTATTTTACTTGGCAGATAATTTCATAGAAATTCTGTTCCAATTTTAATTTATTGGGTACTAGCGGACGTCACGCGGTTTCACCCGCGTAGTTCCCGTTCCCGTGGGAGTACGGGGATAAAATATAGCCTATGTTACTCGCTGATAATGTAGCTATCCATTGCTGAAGGAATTTTTCAAATCGGTCCAGTAGTTTTTGGGTTTCATCATTACAAACATACACACGCAAATTTTTTTTTTTTTTCCTCTTTATAATATTAGTGTAGATGTAGAAGTAATCGCTATTTGGATATCGTGAAATAGGCCCTTAGTCTTACTGAATGTTAATGAAAAATATAGTTTGGTTGGTCATAATTTACATTTTGTACGAAAAGTTTGAAGAACAATCTGATCTCCATATTAATGCGACTGATTGTAAAGATAAAGTGCTGCCTACAAGATGTTGAGATAACATTTTATTTAGACAAATTCCAATGATCTGTTGAATCATTAAACGTCTATAAACAGATACGAAACAGAATACGATTATAGCGATCTTTAGAGGAATAGGAAAATAAATACATAATTAATTAGGTAATTTAATTGTGACATCGTGTTAAGAAGAAGCAATGCAACGGGCCATTCTAAGAGCCTCTACATTTTAAAAGTTCGGGAGATCGTCAAGGATTGCAGAATTTTTTTTTCAAAAAATAAAAATATTGAAATGAAACCAAGAATAGCTTTTGGACATGCAGAAAACGCTCTTGTTTTTATTAGTGAATTGAAACGGCAAATTTAGAAATTTAGAAGTAAATGCCGTATTTGGCTTCCCTTTGACTGTAAAATATACTATCGTGCTTCATTAATTTATGATATGGCGAACAATCTGTCAATGATCAGGCCAGGGGCCCTACTATGAAGTCTTAAAACGATCATGTTTACGCTCTAAGAGGGAGACGGAGCTATACATAGCGAATAGCACTATCCCGTTTACATCATCGGATTTGGTTGACGTCATAGTAGGTAATTAAGAAATAAATACACACAAAACAAAATGAAAGAACACAAAGCAATCCATCAATGATAAAAAATAGCTATATTAGGATAGATAAACTCTTCATAAAATGCATTTCATAAAAGTCGGGTGGAACGATAACCCGCAAAGTGCAAGGATAATCTCATAAGCCATGGCTCGGTCCGCAAACAAACGTACTAAAAGGACATAATAAGAAAATAACCGAATTAAAACCTGCAGCGCCGTTCCCACGAGGCGACGACATTTAGCTTTTCATGTTCCAATTCAGGGGACTTCGAACGCTTTTATCGTCTTTTATAGGAAGTGAAGTTGATAACTCTTCTACTTGTAATTAAAAATAGATTGAGACTTTTAATTTAAACATTGTTCCCCTTTTTGGCTCTTATTACAGAATCATTGCAGTTGATTTTTTTTGTCACAATGCCCTAAAAGCTTTGTAACCCCCTTCCTCGAAGTTCTTAAAAATTGTTACATTTAATCCTTACAGCTTAAACTTGAGATCAAAAGGCAATAACATTTTTCCTCTTTCATTTCTGTCATATCCAGGGTATATGTGAAGGTAAACATATATTCGGTAGCTGTGCGAGTGGCGTTACGGAAAGCGGCCGCCCCGCGGGACACGCTGTTCAAAGTTAAATTGTTTTTACGCGTTCAGTGCCCGTAATAAATGGAACTTGGAATATGCTGCTGTGGTTTTGCGGCGGAAGAAAGTACAAGGCTTTGTAATTTATTAAAGTTAAAGCATAAGTTTTCAAGGACAAGCTCGTAATATACATCGTATCTACGCATTACCAGAAAGCCGAAAGGTCGTATAATATGTTTCCTTAGCTAACAAACGAGCTAAGGGCCAGGGCTCACGGTAATCCTCGAAAATTCAGCGAAGGCAAGTGACGGCGGACCTCGGCACGGCGACTAATTGCGAGTCTCCCGGCCTGATAATCCGTTCACAGCGGGCGGGCCCCAAATTAAAAACCCCCGGTTGTGTCCAGTCCGGGATTACCGCTCCCACGGCACCGCCATTTGGCCCCTTGCGAAAAAATATTAGAAGAAAGCGTTATGGGTTCTGTATTAAATCTTTTAACTTGTTCTGTGGAAAATTTGTTTGTTGCCATTAAAACTCTCCTGAAAACTTTTGGTTTGTTTTAAATCTGAAACATTTTTTTCAAAACACTGCCTTGTTTTGAAAATTAATACAATGACTTTTTTTTAGATAGAAGATGCGATTAAGGCAGATACTGCAATCAACTCAATAACTACCTGCTAAAATAATCTGAAAGATGAGCTTTAAAATGGACCAGATTGCGGAATCTCCACGTTCATATTTTCCGAGTTAGTGAGGATTAAGTGCAGTGGAGCGAAAGTTCTTTGGCCTCCAAAACGAATCCCTAAAACCGAAGGGTGGCGAATTCAAAAAGTTTGGCGAGAAATTCGAAATCCTGAGATGAAATAGTAATTTATCAAAGGATTTTGAGTCTCGAGGAGCGGAAATGAAGGATGGATACCCTTTATCGTGAATTGCAGCAGTGTGCCTTATCGGAAATACTGGGAAATGGTTAAAGGAACACTTCCGGGTGAGAAAACAACCGGAATGTATCTATTTAAATAATTTTCGTTTTGTCTTTCCATAGTTTGGCTCAAACGAAATATTTATTGAAGCACCTTGATGCCATCATTTAAACGTAGGATTTAGTTTGTAAGCTTGCTTATTTTTAGCGAGTGTTTAATATTGATTACTTTACGTCTAGACTTTCTTGCAGTCATTTAGTTCATTCGTGACCACCGACTAATTCATGCATTGTGTTGACTAGACCTTTTCTGTTTAGCTAATCGAGTATATTCTTGGAATTGCACATTAGTAATGCATGAAGCAACCATGTAACTGTAAACTCAGGCATTACGTATTCGCCAGTATGGACAGATAATGAAGATAATGGTGATTTATGCTTTGTCCTCAAGTAGACTTCACACGTTATAACGTCTAACGCCATTACAAAGTCAGATATTTATAATCCCATAACGGAATAATGTATGCGCGGTGCGATGTACGCCTAAACGAATACGCCGCCGCGTATTAATATTCAAATGGCCTTTGGGCGAGCACTGTATGAGATCCCATGGTTTTAGTCCCATTAACATTGCGGTGCGTCGGTCAGTACTTGTTATGTAAACACAATGAACGCACTGCAGGTTGCCCTTTACGAAATATGTAATAATATATTCGCACCACCTCAGGTCTTCAGCTGCGGTCTTGACACTATTTTTATGTACAATTAATTTGAAGCATAAATAACACTTTGAAAACAACATGTGTATGGGAAGGCAATTTAACTTAGAAATAGATTAAGAGTTGCAGTCTTATTTTTCATGAGAGCGATCTTAGCTATTTCCTTCATAGTGTCGAACAGCTGTTGTAAAGGTTACGCCCGTATCCTTGCACCTGCGCTCCCCGCGCGACCTCGCCTCACCCCCTTTCGGCTTAATTACAATCCTATTAACGAAATCGTCTCGTCGCCTTCCATCCAATTGACATTTAGGGGTTACGATGCCACGATTAATATTTGACCGTCCATACTTCCTCTTCATTATTTAGCATGAATTCATTATTCATTGCCCTGATGGAGTGATAAAACCGAATGATTTTTCAAACTGTTGAGTATTGATAGAGCGCTGAGATAACAATATTTCGACAAATATTCACAGGTTCGACATTTCTGTTTGTGATTGGTTAGCGAGATTCGTACTGCACGTGCGAGGGCACAAATCTACAAAGGGTTCGATTTTCTTTCATAGCGCAAAAAATCCACCGATAATTACGAGATTAGGGATGAAAAGGAGGGGGCAAAGTTTTTTTCTTTCAATCGGTAACCGTTGGTATATTTCTTTCTTTACTTCCGAGTTGGAGAATGTTTTAATTAAAAAAATCTTGGGTTACTCGGGACGCGGCGTGTAACGGTAGTCGCGGTTCGTAATTTGTATGAACTGAGACTGACTTACAAGCTCACTGAGTATTAATCAAGGTTGATCATTAACCGTGGGTTGATCGTGCGACGGAGATTGACGTAGCGTTATGCGAACTGGTTTTTTGGAATTAATAATTTCCATTTCTGAAGATGCTAATCTTTAAATATTTTATCGAGATTTGAGAGTTTGAGACGCACTTGATTTTTGAAGTGATAACTTCTTATGGGAGGGTAAACCGCTTCGTAACGTAACGCGTTACAGCGCCAGTCTGGCTTCCCTTTTTCTCACGCATACGGCAGCGGTAAGCAGGCTCTTCCTCTCTCACTCTAACACACAGCGCTAGTCGTATTTCGGACAGACGCTTCCCATATTAAATAGTTCAACTTAGATTAGTTTAAGTGTCGAGCGACCCGAGTTTTTTTTTTTTTCACAGTTTCGTCCGGAACAGGCGAACTAAGTTGCGGCGTGCATGACAAGGTACGCGAAACTGCCTAACGACCGGCCTGTAGATAAGTGCACATAATTCCACCGCGTCCGCTTACCTTGCGGCGCGCACGCACGCGCGTCAATCGGGAGCCAACGTCATCACAACAAATAATAAAATAAATAACCTTTATGTCTCAGAGCATACGGATGAGTCAGCCGCAAATGTAAAGTTGTGTTACAATAATGATGGACAGACGGTCTTCTTTTGTATTCACTAATTTCTGTACCGTTATGTTATGGAAACTGCTTCCGAGTTCTCTATTGTCGATATGGAACTGCTTTGATACTTGGAAAGACAATTAGTTGAAATCTTTCACAGAGGTAATGGTAAATTTTGGGTTGTGTGAATTGGTTTCATTTGAATGAGAGATTAATTATGCAACCCAGAAAATTAGTTCTTGTGATTTTTTTATCTAGAAACTAAAGTGAACTTACATAAGTTCCATTTTACCTTTCCAGGTAAGTTAACCTAAAAATCCCAGGACCCTAGGCCAAAGGATATTCACCCATGGACGATTTTTTGCGTTATGCATGTGACGTTTACAAACAAAAGATAACACCCCTATCTACTACTGAATCGGTTGGTCATCATCATCATACCAGCTGAAAAACGACCACTGCTGGACATAGGCCTCCCTCAAGGGGGGGAATTGCCATACGCTTGGCAGGCGGGTTGGTGATCGCAGTGTAGCTGTTCCAATGCACAGATAATAATAATAATAATAATAATAATCTTAATAATCTTAATAATCTTGGGACAACTCACACACGGTCATCCGATCCCAAACTAGGCAGAGCCTGTGCTATGGCAACCAGACAACTGATAAACATACTTATATATTTCTAAATACATACATATTATAGACAAATTACACCCAGACACAGAACAAATGATCATGCTCATCACACAAAGATTTGTCCTGGGTGGGAATCGAACCCACGACCTCTGGTTTAGCAGTCAGGGTCACTAACGAAATAATGCTGCTGCTCATTCTCTGGTGAGTCCCTTAGTCGCCTCATGCGACACCCACGGGAAGTGATGGGATGGTGCTATTCTTTCACGTCCGACACCATATAGAACATCATTTGGTCAGTAGTGCGGAATTGTCAAGCGAATTTCCTCTCAACAATTTTATTTTAGACTTCATTAGGTGAGTATTATTAGTACCAGTAACTTCCACCGGGAGCTGATACGTTCAAAATGACGTGTCAAATGACATTTGAAAAAAAAACTCCGTGTCATACAATCCATTGTAGTCGTAAATACTGGCACCACACCGGCACCATTAACATCGACGCGGTAAATTGAACGTTGCGTCGACGTCGACTGGCAACATTCGCACGTCGCAACTATACTAATGCAATGACACACCAGCTGTTGAAGCCGTGTCACTAGTCTTCGTCCCCACAAAAGACGAGCCATCGATCGGCGACCGAACCGACGTTCGTGACTATTGTTCACAGAACGAATGCACCACCACCGTACATCTGTTTCGTTCCTTTTTCACTCGCCCTGCATAATGAAACCGGCCCATTGTGAGGAAAAACATCGACAAAAGAACACGCACTTTGGCGCTCAGCCTGTATTTTATAAGAAAAAATAACAGAGGCCCTGGAGCCTAAAAGGTGGGCGTTAACGCTGTCGGAAATGAGAAAGTCGATGCAACTGTTATGACATACGCGGTTCGTTAAGTGTTATTGAAAATAAACAAGCAACCGTTCGCGCTTTAACGAAGTAGGTGCACGATCAAATTTACGGTAGGAAGAGTATTTGTGCTCGTTCCCCACATTTCAATATCGATGTCGATGCCCGAAGCTGATTCTGCCGGGCTGCTGTAATAATTGGAGTGAGAGAATTCGAAATTCATTCGGATTCAGGTCCGAAAATTCACGAATTTTAATTATTCCAATCAAACTCAGTGTTACCAATGTCTCTCCATTCCTTGACACAACTGCTGGCAATCTCTCAGTTATATTTGTATGTATGTATATGACGAAATTACCACGTCATTACAATCTGTGTTTTGTAGCAGCAGATGGTGCAGTTGATTCATAAAACATTTGTACAACTTTTGCGTCAATACTGCAAAATTATTCTCAATGTCAGACAGTTACTTCGCTTTCTTTTGAAATTAAATGTTACAGTTTGCAGTTTGTGAGAACGAGGTCACAGTTAATTTTCAGCACAAGAAGCTATCGATATTAAGATATTTCAAAAGTTAAAATAACGTTATTGAACTCAGCATGTCTTAGCATGGGTCCCGAAATACTTTAATCCAGGAATCCAGCACACGTATTTTGAAGACCACATTAGTTGTCTCGGTGGGGCGTTGCGGTAAGTACTCCTACTAACTGAAATTTAGCAAGGAAGGAGCCATCATAAAAAACCGTACATTATAAATGCGGGCTCAAATTGTGCTCCCCCGGGCGGAGCGCCTGCGCCGACGATTAAGTGCACTTAATTCCGTCTAAATGTTGCCCGACGGGGAGTTGCGAAGTTGCTGCCGACTCTCTTTGGCTGTAGGGTATAGTATATAGGAGGAATTCAATCAAAACGTAACTGGTCCGAAGTGATGCGGGGTTGTCACTTCCCAGGTGACGTAACATGACGGTTCATTAACGACACGATAACTCCTCTAAGGCTTGATTGTTGTAAATGCAAGGTCTGTCTATCTTCAAGGCCTCAATGAGTACCTAAGTATTGCAACGATGCAGTTTGTGTAATTTTCTGCTGTATTAAAACAGTCTGCAAGTCTTACGTCAATCATTTACATTCTAGCGTTTTGTTCGTGGCAAAAACTTATCCGTGATAACGTTTGAGACGGGCGGGTGGGGACTGAGACAGCCCTAGGGCTTCGCCAATACGGCGCGGCTCCCTCGCGTGCGTCGCGGATCAAAAACTCCGCCATGTCAGCCTAAATCGCTCCCACAAACAACTTGCGGTATTCAGATGCATATCGCAGTGAATTATTGGTGCTTAGTTACCGTTTAGTGACGCTTTTTATAGGTACTTGGTTATTGATACTTTTTGCTAAGATATTCAATGGGAGCAAAACCTCCTGTGCTGTTACCGAGATGGTTTCTTGAACATGGATCGATTTCTTGCCTCAAGTTTAGCCATGAAATCGGAGATTTAAGAGAGGTTTGCGTTTTTCTCCTGAGCCTTTTTAATTGTAATTAAAAGCGATTACAAAGAACTATAAAACTCAATGGACCACAACTGGATGTTTCTTCAACCGCCTAAGAATTGTTTTCTGTTATGCTATGATATGTGCACTGACTTAAGAATGGGGCTCGGCATGTTCCTAGCCCATAAGCCTCATCAAATCAACACATATCTACAATCGTTATTCGGTACAGACAACATCTAAAACAATAAATCAAAGTGACAAAAAAACCGGCAAGTGCGAGTCGGACTCGCACATTAAGGGTTCCGCACCATTATCTATAAAAACGGCAAAAAATGTCAATGTCAAATCATGTCTGCTGTATGGGAGCCCCCCTTAAATATTTGTTTTATTTTTTGATATTTATTTTTTAAGTGAATATGTAACTAGATATTCTGTGAATATTTCAAGCATCTACCTGTTGCCGTTATCAATATCGAGCAAAAAATCACGTTAGTTGTATGGGAGCCCCCTTAAATATTTATTTTATTGTTTTTTAGTATTTGCTGTTATAGCGGCAACAGAAATACATCATCTATGAAAATTTCAACTGTCCATGAGATAAAGCCTGGTGACAGACGGACAGACAAACAGAGAGTCTTAGTAATAGGGTCCCGTTTTACCCATTGGGTACAGAACCCTAATAAGCAACATTGCGTCCACTATCTTCCCACGGTTTTATTCTGGATCAGTTTTTGTGTTCGTACGTGAGCTAAGTTGGCAATCGCGTGATAATATGGGACGACTATCCATTTCTATTTCACACTCAAGTCGGTTCGAACCGTGACTCTATGTCCCGGTAATAAAGATACTCTCATTGCGTCATTGAGCGTATGAAAGTGACGTTCGCGTGATTCCTAACATCCGATGATACTTCAACTAGAAGTGCCTGTTAATTTTCTGATAATTAATCTACACTCATTGGGGACTTCTGTGATTTTTGCAGCTGTTGATACAATATGGATTATCAAGCGATTTCAATGCTTATGACGCAAGAAATACGTCACAGAATTGATCGAGCTTAATTCCGCGTATGATTGATTATTATTTCACCGCCAAAGCTCAGGGGACCGCGCGATTTGCTGAACGATACCGTCGGGGGCAGGTGTGAGATGATAATGTTACGATCGTCGCTAATTTAACGATAACTTGTTAAAGTTGTTTAACACAATTGTTAGTTGTTTTTTATTACGTAACTTTTTTCTTTGATCATAAACCGGGTAGCTGCTCTCTCTTATTTATCAAGTTTACGGTGTGGAAACAATTAAATGATGATAATGTGTGTAAAGGCTGTGGTTCTAAATGCAGTGGCAGCGATGCATCAGTGATAGCGCACAGGGGTGGGGGCGACGACAGCAGTAATTTGCCATTGATGACAGGGATTTTGTTTTGAATTACTCGCATGCAACCCTAATGTGATTACTGTGATAAAACGTGACATTTTGCTAATGCGGCCTTGTTTGAGGTGACATCGTTGTCTAAACCTTTGACTGGGACTTTTTAGTTTTTAACTGTTCAAGAGGATTGAATAACAAGATTTGGCTCAACTAAAATGCTTAAAGGGGTTAAATACCCCTATATTAATAAACATGTATATTTTATATTTTAAATACTATACTAACTATAAACACTTAAAATAAAAATATGGCGTCAAAAAATCGCTGTCGACTGGAAGTGAGCCCAAAAGACTGGCGGCATTGCCACATTTTATGGCAATGCAAATCCTCTTTCCGAGGTAAAAGCCAGCCCTTGGGTCACGCGAAGTGTTAACTAAGCGTTTACCAAGTTCTTTATATAACGCATGAGCACTCTGCCCCTACCATAGAAATATAAAAAAAAAACAGAGTTATGTCTATGGACCCCACGGTTTTTTTATAAGGATGCGAAATCATCAAATGACTTCTTCCGCTCTGGGTGGAGCGGAAAGGCGTGTCAGACTCTTACTGACTAAAACCCATCCGTGTTCCTTCTAAAGCCCTTTGCGTCCCAGGGCCGCCGCGGTGACTCTTTCGAACAAATTCCGCAACCACCCCACGGTCCAAGAGTTTCAACCCCAACGGCTCGAAAATATAATTGCCAACTCCGGAGCCGCAGCGGCAGCGGCAGCACAGCACGACGACCTAGGAAGAATTGAACTAAAGTGCTTAGGTAAATCTTACGGTAATAGACACGGACGCAGTAGCCGCGTCTCGGCAAACATGCTAATGTACTAAGTTAAGCAACTTTACAACTACACATATTGCACGTCATTCCCCACACACGTCTTCTAAGCAATAAAACTTCGTACAATCTTCTTTTATAGATTCAAATACCGTTTTGTTATAAGGTCGCGTGTCCATTTTATCTTTATGTATTACTAATGGTTAGATCATGACAAATATATGGAGTTAAAAAACTTAAAAGCTTAATTTACATAAGTATTTTTAATGTTTATTACTGAGCTTACGACCACATCTTAAAGTGTTGTAATAGGGATAAATGATGGAGCCGAAACACCATTGAGTCGTTGGGTAGAATATTATTTATCTGTCTGAGCTCATGAAAAGGTTAATTCTTCTTCTTTTTATATTTGACTAGCTGCCGCCCGCGGTTCCGCTCGCGTGAGTGTCGATAATTATCCCAAGGGAACATACTCCCGGGATAAAAACTATTCTTTGTCCTTTCCCGGAACTCAAACAATCTCTATAACAAATTTCATCTAAATCGGTCCAGCCGTTTGCGCGTGAAGAAGTAACAAACATACACACTCACAAACTTTCGCCTTTATAATACTAGCAACCGCCCTCGGCTCCGCCCGCGTTAATGTCTAAAATTATCCCAAGGGAACAAACTCCCGGGATGAAAAGTATCCTATGTGTTATTCCAGACCATAATCACCTCTGTGCCAAATTTCATCAAGATCAGTCCAGCCGTTTGCGCGTGAAGAAGAAACAAACTCACACACACTCTCACAAACTTTCGCCTTTATAATATTAGTGTGATAAGTGTGATTGAGTTTAGGTCGTGTTAATTATACGGGAGTATAGGTCAAACAAGATAGTTTTCTGCGCCATTTTACTGAAGTTTGGTGGTAAATAATTAGCTCTTCCGGATCTTCACATTCCCATGCTTGTTTGCCAGAACCTAACGGAACAAGGCGTGCGTTAATTAGCAAGTGAGCAAGTTCTGTGTGATCGCCGTACCTTCTTAGAGACGTCGGATAGTTTCAAGTTTAACAGAGCGATTGTCGTGCCTAATCTTCAGTCTGAAGGATTATGTAATAATGAGATGAGTGTCCACAGTATCTACAATTTCTTCACTAGCTTTTGCCCGCGACTTCGTCCGCGAGGAATAGTTACTTTGGGCAGCTGTTTTTTTTTTAACGTTTAAACATGTTTTTTTTTTTATCAAGTGCCTAACTAAATACAATCTCATGTTCAAGTGGTTAAGGTTCATAGGTTTTATCTTCAATAATGACGGTCTCCCATTCAAACTTGGTGGAAGTCAAAAACTATCCTTTGTGATTTCCCGGGACTCAAACTATATCTAAATTAAATTTCATCTAACGTTTAGCGGTTTAAGCGTGAAGAGGTAACAGACAGACAGACACATTAAGTTTGGATTTCATTTTACATTTCCACTTCCATAGCGCCAGCACTAAATCAAGCTTGATAATCTCTGTATTTCTTTTACTAACAAAAACATTTATCCTCAGTATTTCTGAAGACTCTCAATCTCAAGACCAAGTCCCTTTTGTATTCGTCAGTACAAAGTTCAATAGTTTGGTTTGGCAAAACCACCCACAGAGGCAGGCGGCGCCGCAGGCTCGTCTTGTGATGCCACCAGACGTCTCAAGTGCAAACGTTACCTGTTCCGCTGAGCACCGCACATTATTAATGATGAAGGCATTCCTAAGATCAACCCCTACGACTATATCATGGCTTTATAACTATATATGTTCGTCTAATGGAAATACCATGTTCATTCAACCTGACTTTGAGTGGATTACCTTATCAGCAGTTACGGAATAAAGAAATGTTATCACAACTATGGCCTTAGACTAAATTGAGTAACATCAACTAATCTGGATCTAGATTTGGTAAAAATTGCAGTCATTGTTCAAATACTTGCTCTGATTAAATTTTACGGTTCGTTGATAAGGATCTTATCGCTTATTTCCGTCGCATGTTACTGACAATGGCAATGGGACCTAAGTTGACATTGTGATTTACCGAAATACATAAAGCATGTTAAGGATTGGCGTACACGTGAGAAATGTGGTTGCGGAATTTGTTCGAAAGAGTCACCGCGACCCTGGAATGCAAAGGGCTTTAGAAGGAACACGGATGGGTTAGGTTAGGGTAGTCAGTAAGAGTGATACGCCCTTCCGCTCCCACGGCGAGCGGAAAAGTCATTTGATGATGTCCCAAAAAAACACGTGAGAATTGTGGCTTACGTCAACGACTTATCAGTGACACAAGTGGAATTATATACGATATTTCTGTAGGTAGTCTGTAGGCTAATTCCAGTTAAAAAGTAAAGACAAGTCTTTGAAGACATCGTGTCAGTTGTCAGCTTGTCACTAACGCTTCTTTCTGAACGTGCCGCGAATGTTTCAGCCCCTTTTACGGCTTTACAATGAAAATTCGTTATTATGTGCGTTGCACCTTGACTTTCATTATCCAAATACGTCACGTTCCTCGGGTATTATCGCGGTTGTATCTTAATTTAAGTGACGTATAGACAATGAGGCAATTACTCTCGGTTTATATTCAACCGTGAGCCCGTGTGGGATTATCACATAATCGTGCACCCGTTCAGATAAACAATGTTATAGTTCAGCTAAGGGTCCGGAAGACTCACGCTGTGCTCGTAAAATTAAAAGATTTCGAGTACACCGTCAAGTCCCCAACCCGCAGCGCAAACAGTTACAACAACAATGCGGGCGACGTGCTCTCATTAGAAAACCGGACTCTCCAGATCCAAACGTAGATACGATTTCCAACGTCGCAAACATAACCAAAGAAAATTAAAGATTCTTGAGGAGTCAGCGACATAACTGTCCAAGTGTAGCTCGAGGCGGTGACAGTAAAAACTTCAAGCCTGCATCGTGAATACCATCTGCAGAGCTCGTCAAGGCATGGGCGAGCGATAAAAACGATCGCACAGCGCATGCGAATATCGCGTTACGACGCGGCCATACCAATGGCGGTGAGTGCTGGCTGAGTGAAGTCAACGCGACGATACTTATTTTACGTCCACAAAACGTTCGTGCCGGTGCTAAATGTGATAATGAACCCTCACAAGGTAATCACTGACGCGTGTTTACGCATGTATATGAAAAGAACACGAAGTTCAATGGCAACGGAGAGGACGCCGAAAAATATTACATAAGGCTCGAGCGGCAAGGTCAATGTCGCGCGGAACAAAGATCGCGAAAGTGCTCCAATGTTACGTAGGCGCTCTCGGTTGCTCGGATAATTGCGATGTAATCGGCGTAATCCATCCACGAGTCTTGTTTCCTTTTATGGCGCGCGCAGCTTGCGGCCGCATAGAAGAAACAGCTGACCCGCGGCACGCGCTTCGAATGCATATTAATGTCGCACCCGCCGCAAAAAACACGTATAAAATCGAAATGCTACTATGAAATATCGAACCAGTTTGAAGTGCAGGCGCCTCAATTATGCAATCGTCGTACGTGGACAACGCATAAATCAAACTACTACCTCGCAGTCTTTGTAATTGTGTAATCGATTTCAGTTTTTAACAGCATATTCTTTGTTTTTCGTGCAAGCTGCTCGGGGTGTAGCTTCCAATTTAAGCGTTTGCCATAATTGACCGATGTTCATCGCCTTCCTTTTACAGCGCTTCCCCGTCTGTGTATCCGGCGGAGAAAAACACACATGTCCTTAATTTGATAACACTGTAATCGACACTGAAATAGTACATTGTTCACCGAGAGGAGAAAGTGACCGATTACCGTCGAGGGTGTCGTTTGAAGCCCGAGCCGTAGGCGAGGGCTTTAAAACACCCAAGATCGGGAATCGCAGTTTCTCTCGAGTGATACATAGTGCTTTATACTACACCTAGAAGGAAAATAAAAAACGAAATCTTTACTAATTGAAATTTATATTGAAATTGTTGCAGTTAAAACTGAATCCTCAAACAACACACAAATTGGAAATGGCGCCAATGGCGTCTGCAATTTTCACATGTTCTTTTTTCAAATTGTTTATCCTGCCGCCGCAGGGTCGCACTGCCAGCCCGACACCATCCAACACACAGCTAGTGGCCAGTGTCATTTTGCGAACTTGGAGATAAAAACTCACTGTAAAAACTTTTTGGCTTTTGATATTTAGGTTACCGGCGCATAGTCTTACCCAAAATTAAAAAAGAAAAACCACGTAAGAAATGGATTTTCATACACTTTTCTCTCCCGCTCAGATGCGTTTTCTCCCCGCATATTTGTTCGATATGCAATGACGTACTTTCTACCGTAAATTTGATAAAGTATCAAGGTACTTTCTAAGCAGGTGTAGTATAAACAGTGTTGTTATATCATTTTAGTTCATTTTTAGCTGATGAGACATGTTCTTTTTAATCTTTGGGATTTTGCGAAAGATAAAGCAAATCATGACGACTTATCGATAGGACTATCGAGTATTATCTTATCGAAATTACTTTGCGAAAAAGTCCGAGTATTTCGATAGTGGGTCGATAGCACGCACGCACATGGCGAGGGTGCGTTGTTGTCGGAACAGTAAATAAATAGCAGAATGAGTTCATCGTAGGGATCCTCATTGTGCTGTCCATTTAATGAATGGAGCCATGACATTCTCCCCTGCGGCGCCGCAGCTGCCTATCATTACTATACGACAATAAAAACAGTTCCATTTTACTCAATAAAACAATAAACACGTTCACACAAAATAATCTTCGATAAGTTCGATTTTTGCAAACACTTTCTTCTGTTGACGGACATCCCTGAGTTTTATCGCAGAAACAATAATAACAATTTATCAGGCTATTAGTATTAAGGCAGCTGTACACTGACGGGGCACGTTCGAATCGCTAATGGACACTAACGCGATAACTTTATATCCATGGGGGTGGCAGGACAACGCGAACGCGAGTGCCCAACAAAAGGATGTTTTATACTCTCATTGTTGATCGCAGATAATTAAATTGATTCCCCCTAGCGCGGCATTATGAAATGTCTCTGAATCAAGTAGTGGGTGGTAGAATTTTTAATGCACCATTTTTATGTCTTTCATATCTTTGATCTTTAAAAAATGTTAATAAGTAATAAGAGATAATTTATACTACAACAATTGATTCTATTTCGATTCTTAATCTGTCGATACAGGAAGCGCACTAAAAATAAAAACGAACTCATAAAATAACGTGGCCAATCGATAATCGGACAGGACCTCATATAAAATCTGTCACGCGGGCTGCACCGGGCGTCGACGCATAATATTCTTCACGCCACATTTTCCAGACACGTGATATTTCTAGAACCTGCTGAGGCAGATGTCCTAGGTCGATGACGTTAGACCTTTCTATGTTGTCGCGTGCCCTGACTTATGCACATGGTGTTGTTATAAATGCGCTGTTAGCGAGCCAGCGCCGCTGTCAGCACTCGCCTTTTTATTTTACGTGCTTTGTCTAACAAAAGCTTTTTGTTGTTCTGCTATTTAAAATGGTAGTGGAATTGATGGCTGGTGTTTTCCGGTTTTGTTACATTTGCATTTTTGATTTGCAAATCTAAAAGTCGCCCAAAAAATAAGAGTGAGAAAATTTACACCTGCTAGTCAAAGGAAACCAAACAAGGCGTTTTTAGAATTAAATACTTACATAAATCTTTTAATGTGTTTATCGAATTTTCTTGCATTTTAAATAAGTTAAACATACAATTTGTAGCTGCTCATGTTTTCTGGCTTCGGCCATGATCGTAATTTTCCGAAGTAGCGTCCACTTAGTGCTGGTGACGTTAATGACGTCATTAAACCTCTCGCACGTCCACTTTAAGATCACGTTAGTGTCACGTCATAAAATAAACATTCACACATAATGTGCCCGCTTTTGTTAAGAAATGTAGAAGTCATGACTTCATGACTTCGGAGTACGGGTGTAAAAGTGACTTTTTAGAGGTTAGTTTCACTCAAGGTTATTTATGGCTTCAATCCACCATCTCCGGTTAAGTTTCAGCTAACTCAATGCCAGATAAATTCATAAAAAAACAGTTTTTTCGTCTATCCAGTAGATACGAAACTTCTTTTAAAAAAAAAGCTCTTATAGATAATATGATATTCATAATGCTAAACCAAACAAACAACAGAAACAAGGAGGGTTTTTTTCTAACCCAACTTGTTTAGTCACAAACTATTATAAACCCGTGTTACCTTTAAAAACGTGACTCCATAAGCCGTAGGGCCAGTTCATATTGTCCAAAGATTGTCATTAGCTGAACAGGTCCCGTAACTTGCCGCGTTTGGCAGGGTCTCCTAAACCGGCAGGCACACCTGCTTGCATGGGGGCCCGAATTCCTTGCGAAGGGGACAATGTTTGGAGGAAGTGCGATATTTCATTATATTTGGTGGAGTTTTGTACTGTGATGGTGAGGAAGAATGATTATTGCTTTTGAAAGAAGGAATTAATGTCTAAGGCCGTTATCCGGATCCCACTGGCGTTTTACTAGCGTTTCTCCGACGTCGCGAGTCTCTAGTGGAAAACGTTAACATCGCGTCAACAGGACGTTAACGTTGCGTTTTTTGGGAACAGTTTGAGAAACGCCAACGCTCGTAAAACGCTAGTGGGATAGCGACCTAAGATTAAGCGGTATTGGAAGTTAAATAGGACTGTATTTTTGTGCACGTATCGAAAGATTAATGAATTTGTTAATTCATTGATAGTTATGCTTATGAGAATGACATAACAACAACCTGTAGGTCAAAAGCACAACGAAATATTCATATGCTATTTATTTTATATTTTGCAAATTTTCCCAAAAATAATATCTTAAACTACATTTTCGATAGAAGATTTATGCAAACTGATGTTTCCGTGAAATAGGACTTTATGTAATAGAGCACTTAAATTTTCTTGAAAACGTTTCATGTTGGCACCGTTTCATATTGGCGATGATTTACTTTCAATTCTATATGTAATATTTTATGCATTTTGTTCAGTCATAGAATAATTTGGTTGAATTCTGTTTCAAGATTATTCTTGTTTTTGTATTTTTACTATGAAACTGATTACGTGATCTTACTATTAAGACTGTGTTAGTAAAGGTCAAAGCACACATATCAACTCGGTTTTTTTTATTATAAGTTTTTTTTTGGTAAATCGTCTTGATATAGGTATCATGATATTAATAAGTTAATATATTATAATAAGAAAACAATTGACTGAAATATCAAAAAGTTCCCATATCAACCTGATTTTCCAGTTTGAAATACAATGCTAATAAGAATAACCAATTAGACAAGAAGGAATTAATTCTCAAATAACCAAGACACCACTGTAGTAAGAAGCTACCTGATTGCACGATCAGTTTTTCTTACACGAGATTGCAATAAGCGTACAAAGATCGAATCAACAAAAACTCAAACATCAGCTAGCGGGACGTTTTTCTAGTTGATATTTATAAATAACAAGCTGTGCTCGCGGCTTCGCTCCCTTCACCAACAACCGTCAACCGTTACCTACCCTACATATCTACGCTACATACCTACCCTACATACCTACCCTACATACCTACCCTACATACCTACCCTACATACCTATCCTACTTCCCTTTTTTTTTTGTTTTTAAACCTTCCCTGTAATCTGGCGACCAAAACAAAAAAAGAATTAGCCATATCGGTCAAGCCGTTCTCGAGTTTTAGCGAGACTAACGAACAGCAATTGATTTTTATATATATAGATTTCCATAACAAACCTCCGCAAAAGGAAGACGCCTTGTATGACAAAAAGTGTTGGAGTAGCATGGCATGCATGGGTCGGGCGGAGCTATGCTAAGCGAGAGCTCGCTTGCTATGCTACCCGGTACCGCCGAGCGACGCCGAGGGGACGACCGAACTCGTAATTATAAACAGGGCGAGGTGAGCCGAGGTGTCGAGATATCGCGATAATATCGAAACGTTTTCGTTGCTGGCGGGTATTTAATCGCGGAATTTAATAAAATGGTCAAGTCGGCGCAGGGGACGCTGATTTATCGTTGGCGATCGCCGCGAATATCGATACGGAATCCTACTCGACTATATCGATTCGAATGTATTTTTTATAAGATTATCAAGTTAATGTCCAGCGCGTTTTATTGCGGACCCGGTAAATGGGTAGTTCACTTTGTTGCCAATCGGAGACAACCACACCCACTTAAAATAATTAATTCCAAGTTAAATAGTGACTTGTCTTAACTATGAAGTTGAAAAGACGATTTCAGTCATCATAAAGAATTTAATCGCAACAATTATCGAAATAACGAGTTTAGATAAACATCTAAATGCGTCTTTTGGAGGAACATTCTGCGATTATACATACGTTACTGAAGCGCCCGCGCAGGTGTGTAGTCAAATACTTTGAACATCAAGCGAGCAGATTACTCATTTTCGTAGCGTTTACGAAATTGGGCTGTAAAGTGCTTAAAACTTTGATGAATATTAAACTGCAGTACTGTTTAGTAAACAAGGCTAAATCAGAGAGCATTTAAATATAATCTTTATCCAATCATACGGTTATATCATGATTTCTAAAATCAATAAATCTACCCCCCCTCTGTAAAGTTTCGCCAATTATTAATCGTCATTGTGGGAATTTATATTTATAAGTAAAAATACATGTCTCTCTGGAGCACACAATGATAATTTTAATCGCCCATTTATACAGCTAGCCAGCTCATTAGCTGGTTCCTAATTTGTTTCCACAAATCCGAAATTACTTGCCATAAAATCTTATGAGCTTTTTTACGTTTAGGTATTTTATCAGCTAAACCTGTATTCCTATCAACGAACTTTGGGTACCTACCAACAGCATGGTTATTTTTTTAATCCTTTACAATCCTGTTCAAAATTTTTGCACCGTAGAAAAAAATGTGAGCCGTAATTCAAAAGATAAGCACAAATTTTCACACAGAGTCACAAACTTACAATGAAAAATCTTTTTTCCAGCATATAATATACGTGTTAGTTTATATAATCCAATATTTATTCGGGCGTTTACTATTTGTATGCGAAAACTGTCAGTTCGGTATAGTTACTGTACGTAAAGATATGAGATAAGAAATTAATTTAGCAGTTTCATGTTAACGTCTAACGGTGTTGCGTTTCGACTGTTTCGAGGTAATTAACAAATACCTTTGGTGTCTCGAGGAGGGGGGCGAGATGGCAATCGTAAACTTTGAGCGAGTTCGAAACTCCATCTACCCACTACCCAAGTACCGACGTGGCTGGATGTTAAAGTGACTGATATTTGTGAGCACAAAAAGCACTTCGGTTGGAAGTGTTCGAAATGTCAAGTCAGCTCAACAAATGACAATAAGCGTGAAGTGGCAAAATTAAACAATGTTTAGACGTTAGAAACGCGTTTGAAAAAATGGAATGTTAGGGTCCCGAAATTCCCCTCATTGAAAATGGTGCAGTGAATGTTCCATGGCATTTAACTTTTAAAAACTAAACTTCCGAAGTGAAAACCCGTCATCCGCAATGTTAATTTGTAATTTTGTAGTACGTAATCATGATTACTAGGCGTAAGTAATAGAATTTTATCTTAAGGAAAATCCCATATCATAAAGATAATAAAATCCACAAGCTATTCATGTTTTAATTCAAATCTGCAGAATTTTACCCGAACAATGCCCTAAGGTTTCACATACAATTTGATCGATTTCCCAACAAACAATGATGTAAAGAAAAATATATTAGCCCCTGTGATGTCCATAGAGCGATCCCCTTGTACACGCCCCCTCTTGCCCGATTGCATCGGAAGCAGTAGAAATGCAGCGGGATTATGCAGCAATCTGCCATCATAGGGTCCCCCCTCCACCCTAGAAATGTATCGTGTTGCCAGGATTAATTGGTGTTTACAACCGGCTTGGGGGCAAATATTCTCGTATCATATCACGCGAAATTAGACCGATGTAATGGCAAATTAATAATACATCGCGACATGGAAACGCACAATTCTGGAGCGAGGACGTCGGGAAATGGAACGAAGATTCGTCAGGGTCGTGGCCTCGTGGTTAATCCAAATTGGTAATTTAGAGAAATAAAACCCCAGTCTTCTGTATGTTTGGTTTTGAAAGTATTCGTACTTCAATTTTATTATGGAATTGCCATGACTTGGCAAAATACATGACAAAAGTTAAGTTATTTTTTTCTGAATATTCCAGGACATTCGGTTTTTCATCTGGAAATTACTATTAAATAATTTCCTTCAATTAAGACACCCTAGAATCTAGCAAGGCCCTTCTGTACTACATACTGCAATCTATCAATTCTATCATATCCTGTACTTATCAGACCGTTGACTGCGGAACTGAGAATTATTATTCTTCCTATACTCGATTACGATGTTTCCATTTAGCAGAAGAAATTAACTTCCGTACTGTTTAATTTTGAAGATATAATGGATTTATTTGGTGTCGAGAATGTGTCTCTTACTAAATTTTGTCGGAGGAATGCAATTGGACAATACGACGACGTCCGTCTTGATAGATGGGCTCCAATAAATTGTTGACTTAGCTGCCGGCGCATACGAAGGGCCCTCGAATGCCTTCACGCTTGTGCACATAGGTACGTATGTACGGCATATTAGAGCAACCTTTAAAACGAGATAGCACTTACGTATTTCGGAATGTTGGAAGCTATTTTGGGGTGATATTGAGAGGTAGCGTGAAGAATTCTCACGGTAAAAGTATATCCTCAATAGTGTAAAAAGTGCATGAATTGAAAACTGTAAGCTCTATAGAACTCCTTTTTTAAAAAAAAAGTATTACCCATTCAATCACGAACTGAGGTGCAGATTTGAGATTATGCACTTATTCACCCGGATTTTTATTTCTTTTGTACGAGGTTACAAAAAAAATAAAGGCCCCTTAAGAAACACCCCTGTTTCTTAACCACCCAAGACCCAGACATGCAACGTATTTCTAGATACATTCTCGGCGTTCAGACGGAAAGTCAGATGCATTGTCTAAACTACGATTTCCCGACGGGATCCCCGATGGTATTCGGTTCGGAAGATGTCTCATTGTCTGGCTTCCACTAATGTATAAACGAAGCTATTACGAACTTCAGACAGTTAGACTATTATCACGAACCAATCATTATACCTATATGTAAAGGTCAATAACATAAACTGTATATTACTGGTCAGAAACATATTTATAACGAATTGTTCTTGCACAGCACAAAAAACTTGTTTTGACTAATTTCAGGGGTCGTCCTTGTCCGTCCTTCAAATAAAAACTAGATAAAAACAATCACGAAATAGCAGTTTAAAATGCAAGGATGACGTAGCGGCGCACGCGTCGCCTCAGGCGTAGTATTTGGTAGACTAATCGTTTATAATTTAAATAATAACAAAGGGTTACCAACGAATCGTCCGCGGCTGGATCGCCCGGCCATTCAGTAATTATAGAACACGTTTAACCTAACCCTAAAATTTAGTAATCGGTATTTAAATTTTCAATGACCGTCATTGACAAGGATCAGTACTACATAGAAATTAAAATTCTATATGTATGTCGCTTAGTGGGAGTTCTACTGAGAAAGATGATTATCGTACTCTTTCGAAACAAAGAGATAGATGACCATTAAAAAGTAGTTCGTGACATGAGTACGAGTCAATTACAGAACGTGTGGGTAGTGCAGCAGTTGTGTGGAGCTACAAAAATTTCTTAACGATAATGTTATAGGTTAACTTACAGTAAAAGAATTAATAAGCACAATAAATAATCGGATCGCCATAAAATTTTTGTCAAATGTCAAAGGTGAAAGAGACTGGGACAAGGCAGGTGTGTCCCGACTGCCTAGGGGCAGCTGCACGCTTATAAAAGAAAAATACTTCATAAAAATTATAGCCGAGTATCGACACGTAAGCGATGAAAAATAAAATTGCACATATAATAGAAGATACAAAACAGTTTTTAATTGACCTCGCAGAAAAACAAAGGATAGGATTCCGCGAATACGTGCAAATTGTACCTACGTGAATTCGATGTGGTCAAAAAACTTAGAACTATAATCCTGCAGAGCAAACCGTCCCAAATCGTTAGCTATCAAAATTTTTAGTACCCAAATCAGAAACAATTGATATTTTTTGTGAAGCCACCTACGCTCTTGAAGAACCTTTATATTTTAATCTTTTGAACGCCAGAACATAAATGCATAGGCGTGCCCCCGACGCCAAGCCACAAATTCGCCGTACTTTTTGTCACATACTTGTGACGTTTGGCGTACAGGGCACGCACTTGCTTGTCATGTATACGTGACAATGGCGTTCAAAAGGTTAACAACTTGAAAACTCAACAAGAAAGAAATATGGAAACCACTTCCGGCAGTCTCGGCTTATAGGTTGATAATGCTGTAATGACGAATTTAGAAAACATGCCGTGATGGTTCAGCGTCCGGTCGGATTGGAAAAACCCTGGATCCTGTTAGTTTCCAATTAACGTCAACCATTATCAGATTATTCATCACACGTGAGATCCGTTTTTGGCTATTTTTTTTATCTGAATTCAGTAGTGTTTTTCCATGCAAGGCTGATTAACTATGTGTATTTGTCCTGCCCGGAAGTGCTGAACGTTTCGAAAAGTGACAACCTTGTTATTTTATAACCGTCGATATAAGCTTCTTCATGCTCTAGTACAAGTTTCCAATCTTGTTCAATTTCAACAGAATTCTCGTTGTTCCCAAAGAGTGCCTATAGGAGCCGACTACCACAAACATGAGAGGTTTTCTCATTTAAACGCCACAGCCCGACAGTCTTCACTCTTCATGTATCCATTCAGTCACTTAGAGCAGTCTCGACGAACCAACCGATAATTGCATTAGCGAGAAACCAGTTTGTACATCACATGCCCTTTGACTGCACTGATTCTTTATGACGTGGTGGGTACCACATGAGAAATGCTCAGCGTGGGTGTCAAACTTATACTCATGGTTTGGTGTTCCTAATTACTGCGTTTGCAGTCCGTGTGGTGTTGGTTTTTTTGCTTGTTTTTATACCTATGTGTGCTTTTGCTTTGAATTTCCGCTTTAACACCAGAAATGTAGTTCTATTTTAAAATATTACCTAATCTATTAAATGATAACAATGCAATGCTGTAAAATTAGGTTAAGAACAGTAGGTATACCTACTTGATACAATTGAAATTGATGTATGGGAAGGATGTGGTCCCCTGTTTGATAAGTTAAAACTCATTAATCACACAATTAAATACCATGAAATATGTGCAAATGATGTTTCCGCGCAGACGGTTCAGACAAAAACCCGTGATAAGTTTTCCTGTTTTAATTGGCTGTTTTACACGTTCTATTTGTTAACACCAATTACGTTGACTTGAAAATGTTTTAGAAATAGTGTTGCTAGTAAATAAATTGCCACTTTAGGTTGTTCCTTATTTGATGTTACAATAGTAACATTAATCAGTCGAATGTCAGTGTAAGTTATAACCTTGCCATGTGCTGAAACAAAGAGATCTAACTTCTGAAGCTTGATAAAATGATTGGTGCCATGAAGAGTTTTGCCCTGGTAGAAGTAGTCATCATCATATCAGCCGAAAGACGTCCACTGCTGGACACAGGCGTCCCCCAAAGGGAGGGAGGGGGTTGCCATAATCGCCACGCTTGGCAGTCCGGTTGGCGATCGCAGTGTAGCAGTTGCAATGCACACTGCCCATTCTCTGGTGAGTCCCTTAGTCGCTTCTTACGGCACCCACGGGAAGTGATGGGATGGTGCTACTCTTTTACGTCCGACACCATACAGAACGTAGAAGATTGTTCATCAATATTTCAATCTCAAAGTAAACAAACGATAGACAGGCAGATAATACCTGATAGGTCGGTATTTTGCCAAGGTTATTCACATTCCACGTTCTCCCAGCCTAGGCTTAGTGTGCATGTGCAACATAGACTCATTTGAAGTACACGCGGTTTCATTTGTAACTAGTGTATATGAGTACCGTTAAATGGAATAACAGTGGGCCTAGTAAACTCCCTTGTGGTAGACCGTGAATGTTTTCTAGCTGACAGATGATGACGAAGTTAATAGCTGATGAGGGTGACACATTGATTAATCTCTGCACTTTTGCACTACCTATGTACCATTTGCCTATCTTTGATCAAAATGATAACGATATATTTACAAGGTGATTTTGTGCTATATGTGGCGATTACGTGAAATGACGCAATTTACAAGTTATTACGCAAATGTGTTGCGTCTACAGACTTTATCAGATAATAAAGAATTCGTCTAATGTTGATGTGTGTAAATGAACATGGCCATTTATTGTAGAAGAATACTTGGTATATCAAATAGAGGAATCACAACTACAAAAATTTTGAGAATTAAGGCTATAATCGTACTTCTTAAAATATCAGGTTTAGTAAACAGACAGATAGAGAGTATGTGTGTGGTTGTTCTTAGAATTTGTCTTTTCGATGGGCAGATATCATTGCCCTGCCAGCCACTTTTGGGCAGATTTTTGTATGCTTTACGACTGGCAATATCGGCGATACGCACGCGTCAAACAACGAACAATAAAAATATAAATAAACAATAATGAAAGTTGAACGACCACGGTTGGCGTTGATGACTCAGTTTCTACCTGACCGGACCAGTGTCGTTTTCTTACTAACTTGTCTGTGCCGTGATCATCACAAAGACAGGAATTCCGTATCATCTCCGGCCGCGATCGTCTTTCTTTATTTGACGATCGCAATTGGACTTGCGAGCTTTACGAGGTCTAGGTCCTTTGTGTGATTTACTGGTCATATTTCTATATTCACTTTAAGTATTAAACTTCTTAAAGATTCAGCTTGCTTGGGTTATTTTCAGAGCTTTTTCAAATCGCTCTCATTTGACAATAGCTTTTACAATTCTACCCGTGTACTCTCAGTTCTACTGTTGACCTTAAAATACACTACAATCCTACAACTCCTGCTTATTTCAATAAACATAAATCCTCGTTCAATTTTTTTAAAAAACAATTTCCAATTCCGATGCTTTTCTGATCGTTAAGTTTTTACTTGCATTCACAAGATCTTAAACTAAAAGGCGGACTGTTCCGAAATTCAAATCAAATCACATCCACCGTTCTGAGCCCATAAGTCGGGGCATGCGCAACGGCTGAGGGCCAATGCGCCCGCGCACGCTTCTAATGACAGGGGGGGAGGAGCGCGCGCGGGGGCCGACGGACCGGTCGCGCAGCGCCGAAGTAAGTACATGCCATAAGGGTTTGTATCCAGCTGATTTGATGGAGAATAACAGCTGATTTTATGGATACTTGTGCTTTCAATTCAAGTGCAGTCAATTTCTTAAACATTGTAACAAAAATTTCATAAATTTGAACGCAAAATATTCAGCCCTTGATACAAAACACTTTTATTTATTTTAAATAAAATATTACAACAAAGTTATTCAGTATTTGAGCAGCTACTATTTATGTTTTGAATTTACATAACCTTACACTAACAACAGAGCAACATTCAATGTGAAGACAGGTGGACTGAAGGACCTACTTTCTACGCATTTAAAGTTTACACTACTTTTACATGGTAGAAAATTACAAGGTTTTAAAAGTTGGACTTGCCAGGTTTGAAACCAGCGTCGTATAAACAGTAGCATACCATTGCGCGTCCGGGAACCCGTTCGCTGTCCCCCGGCACGCCCGGTTAGAACTCCTAACTTTTTATTTTACAGCTCACCCTTTGTGGCTTAGGCTCGCGTGAATGCCCTACTACCTACAGACCGGCAACTAACTTGGTTCCTTTTCTAAGGTGCCTCCACGTCACTTGATAAAACTTTCGCGCCAGTTCGGTAGTTAAAACGAGGATAAAATAATAATGCTACCTTCACATTCGTGTCGTTTTATGTTCTAGCAAACTATGAGTACTACTGAGTAGCTATGGTTATCCAGTGTTGGATATAATTTATGGAACTGTATTTGAATTGTTTTGGCATGATTCCTGGTTTTCAATTGAGATTTATTTCTTGTAATAAGTTATCATATCGGTTACGGTCGGCATTGGATTAATAATAGATTCGATAACCTACGCGGAAAACAAATACGTATTTCCACGAACACTTGATTAAAGAAGTTCTGAATTTAGAAAAACCTTTACTTTGCAATGGGTCAAGTCCAGGTTCACATAATGTATGGAATGATATTATATTATATATATTTTTTATTTATTTATTATAATAATAACAATTTATATCTTAGTTTAGTGGTTGTACGCCGGTCACATAGAATTATGGAATTCCCTAACTCCTAAACTAAGATTTCATTTTTTTTTTCAAAATTATAGCCTGTGTTATCCTGATGCTATTTTTATTAGCTATCGTTGTGAAGTTTCATCAAAATATGTTTAGTATTTTTGCGTCAGAGTTACAAACTTCCATCCCCACAAAATTCAGTGTTTATAAATGGTTGGCTTATTATTTATTTATTTAAACTTAATGTACAATAGTGGTACATGGGCGGACTTAATGCATCAAGGCATTATCTACCAGTCAACCTTTGGGTTAAAAACACTGTGGTAGGTTTACAAAAAATAAAAATAAAATTTCAAATAGATTTTTTTTTCGGAAAGAATATATAATACTAATAAAATAATAACATATGTTAAAATAATAAACTAAAAAATATGACATTTAATGATCTTAATGATTAAAAGAATTCATAATAATCATGACGAAGAACAACTAAGAATGACAGGTTAACATAAGTAAGAACATGCTGATTTAATGATTCTCTAATCCTCAGATTTGCAGGTCATGGTATACAGCGAGTTTACAGTTGCCATGTTAAAATTACAACATAGTAATATCGACAAAACTAAAGTGAGTTACGAGTTTACGACTACGATAACCACCGAGCGGTTCAAGTGTCCCTTATCGATTTATTGAACCCTAGATAACGTTTTATCAATTATATCCACGAAAAACCACACAGTTAGTTTTCCAGTGAAATAGTTATGATATTTGTGTCATAGATTTAGGGAATTAAAAGTAATCGTATTTACGTGATTACCTACTCGATACATTTTTGAACTATGATACTAGGAATTATAATTGGGGAGGCGCTCGTGACTAAATAATAACAGCCGCACGGGTCGATCTTTAAGGTTAAGCAACGCTTGCCGAGGTTGGTCTGTGGATGGCGAGACTCCTCCGTGCCTCGGAAAGCACGTTAAGCCGTTGGTCCCGGCTGTCGTATGTAGATCTTTGGCAGTCGTTACGAATAGTCAGAAACCAGATAATCTGACACCAGTCTTGCCAAGGAGTACCGTGTTACCCAGTTAATGGGTTGTGGAGGTCTGATAGGCAGCCGCTCCACGTAAAATACTGGTATTCAGCTGAATCCGGTTTGACTGGAAGCCGACCCCAATATAATTGGGAAAAGGCTAGGCAGATGATGATGCTACTAGGAATTATAAATTCAAATAAATAAATTATAGCAGAATGGTATAAAATTGTACAAATCTGCTATAATTTGTTTATTTTTATCAGTAAAATTGGCTTACATATTTATAATCAGGCCTCTAGAAGAAATGTGTTTTGTAATGAGTTCCAAGGTGGAAACCATGTTTCTCAAACAGCACGCAATATCAATGACTTACATACCTAGGCTTAAGTATTAAGTTGAATTTGGTGTATAATTCTAATTCTACCGAAGCTATCCATGACAGTTCGAAGTAGCGGGAATTAAATAGGTCCGTCGTACCTTCGCTTGAGTTACAAAAACTATACAAGCGTACAGAAGGACCAAAAAACCTCAGGTGATATTTCTTTTGTTAGTGATCCTTTGACCCAAATTATATTAAAAATATTCAAAATTCTTCGATTCGAAGTATTCATTCTGGTCTGTATTTTTTTTTATTAATTTAATCACCCTGCCCCTTTTTTATTAAGATTAATGTTTTTTTTTGCCACTTTCTACAGATATTTCCTGGATTTTCTGATAAGGAATTTAGAAGTTTCAAAATCGTTTTAGTACTTTAGCCGCTACGGTGGAACATACTTCAATACAAACATACACTGCTAAAATCTATGACATCTATGATCGTCTATGATCTATGGACAATGTCTGAAATAAAATGAAATTATTTCCCTTGCCGTACTCGGTAAAAAAATATAACAGAAGCATGAAAATAAAAATAAATATAATCGATAAGTAGGTATTCTACATACCTACTCTACTATAAATGTACAACGTAATATCTCAATTGGACTTATCAATAAGCACAATGACACAAAGTGGCTGTTATACAACTAGGTGCATCTCAGTTCAGCAACCCCAGATAATTCATATGTCAACAAATATACTCGCGATGTGATTACAGTAATAATTACTGGTTACAAAGAGGAAAGTCCTGTCCGTTAGTGGCGTATTTAATATAGCTATCAGCATTCGACGGAAGCTCTTTTGAGATAGCCAAAATCAAAAAGGATAATATTAATTAATGAAATTCCTTGCTGATACGACGGGTAGCTACCGTCAGCGGAAAAATAGGTATATGCACAAACGGCTCTATTTCTAAAAAAAAAATTAAAAATAGGTATATGCACGATTTCTTATGAAGGGGAGGTACCGTCAGTGAAAAAGATAGGTATATGCACAATCGGCCCGATTTCTTTTTTTGGAGCAAACATCAGCTTGTCACAGCTCTTTCGAGGTGGCCTAAATAAAAATGGATAGGAGTAAACGTTTATGCGACACAGTTACTTGATTGAAAATAATTTTAAAACAAGATGTGACAAATTGTCAAGCGCGCGTAAAAGTCTCACATTCGTAGAAAAAAAAATTTCGTGAAGTCATATTCTATGGTTGGCAGGTACGTTACAGTAATTCATTGAATAACCAACTCCCAAAAAAATTTGTGACTTTATTATCAGAGTGTGTTTCAAGACCCTTCTGTCATCTAGGAGTTCGAAATAAATGTGTGACGTAACGGCACTCAAATCCACCTGCGGCCACCTGTCGTTGCTATGTCATGTGCTATTAAAACTTTTGACACGATGACATAAGCGGTTTGCTAGTACCTACGAGCTTAACTTGAACGAGTACCTACTTAAGTACGACATTTAAGTTTCCACTACTCCGATACCGTACAGTTCTAAAAACACTCGAAAATCAATGGATTTATAAGCATGATTGCTTATGCATAAGCATTTTTAAGTGTTTACTTAGTTCAGTTCCAATTACTATAAATACTCGAAGGAAAGTATGAGTAAGCGAAAATACAGTTAGGCACACCTTACTGCCTATGAAAACACGTTATCGTTATACGAGCTACATTACACAAAGCTTATATCAAGCAAGAAATAAATATGGAAGGAAGCAAGGAATTAAATTCAACCTAACATACTACTTCTGAACTAAAGTATGCAAAATAAGCAAAACGAAAAGAGAAAAACTGTACAAAAAAGAATCGAAGACCTTCCTTTTTTCAATCGCATACAAAAACCCTGGGAGTGCAGTTTGCACCAGTATGGATAAAGTTAGTGTTAAAATCTAAAAATACGTGAAAACATGGCTTTTTAGTCAAAATTATTATCAAAACTGTCAAATCCAGTAAAACTAGCTGTCATCCAAAATTATCGACACTTAGTTTATACTACTGGAAAAATATAAATAACTAGCTGTCGCCCGCGGCTCCGCTCGCGTGAATGTCGAAAATTATGCCAAGGGAACATACTCCCGGGATAAAAATATCCTATGTCCTTTCCCGGGAGTCAAATAATCTCTTTACCAAATTTCATCTAAATCGGTACAGCCGTTAGCGCGTGAAGAATTAACAAACATACACACACACTTTCGCCTTTATAATATTAGTGTGATGATTCCATGATAGTTTATTTATAGTAGTTTTAATAATGAACTCATAATATTTTGTCTGTTAGAATTTTAAAGTAGGTACTTAAATGTGTGACGAAATTCAAGTGGGCTCAAAAGCATGTAAATAATCCCAGGGAGTTAACTATGGTTAGCAAAAAAATCAAGAATACAAAGATTTTCATTCATTTTCTTTATCTATAATTTAAATAAAGAATTAGGAATAACATTTATTTAGCATGCAAACATAGTAAATAAACTAGGTAACAACAAACAGCCAGAAACAATTACAAAACAATTGACGTACTTCTGTCCATTATTTATTGAGAGCAAGTCCCAACCACACCTAAATTCGTGTTATCACAGTAATAGGTGACCCACTTATCACCACTTAAGTGACGCTATCTAACGCTATCTAACTCTGCGGTATCATACTGTACAGCTCGCCTACTAAATCGAGAGTTAAGTACTACAAGTTTACTTGTATTTAGTTTAATTTTACACAAGTTTATAAAATAATTGTTTTCTGACAAATCACGTCTTTGGCCCACCCAATAACTAAAAAAATCGACAGAAAATTGTGATGTTTCAGAAATCATATTATAGGCGGCTGGAGAAAAAATCTTCTATAAAGTTGAAAAGCGATGTAAATTTATTTTTTTAATTGGCACAGACTAATTCATTATAATAACGTTGAGGATCTTATCTGTGACCCTGTTGATAAAAATGTCAGACAAACAGTGAGTCAGAAATCAAAAGTAAAATATATTTTGCGAGGCAAGTTTAAACTTGAATAAAATTTTTGTATTATTAACAACTTAATTTAATGTTAAATGATATTTAAATAAATAATATCTTGGGACAACTCACACACGGTCATCCGATCCCAAACTAGGCAGAGCCTGTGATATGGCAACCAGACAACTGATAAACATACTTATATATTTCTAAATACATACATATTATAGACAAATTACACCCAGACACAGAACAAATGATCGTGCTCATCACACAAAGATTTGTCCTGGGTGGGAATCGAACCCACAACCTCCGGTTTAGCAGTCAGGGTCACTAACCACTCGACCAACAGTCAAGTACGCCAATTTATTTTGTAAGTAGGTTAAACATTACACTTTTGCACGTCAATCCTTTTTTGTCAATTTGTAATCAAGATATGAAAACATCTTTAACTATGAGGAACTTAAATGAATGCATTGTCAATAATTAAAGTCCATAGCCATACAAGCAAGTTTAGTAAGAAAATTGCACTAACAACAACATAAATACACAAATCACAAGTGTATTAACCAAAAACTATACATTAACATGCAGATATCACACAATTGCATGATATCAGTAACTCTTCAAAAAACCTAAATATTAATGCACTGTTCAGTTTTAAACTCTTTGTGTTCAGTTTAGTGTTAGTGAAAACAGGCATTAATAATATCATGAGCGAATTATAAAAGTTTGAATTTCATGGATCCACTGATTTAATATCCAAAATTACAATTACATTAAGACACAAACAAAACCAGAATAAAAACCTAGTCGAAAACAATCCTGTTGAAGGACACTAGCAGAACCAATAAACATAACAAAATATTTCGTTTTCTTAATTCCTAGAAGAGCAAAGAGTCAAGAGCAAACCCATATTAAATAAAAAATTCCCTAGTAGTGATGGAAAAAGAACTAAAATCTAATAATAATGAATTCTTTATTGAGCTCTCAAGAATTTATTATTATTAGATTTGATGAGCAATGACTCATATAGTGTTAGTATCAATAAATAAACTATATAGGTATACATATTATTACCAACTTAAGCAAATTTTCATACAAAAAAACTTTATACAATCACCAAATGTTTTTTATGATGACTGTACAGGTTGAAAATAAATTAAAAAGATTTTTCTAAATTTAATACAAGTGCCATGCAATTGTGGCAAGTGTTTCCTTCTAAAGTAATCCAAGGCAGCCAGTCACTAAGTCTTATCACAATCAGATAACAAAAAACAAAAGCAAACTTTGATATCATCCAAAAAGACAAAAAAAATCTTTTTATCATATTGTATGACAAATTTCACATCATGACGTGATAATGAACAAAGATTACCTTGATATTATTTTAATGAAGTCAAGTTCAATAAGATGTTTTGTTTTTTAATAAATACCTTTTGTCACCGATTAAAATTAAATGGAAATGTTTCCATCAGTTCCTTATCACTCATGCAATGCTAAGTGTCAAAGTCAATAAATCAAAAATCATGTTGCATGCAAGTGATTGCTTGAGAACATAAATTTGTTTTACTATTCTCAGCAACAGAGGTTTAAAAGTCACCTTGCAATTTTTTATGTTGACTCTACTAAAAGAGCAGTAAGCTGTTATTGCTAACTTCTTTGTGAGATCATGACCTGGTTCAATGCTAAGCTATTTTTCATTTATTTATTACATATATCTTTATAGTACACATAAATAACATCAAAACGAAAGTACAAACTAAAACATTTCAAATATTAAAACAGCATATTCAGCTGTTGTCAAAGACAGTGTTTAAATTGACATTGTTATTTACAAACAAATCCATATAAAATAAGTGGTAACAATGGTACCAAAACAGCTATAGGTACTTTTGAATGTTGCAAAATTAAATAACTCACTTGAAATAAAACAAAAATCATTGTAGTACAAAACTTCCTTATTAATTTACTAAAAAACATGCAGAGCAAACAAAACTATAAAACAAAACACAATCAAACAAAGGAAACTCCAGCATTCAATTTGTAAAAAATAAAATCTTATGTTAAAAACCCATTTAGTAGGGAAAGATTAAGAAAAGTTTTAGTGAAGCATTAGGCCAACCCTTCTGACATACCTACAAAATTGTAACTTGAGTTCTTATTTAGCAAAAAAGAGTTACTTATGTATTAAGCCTACCTGTTTAGGTATGAGCCTTCTTTGAGCATTCTGCAAAGTTTTCAGAATTTATGGTAGAATAAAATTATGGTCTAAGTGTAATCAATATAATCATACATGCATAAAGTATGAGAAACATGGCATGTGGGTACATTTTAATGGAAATTAAGCAGTTTTACCCGCACCTAAGACTTAAAATATAAGTGGTCTAATTAAAATAATTATGTGTGTAAACATGAAGTTCATAAAATATGAGTGAATGTGTCATGTTTGTAAAAGAGACATGCAAAGTTAAAATCATGTTAGGAACCAGGTAAAAAGTTGCAGTCGTCGTGAAGCCTACGTGACAAGTTTTACGAAAAAAGTTTGAAAACTAGGCGTTTGTATAGCTTTTACTGTTAGCTCGAAGCTAATTAAATCCAAGGTTATTATTTTTGGCAGCCAGCGAGCTGTACGAAATATGTAACCATCTAAATAATTTAGTGGCAATTAGATAACACTGAAGCCATGTAACAGAGATCTTATCTGTAAAGTATCGTGTGTATTCGTAATACCACCGTTATGAGCATCGAAATATCTTACCAGGCCGATTTTTTGTCAGTCTACAATTTCAAATGGTAATACGTCGCGTCGCGGCACCGCGGCCCAGCATTCTATTCCGAGGGCGTTCAACCGAACTAGAGCCGCTTAGCAACACCCAAAGTTTTTCACAATGGCCATGACATCGAAATCAAACAGCCTCCGGTCACTGGAGCATTGACTCTCAGAACATCGCGGCCGCAAACAAACTTCGAAACAAACGTAAGCGCATGTTTTGCTAACATAAATCAACAACAACTCACCTGTCAGAAGACTCGGAGCTGTCGTACCGGTCCAGACATCTCCTCTTCCTGTCGTCGCCTTCCACGGTGTTCGCATCAGACAATTTTCGGGAATACGAACTGCCGACCGCGGCGCGCTTAGCGGCCACGCCGCGCGTATC
>NDFZ01005474.1:822789-929568 GCA_002192655.3 Mamestra configurata | reverse complement strand
CCCGCCGCGCGTATCACTTTTCTCACACGAATCACTCGTTTCCAGTTCCCTGTAGAACGATAACTTTACACTATCGCCGTCAAATGTTTCGCCACTGCACTTTTTTGTGTCACCAAGTCCTTTATCGGGCGCGGAAAAAGTTAAATCGTTCATTTGTTTCGGGCCGGCGCGGTCCACGGGCGACCCATCCGCCATCTTTGAGCGCACGAGTGTTTTGTCGCAAGTTTCGGTGCGACGCCGCGGCGAGCATGGGCGCTAGCGTCGCGCAGTGTCGGAGCGCGGTGCGAGGGGGGTGTGACGTCACGGCGGCTGCGCGGCCGCGGGGGCCGAGCGCGGTGACGTAAGGACTCCGCCCAGTGCATGTGCAGGGCCGCTGTCATTGGCCGCGCGTTACGCAACGCGAGCCTATTCAAATAGCGGCGCAAGAAGGGAGCGCAGGCCGGCCGTAGGACTCGTGCGCGAAGGCCAGGCCCAGCCCAGCCCTACGCACGTAACAAATAATGCACGTAATGACGAGCACAGCCGAGTGAGCACACAGCCGCGAGCACGCTGCACGCTCGTCCTACACGCTCACTAACAAGTGCATCCAAATTAATGACACGTTCCACCCTCTAGAAAAATGATGCGAGTGATTTGAAAGTTTTGATAAATATAACTGCATAAAATCTTATTTCTACTTATAAGTACCTACTTACTTACCTAGGTCTAAGTCATTACAAAAATATGTCTCAAAGAAAACACTTGGGAACCTAACTAGGTACCTAGGTAGGTAGGTTATATAGAGCAGGTACCTCATGAAGATGTCTATGCCTGTCATTCCTGTCAAGGACGTTATAGTAGGTACCTAATAGGTACCTACCTATACGTATTTCTCATATTCTAATCAGTAAGTATTTAACCAACCTAGGTATATACCTACGTACCGAACCCTGTTCATAATTAAATTAGGCAATAGGATGCAGGTACCTACCTACAGGCCTGATTAAGTTCCCCCTTTCCTGAAGTCGGTAACTTTTAGAAGTAGGTAAGTACCTACACTTCAGTCTCATTTAAGTAGATACCTACAGTTGAGTAAGTAACTGACATTCTACCAAGGCATTAAATACCGGTAGGCAATTAGGTAGAAAGTAGGCACCTGATTTGCCTACTAAGGTAGGTATAGGTATCTACCTAAGTTGGTACTCACCTAAAGCACTAAAGGTAGGTAGGTACCTATAAAAGGAATCGTCACTAACTTCTAAATACCTAGGTAATCATTATTAGGCATTACCTTTAATTTCCAAGTAGGTATGCCTTTCCTCTATTAACTACAGCTGTTTCATTGAAACCATTTACCTGATTGGCTTGTAACATTACCTGTTAAGATATCAGATCCAATGCTAATCGAATCTTGACAGATTAGAGACAGGGTACATTTTCCCTTGTGATGTATCAATATGATTGCTTCAAATCCACCCCTAGCCAATGTCGCCGTCTCTCTTGCACGCTTCCACCGGATCTCCCGCCCAAAAATGCGTGCGAAACGTAGGTAATTAACATGTTGGTCAATATTCACGGACGTGTTCGTTCTATTTAGTAAATAGGTAAGTACGATAGAAATGTGTATGCCATAGACAATAAGTGAAAACTTTGATGTCTATGGTCACATGGTCACTACAAAGCTTACTTTAGGGCTGATTTATAAATAATCAGATATTTTTGTACTGAGGAATAAATATGGCTGTTTGACATTAAGAATGTCAAACCGCCATTTTTATTCCTCAGTTTATGATCTGACTATTGAAAAATCGCTCCATAGCGGATAAATACGGTTAGCAACGAAGGTCGGTCGACTGTACCTATAGGCGACCAAATAGGTAACTAATTTCCTGTCAAATTAAATTATATGCAATTAAATATTTGAAAGAAAGAAAATACCTACCTACATAGGTAGGTATATTTAGCAGTTTAGCACAAACTTAATGGCACACCTATACTTAGAGGACCAAGGAAAACCAAAACGAAAATAAAAACAATAAAATCAGTATTTGATGCTGGCCGTTCTTTCAAACTAATTTAAGTTGCCAGCGAATTAAAATTAAGTAGGTAGTTCATAGTTTCAATACAAATTCAATGTAGGTAAGTTAACAGGGAAGAATGGCAAAGGAAACGCGTTGCGTCCCCCTAAGCAAGATGAGCACCTACAAGGGTAGGAAACCAATGACGATTTTCAATCCAATAACTAAGTAGTCATAGTCAATCGTGAGGGCTAGGTATTGATATCATTTAAGTATATCATTGTGTAAGTATAAACACTGAACTACCTACTTATTTGCAACTTCTTTCGATCTTTCAGTCAAGCGCGAAAGGAATTCCGTTCGTAAGTGGCGAAGGGTTCCGCAACCCTAATTAGTAATTCTTGTAAAAATATAGGTAAAAAGAATGCCAACGCTTTTTTGTTTTGTTTTCGACGAAGGGCCTTGCATATTTTATCACAATGGTTTGAATATCCTCCCTGAGAGGTTAAGAAGTGCTCAATTATTCTGTTTTTTTACTCTCTTAGTAAGTACCTAGGTATCTACCTAAGTTCAATTAGCAACGACAGTCGATCAAAATGGTTAAGCACAAAATATTACTTAGGTAAATACTAGTTGTTTGTTAGAGATTAAAAGTGTTTTTTTGTTTTTTACTCTGTAGTAGGTACGGTCAGCTGAGAAAGTCGATTAAAACATTACCTTATAATTTTTAACATCTAAACCTGGATTGTAAAGATATAGGTATCGAAATTAAATATTTAGATACAATATCATTTGAAAGACATTTCAATATTCAAGTAAAATCTCCCTTTTTGACCTGACGCTGTCTGTACCTACCCAATTCAATGGTTTTAGGGTTCCGTACCCAAAGGGTAAAACGGGACCTTATTGCTAAGACTCCGCTGTCCGTCTGTCACCAGGCTGTATCTCATGAACCATAGTTAAGTTAGTGATAGTTAGACCGGTAAAATATTCACAGATGATTCATTTTTGTTGCCGCTATAACAACAAATACTACCTATGTAATAAAAAAGAATAAAATAAATATTTAAGGGGGCTCCCATACAACAGACATGGTTTTTTTGCCGTTTTATAGATAATGGAACGGAACCCTTCGTGCGCGAGTCCGACTCGCACTTGGCCAGTTTTTTTTTTGTTGCTACTACCTACTTGAGAGCCACTTAAAGGAGAAAGGTTTCTTAAAAACGGTTAAGTCTATTTTCTCAGTGATTTCTTGATAAGGAATCTACCTATTTAGATATCTGCATGTCGCAGCTGCATAATTAAATCAACATGCTGGAACTATTAACATTTTTATGTTGTTACATACCTATCTACTTTAAATATACTGGAATTGTAATTGACTCTCCTTTATATAGCTGCTTTAATAGCTTTAATATGGAAAAATGCAAATTAATGGAAGGATGAGCCAATTGGCCCCCTGTACCTATCTACTACCCACGGCATCTACTCTAGATGCTGTGGGTAGTAGATACCTACAGGGGGTGTTTTTAATGCAATTAGCAAAATTCTTTGATTTGTCACATTGTAGGTATATAGGTGTACATACCTATACGTTATAAACTTCTTTCGATTCTGATATTTGGTAAGTGAACTGAAGTAAGGAAGATTACTTACTCGTTATTAAAAGCTTTTTTTACCATTAATCCCCCCCCCCCTCCTTGACATTGATGCAGAATGATATCATTGGCCACTTAACTTTACGTTTAGGGTTCCGTACCTCAGTCGGCAAAAACGGAACCCTTATAGGATCATTTTGTTGTCCGTCTGTCTGTCTGTCCGTCTATCAAGACCCTTTTTACTCAAGAACGCGTGGAGGGATCAAGGTCAATTAATATCAAATACTCAGGTCTGCTACCCCTTGGAGGCTTGGAGCAGTGAAAAAATCAAACTTCTTAGTCAACGCAATCTTTTTGTTCTGACACTCACAAGGGAATTAAAACCTAGAGGCATGAAAAGAAAGATCTAACAGTACCTATAAATACCTACAGGAAAAAATCTGAAAATTCAGTATTCGTAGTTCTACCATATTTTTTTTGCGATTACAAACTTATATTTTCGGCTAAAGAATTGACCGTGACGTAGGTACATTGATGTATGGGAGAATATTGTTTCAACAACAAAGTTTGTCCTTCAATCTTGTCTGCTATATTTTTGTCAAAGGAATAAGAGTGCTTTCATAGTTTATAAACTTCCGTAGGTAATGTATATCTACTCGGATAAAATAAAGACTCGATCGGAAACCTCGGTGCGCGAGTCAGACTCGCACTTGTCCGTTTTTTATTTAATAATAAGTATGTATTAATTGTACCTATTTACTTCCACAAGTAAATAGGTACTATTAATATTATGTACCTACCGTTAAGGAATTTCAGTTTAGGTTTATAATTTTGTATACCTAGTTACTTACAAATTAGTTCTGTGGTGGGTCAATAAAAAAGTTTTCTTTAATTATTTATGAATAAAAAACAACAAAAAAAAAAACTTTATTAATACATATTTTTACAGTAATCTTTGGTTGATTCGATAAACTTCTCTGATTACCAGTTTAATAAGAGATAATCCAATTGTTAAGAACTTATTTTACTGTATTAGTTTTGTGTTGACATCCTCTTGCACATTATTATCAGTGGCGTCCACCAGATCCCAGATTTTCCAACTGAAAAATCAAATCCAAACCGGGTGATTACAAAAGTTGGCTTGAGTTAGCCCCCTTCCACACGCCACAGCTAACGGGTAGTAGGCGCCGGGTACCCGGACTACCCGACAAGCGTTTGACTATCTAATCCGTTCTTAACATATTATGACTTGGTAACTATTTAGTTATTTTCTATTAAGTTTGTCATTTTGTGCATCTTTTCTGCCGGAATAAACTATTTTTCTTTCGTTTTAATTCTATAGGTATTATAAAGTATAAACCTCTTCATCATCTCCTGTGACAACTACCCTGACTAATTTTCTTTAGTTTTTAGTTTCGTTAGCTCCCGATGGGGAGCAAAAAACAAAGCCAAATTTGACCTTGAAAACCTACATCACCAAGGGTGCCGGGACGTACCGTCTATCCGGCAACCGGGGCGTGAGATAGGGGCTACGTGACCCGACCCATGTTGGTACCCCGAAGCTAAAACCACCTGTTGCATATAATTTAAAATGTCGGAAAGGTCATACAATATAATTTTGGATTGTCAACGCTGGGCTCAGCACCGACAGTTGACAATCCAACTGTGCAATGATATAATATGTCTCATAAAACATTTCAAAGTTCCACCATCGATACGTATCATATGTCTCGAATACTGCCATCTAGTTTAGTAAGCGTAACACGAGTAAATCAATATAAACGGACGAGTTCTGACACGAAACAACGATGAATCGTACGACTGAATAAGTTTATGGAGCTGTCGAGCGTGGTATTTTTCTTATGTGACGCTAGATGGCTCTTTTGTTGGGCTTGGCGGTAAACACAGTCGTCAAATTAATGTTTGGTTGGTACTGTCCTGGCAGTTCTTTAGTAATACTTAGTCTGTAAGTCCCTTATAATTGCGGCTGTCAGCGTACAAGTCGACTAACCCTCAATTTTTCATATTCTGACTTATCTACTACAATTAATTCTTTAAAACATGCGAAATATTGAATACAAAACTGGCCTATCTCTACCTATCATCTTGTCGTCGTGTTGCCAAAGTTCTTTTTGCAATTTATTATTTTAAATTCATGAATATAAAACCCCCATTATTTTCATACGGCCTATCCCAAGCTTAGGCCACTTTTGTGCTGACGGCCTCAATTATGACGGCGATCTTCCCTCATTATGAGGGTTTTCTGAAATTACGAGCACCAGGTGGCAGCCCTGAGGCGTCAGGTCCAGGCACCTGTCAAAATGCTAATATTTTCTAACATTTGTTAAATTGACATCAACGTCATGTTGTCGTCAAAGTCATTTTTTCACGGACCGTAAATTTACCCGGAAACCTTTAGTTTAGATTTTTCTTGAAGTTTTATAATTTTCTAATTACCCCTAAAATATAAGCAGGCACATACAATTAAAAACTGTTTTATAAAAATGTTTTTTATTTACAGGACAACACAAATGACACAGATTCATTTAAAACATTAATAAAGTTCCACTTAAATAATGAATAAGTATGTAATAAGATTAAATAATAATGTATAATAAATCTTTGATTAAAACCATAGTAAAATATTAAAAATAAATAGTATTTGCACCACAGCAGGAATCAAGTACAATCTCAAACGGTTATTATTTAAATTAATAAATTTATATTAAGAAATAAAACAGCCATTACGAGTCATAGTGGACGAAGCCTCTAAGTAAAATAGTTAAATACCAAAAACATTTTTCTGCATTAGTATTGTAGTCATAATAAATAAAAAAAATAATAATGTATACTAGAAAATAACAAATTATAAAAATAACAATTCATTGGGTTACTTTTTCAAACTAGTTATTCTGGGGTAATCAAAAGAAAAAGTGTCAAAAAGTTTTTTTTTTTTATTTGGGGAAAGTTATTTTTGTGTTTATTAATAATTTGAGAATTATTTTTTTCTTTTTTTAATAAGTGTCCTTCCACGCTGCATTTAGAAACATGGTGTATAATATAAACATATATTTAATTTAATTGTAAACCGGTGGTTTTATTGGAATGATAAGTCAACTGTGAAGGAATGAGAATGGGTGTCCAATGCATGTTGGCATTGTTGAACTTATTTGTATTTTGTTATAGACGGTTGATTCATTTTGAGTAGTTTCAATACTGTACAATAAGAGTTTTTATTAGTATGTTAGTGATTAGTATACCATGGCATGCCATGGTGCAGTAATGGTGTCCATTGATGGTGGCTGGTCTTCATTACCTCTCCGTGGCATGCCATCTGTGTTTTTTATACATTTTAGTCTCACTAATACGGCACTATAGTACTTCGGAACACTCATGATTAAACTAGAACATTTTGAAATGCTATCTTTTATTTTTCTTGATTTTTTCTAAAAAATCAGTAATCCAAACATTCCATAATTCGGTTTTCATTTAATAATGGTTTTTATAAGTGAGACTCTTCCGTAGTTACATTACTTCGCAGCGTTTTTTAAAGTACTTGTAGTAGTTATCGAAATAATAAATGCAACTTAAGAAATGATTGTTACAATATTATTATCATCATTTACTCACAAAATAAATTTAATTTTATTGCTGAAGGTTTATATTTCGTTGGATATACAGTTAGTGTTCAAATAAAACTAACGTTAGAAAAATATTTAGAATAATAAATAATTCATGTAATCTAATAAGTCGGTCGGCACTGAACTACTAACTAAATCAATCCTTGTTTAACCTACACTTAAAAAATTGAAGTTTTAAAAAAATATTAAGTCATCGGCAATGGCACTTTAAACAAGACGTTGCTGGGGTTCGGATAATATTACATTCAGGGCTGATGTTTCTATTGTCAGATAAATTTTATTGAAGAATAAAAATGGCGTATTTGGCCAAATATTGGCGTCACTTGTTCAATGCAAAATATACCTGCGTATCATGTTATTTTGCATTGAACAAGTGTTTTCGAAAAAAGGTTAATTTTGTATTGCTTATGTGAAGCGAATATTTCGCCAAATACGCCAAGTGAAGTGCCAGCATAATAGAAAGCGGCGCAACACCCGGTCGATACTGTAAATATGTCGAAGTGAAGGTTTATGTAGTGATCACGAAGTGATCCATATAATCAAGATGGAATGACAGCTTACTTATTGATCACTTCACCCAAGCCTTCACTTCAACATGTTGACAGAATCGCACTGCTGTAACATTCGGTTTGGCCACACAAATTAACGCGACGATCGCGAGGTTTCAACTGGGTTAGGTAAGTTTTTTGGCACTTTTAACCATAAGCCGAAAGTATATAACGGACGATATAAGTATCATTTGGACGTGGTAACTAAAACAAATAAATAATAAAAAAATAAACGCAATCTCTGTAGAAAACTACTTCAGATCAACAGTTACTCACTTTCTTTTCATAGATTAAATATTATTACATTAAATTGCACAAACATTTTCATTAAACTTATTTATAAGAGGTACGTACTTAGCTTTCCATTTATTATGCACACATTAATAATTATTATGAGTTATACAACATTTTTACACTTATTGAAATAAGAAAAGGCAACACCAATATTAGAGCACACTACGCCATATACATAGAGAATGAACTGAGCTTTTCCTTTTCAAGTACGTATTCAATACAATGAAAGAGAGATTAAGCGCTCATGCGGCCAGTAGCTGTCTTTTCCTAGAATCCGATTGAGCCTCGTCAAAGGCTTGCAGTGTCACCTTCGTCACTACGACCTATAAGAAAGAGGCCGGTATTGGCTGCATAGTTGCTTTGTCATACTCTAAATAAAGGTCAATTTTGTGAGGATTCCGCTCCGTCCATTCTCTATGCATAACTGTAAAATCCCTTCTCCGACGATTTCACCGTCATTATAATAAAGTCAATTCTACAATTAATAGGATTTAAAAATTAGTTTTAACCCAATTAAAGGATTTGTCATTTTGATCTCGTTGGTGTGAGGAGACAATAGACTCCAACAACACGATTTTATAAACAACATTTCTATAAATAAAGGGTAAGCAAATACTGAAATGTTTTCAGGAACTTGATTTCAGTGCTTTTGTAACAAGGCTATAAAACTATTGACGGTGAAAAAGTCGATAAATCAACCTCTAAAATAACTACACCAAACGATCTAACTTCGTTATACCCGAAGACCGTTACTTTGTCCGTATACTAAAAGCCTATTCAATAAATATTAAGTAGTGAAATCTTAGTATTATTGATTGATCATATAAAACCAGAATAAGTATGCGCTTCGGTAATCTTCGTGTTTCCGAATTGGGACGAAGGTCGAGCCGAAGAGGCAAATCATCCCAGTTTTGCCGCGCTTTGTAGTAGGTATTTTATATATTATTTTCCTTTTGTTTAAAATGTTATCTCTGTCTGGTCAGGCGGTCTATTCCGGACCTTTTTAGAACTTCATAAAGAAGTTGTTAGTCTGATTGTCTCGTAATAAAAAAAAAACACGCAATTACTTCCTGGTTGATGAAGGTAGACAATGATTTCCGAAGCGCACACTTTCCTTAGGATATCTGTACTACGATTGGTTGTCATTATTTCGGTCAACCAATCACAGAAATTACTTGTGTTCTAGAGAACGCGTGATTTCCTAGCGTTTGGTTCTGGGTTTTAATTTCGGGATGAGAATTTTTTTTAGTAGCTGCTCGGTAGATGGACAATCCTGTTGACCTCTTCGTAGATACGCGCGCAATGGTATGTAAGGACGTACCCTGGCTTTCAGTATTAGGGTCTTATAAAAAGACTTATGGCAATAACATCAAAGTATTTTACTCCTTTCAGGTCCAAAGTGCGGTCGGCATCATACCTTCCATGCTCGCAGTCCTAGGAGTCAGGGTTTCGTTACAAAGGAATTCTAATGGCATATCTACTAGAAGACCTTGAATAAGGTCTATTTTCCTGTTGGCAAGTGCTCGGTCTATGTTCCAGAGGTTCTGGTTCTCTTCTTGGTACTTCTTTAGTTCGGCGAATGAGTGAACGGCGTCTGTTGGTAATGTGTGGAACACCTGGAAAGATGAATGTTATTCAGTTGATTAGGGATTTTTCTTGAGATGGCGGAAATAGGAGTACTTATATTGAAGGTGCTGATTGTTCTGCTTTACTTTCGAATAGTGCCGGTATCCATAATATTCCCTTGCCTATCCTTCAGTGATGTAAACCCTGAAAGTATACCCTATTTCTATTACAGAAGTTTATTTGTAATTGAAAGAAAGCAAATATTTTCAGTAAACTGTGTGGTGCAAGTGCTTTTTATCCAAGTTTTGGCTGCCGCTCTGCGTGTCGTGGGTTCGAGTCCCGCACGGAACAAATATTTGTATGGCCTACAGAAAGTTGTTCCGGGTCTGGCTGTTTGTGTATGTGAGATTGAATGTTTGTAAACGCACCCACGACACAGGAGAAATACCTAGTGTGGGGCAACATTTAAAAAACAAAGAAAAAATAGTTATCCGCTAAAGTTAGTCTACCCACCTCCTCATACAAGTCAGTATTCCTCTTCGACGTGGCCTTCCAGTGGTTCCTGTAGAAGTCATGGCACACGGGGTCCTCCAGCGACAGACCGAGGCGCTCCAGGTCGTCGTCCATGAGGCCGAGGTGCTCGCGGAACAGGCGCTTGCGCAGCGCGCCGCCCACGCGCCCGCACGGGAACGCAGACCCGTTCATGACGCCGTCTACGAACTGTTCGTCCTGGAAAAGAAAAGTGAAGAGTTCAGTTGAGAAGATTTACCATGTTATTATAAAGAGGTGGAATGATTGTTTGGTAGTAGGAGGTAATCTTTGGTAGTAAAGAACAACAAAACACATATAATGATTCTAACATTTCCTTCACCAGTTGATTAGTGACTAGTTAATTGAAGCCACTTGGTCAACTAGGCATTGACTTCTATATTGGTTGGTATCCTAGAATTTTTCTTACCTTTTTTTTAAGGATGGGAAATCATCAAATATCTTCTTCCACTCTGGGTGGAGCGGAAGGGCGTGTCAGACTCTTACTGACTAAAACCCATCCGTGTTCCTTCTAAAGCCCTTTGCGTTCCAGGGCCGCGGTGACTCTTTCGAACAAATTCCTGTACCCTGGCAGGCTCTGGCCCTAGCGGGCCCCGTCTTCTATGCTGACATCTCTTTGAGGCGCGCGTGAAATGAAACACAACACGCCATCGACCCGGGCCGACCCGGTTGTCTGGTTGCCATAGCACAGGCTCTGCCTAGTTTGGGATCGGATAACCGTGTGTGAGTTGTCCCAAGATATTATGATATTATTATTATAAACACGAATAAGATTATCTTTAGTTTAGCTTACCTACTCGCAACTTTATGTTCGGTGCTTTATTTGGACAGATTGTCCTTTGACGAAGGCCCCTTGGTCTTTAACAGCCTGGCCTAGCCAGGCCAGGGGGGGGGCTTTGTCGAAGCAAGCTGTTTCCAGCTATATGACCGGCTCGTTTCTTAGTACTATGATGACAAGACTATCCCTTAACCAAGAAAACAGCAACGTGGGGTGAAAACTTATCTGTGCCACGGCTTTCGTATTACCAACCTCCTTTTTTAACCCCCGACGCAAAAACGACGGGGTGTTTGGTAACATTCTAGGGTTGTTTTTGACGTGACAACGTCTAATAAATCGATGAACGCCGGCTGCACGTACGAAAAAGGATGACTTATTGTAACGTTACGCTCATTGTAACGTTACGATCATTTCATCAATGTTTTGTTCTGACGTTGTCACGTTAAACTATCACCCGTAAACAGACTTTACAGACAACCAATTTTTTTCCGTTAGATAAGAAAGCTAAATTTAATTTACTAACCTGCAAAAGCACAGCGATCTCGGAGTCCCTCTTCCCAATCATGGAGCGGTCGTTGATGTTGGCGCTGCCGCATATGATGGTCTTGTCATCAGCGATGAGCAGCTTGGAGTGCACGTACACGAGCTCCGTGACGGGCTCGTCGCCCAGCAGCGAGTGCGTGCGCAGGCCGTGGAACGTGATGTACTCGAATGGGTCCGGGACGCCTGATTCGTACAGTCGCGTTATTATGGCTTCGCGGCTCCTGTAATTAAATAGGACTGTTATTTAGTAGATCTGACTGAGAAAAGCATAATCACTACATTTTATAAAACAAAGCCGCGTCTGTCTGTCTGTTCGCTATAAACTTAAAAACTACTGAACGGATTTTTCTGTGGTTTTGACCAATGGATGGGGTTATTCATGAGGAAGGTTTAAGTGTATAATTCGTCACGAAATTCCTACGAGAACGGGAAAAATGGGATATGCGCGTACGAAGTCGCGTCGCGTACTCTTTATTAGAAGTGAAGTGCAGTGCAGGAATATTTCTTAGTGCTATCACAGCCTGCTCTTGGGCTTTTATTCCCAACAATGTCTTCATGATGTCATAACATTAAAAAACCGGCCAAGTGCGAGTCGGACTCGCGCACGAAGGGTTCCGTACCATTATCTATAAAAAAGGCAAAAAAATCATGTATAGGAGCCCCCTAAAATATTGATTATATTCTGTTTTTTAGTATTTTTTGTTATAGAGGCAACAGAAATACATCATCTGTCAAAATTTTAACTGTTTAACTATCACGGTTCATGAGATACAGCCTGGCTGGTGACGAACGGACAGACAGACAGACGGACGGACAGCGGAGTCTTAGTAATAGGTGTCCGTTTTACCCTTTGTGTAAGAAACCCAAAACGAGTGTTGGTCAATTTATACCAACATTCAAGAGAGATAAATTTTCCGAACAAGAATTCCCCTATGTTGAAGTAAAGGTTTAAACCCTCTTGTTCGTATAAGTAAAGTTTATAGACTATAGACTCCTTTCGTTTTGAGAACATTTATCGTAAGTCGTTTAGTAGTTCTCTATACTTCGTCGTTCTTCCTAGAGGATCCTAACACGATGATACCAGAAATATCAACTAACGTAAGGGACATATTGGCATTTTGCGAAAATGAGCCTTACGTTAATCGTCGTTGAGGCAATATGACATTTTGGTAAATGTCGCTTACGTCAATTCATACTTCTGGTATCGACGGCTCGACTACAAATTTTAATAAAGCTTTTCCAATTCAAAACGAACCTGCAGATACTCTGATAGTTCCAGTGCGTGACGGCGTGCAGCGACGTGCCGGACGGCGCGCCCACCTCGCCCTCGAAGCCGGGCAGCAGCGGCATCACCACGAACACGCGGAACACTTCCTTCGCACGGAACGCGCGCATTATACGGTTGTACAGCGCTTCGCCTATCTGGAATACAAGTATCATGGTTTACAAGTCAAATGGAATTGTTTTTTTACTAGATACCCAAATCCTTACTAATATTGTGAAGAGGATAAAGCCAAAACTAAAAGAATTTGAAATAGGAATGTAAAAATATGTTTTGTTTTCTTTTGACACTCCGGTACCAACGTTCTTTGAAGGCAGACGCCTAATATATTTTAAAGTTCAAATCTCAAATATAGTTTTATTTGATAATAATATCATAAGTAGCACTAGCGTGAGTCGCTGATGCTACAATATTATAAACGCGAAAGTTTGTATCTATGGATTTTTGTTACTCTTGCACGTCAGAACGGCTGAACGGATCTTGATAAAATTGGGCGCAGAGGTCTACCTCTACCATTCCAGACTATAATCTATTATAGTCTGGAATAACACCTAGGACTTTTCATCTCGGGTGTATGTTCCCTTGGGATAATTTTCGACATTAACGCGGGTGGCGCCGCGGGCGGTAGCTAGTCCATAATATAAAACACATAGATAACGTATTAACAACACTAAATAATTAGCCACATAAAGAAGTCATCAACGTAGTTTTCGGTGCAGGTTAGTAGTTAGACGTAAGTCAATGACACAAATACTAGAATAGTGTCTGTGAGAGTTGCAAAAGGTGCAAACTAATTTGTAACTACAGCGCAACTTCAAAGGCTTCTTTTTAATGAACGACTATTATTATATCTCAAAATTAATGTGTCGATTTGTCAAGCACAGAAACTATTGTGATTGATTTTTTAAATTATTAATAAGCAAACATAGCTGAGGGCCAAGCACTAATGTTTTGACGTATAGTAACGTTACAGTATCATCAACGGAAGTGAATTATGAATTTTAAAAAACTACAACCCCATAGTATTTTGGTTTAATTTTATGCAACATACACAATTTGTCGAAAACCTAGACATTCGTGCTGGGCCCTATGCAGAGGGTCTAGCGACTTATCAGGGTTCCTTTTTCCATTATTCGAGGTACGGAACCTTAAAAAATGTTCGATTGAGATGTCGATTTAAGGCAGCTTTATGTGTTTATTTAAATATGTTAATGAACGGTAAAGTTTATTTAGCGCCTACCATGGTTAGTAAAAATAAGGATGATGAATGATTAATAAGAATGAATGAAATGATGATTTGATTATCTGACAATGTTTATGAAAGAACTCAAACCTTTACCACAAGCCACAGTCCCGCAAGTGTTAGTAAGTGTTAGTGCGTTTTACCTGGTTCTGTACCTGGTTCCTGACTGCCTGGCTGGAGCGCGACTGCGTGATGAAGAACTGGTTCTCAATGTAAACATAATGCTGCGCGCGCGTGATGCTGTCGGCGTAGGCCTCGTGGATGCTCTGTTCCACGGTGTCCGGGTCCAGGAAGCCTCCCGACCAGCTCGAAAGGCTGCGGAGTACCTGGGAATTGGAAAATAATACTTTAGTTTTCATTTAATGGTTTTTGGAACGCCGACAAGATGGGCAGACGCTATTAAGGCAGTTGGAGGCAGCATGTACCGAGCAGACCACGGCAGAGGACCGCATGACTTGCAGAAGCGTTAGGGAACGAAGAAGAAGAGACGGGGTTTTCAAGGATTTTTGCACATAATTATTATTCCAACAAAATTGGCAGGTCATGTGGTGACTTTAATTTGGGTCTATGATCAACAGACAAGCCTGTATTTAATGACCTTGTTTCCTGATGTTTTATGAATGATTTAGTTTCTTTAACCAACTGTACTATGTATTTATTATAAGCACATCACGTCTTGCTTTTTTAACCTTTTGACCGCCACGGTCGGAAACTTTTTTTCCATCGTCTCGATTTTTTTTTGTCCATCTATCCCATGTCGCACTACAGCCGGCCGCGGAGTGGGGATAAAGTGAAAAGCGCTCGGCAGAGCTATGGCGCTCATAGCTCGCATCAGCTGACCGTGAAGCATTTCCATTCTCACTTATTCGTACAAGTACACCGCGGTATTTGTGTGTTTTGATCAGTGTATTAATGTAAATGTTCTCTGTAAAGTTTCACTTGCTTCGTGGTTTCATAAAACCACACAATGTTTTTTTTTTAGGACGTGAAATCATCATGACTTGGACGGAGCGGAGGGGAGTGTCATTCTCTTACTGACATCAGTGTTCCTCCAAATGCTTTTTGCGTTCGCGGTGACTCTTTTGAACAAATTCCGCAAATCACGTCTCTATAACCTGCTTTTACGCGTCTACGAATCATAGTATTTTTTGCTTCTTTGTTTAGTAATTAATTTTTTGTTACCTGACAAGATACATTGTTGATTTCACACTGAAGATGTTTGTCCAGATCTTGTAGAGGTTTGATGTCGGTGTACGCCTTCGGCAAAAGGTACGGGTAGTTCGGGTTTTGTCTGAAACATGTAGCATATTATATATTAGTACTTGTGTTTCTGCCTTAACGTAGGGTACTCAATTCAATTCAAATATTTTATTTCGGAATTACTTCCATATATTGTTAGTAGTTGTACAACTTAGCCTAATGACAACATACAATAATAAACAACAGTGTACACCAGTTTATTTGGATAAGTGTGTCTGAACACTTACCCACCTTTGTGAGAGGGGAGAGTCTCACCGGTCCGCAAACACATTCAGGATGCCATTCCTCCAATGGCATCCTGAATGTGTGCGCAGGAGCGCAAGCGCGCCATCACGGAAGCGCATCGCTTTCGCATGATCGCTGCAAACCCGTCTACGCACGCTTCCGCGAACATCCCTGACGCGCTACATCGCCACGGCAACCCCAAAAGCACCCTGAATGCGTTATTGTACTGTACGCGCAGGTCGCTGTATACCCGCTGGGTATACTTGGTCATCAGGCTGCACGTGTATAATGACTGGCAGAAGGCCTATCTTTACCGATTCAGTACAGCGTGCAAACTTGCGGGCCAGCATGTTGCAACGGACAGCCAGCGACCTGCGCTCCCTGTCTATGTCTACATTGTCTTTTAAGTCATCAGTGACCCAGTGGCCCAAATACTTAAACCTTGAAACGCGACCTAAAGGAGACCCAGAGAGTGAGAGTTCAGGCAGCTGTTCGTAGGTTAAAGTACCCGATTTAAAAACCAACCATTCACTCTTATCGATATTGTATTTGAGCCCGTGAGCCACTGCATAACTTTCACAGATTTTAAGAAGCCTAAAAAAAGGTTCCTTTGCGGGCTCAAATTTTCATGAAAGAATTTTGAATAAGCTTTTTAGATAAAGTAGTTGCTATTCATGAATTCTATAACAGTCATATGACCTCCGTAGAAGCCAGTGGTCTTATTGCGAATTTTTAAACGTACTCTATCGCGTAAACGTTATTTTGTACTAGAACTTAATCAAGCGCCATCTAGTGACAGTTACGGAACATCTCTTTTCTAAAGTTTTGACATAAGCAAACATTTACGAAAAATGCGATCGTGTAGGTATAAAAACTCGAATCAACCCCACTGTGCAGGTGACGAGAAAAATGAACTGTGGAAGGACAAAAACACTCTGCCCCTTCACACTTCATCACTGTGCAGGGAAGGCACAGTGCTGCAGTAGCCAATACGGAAATCTCGTAACTGATTGTGGTCCCAGGCTTCCGCTGTAGAAATAACCTGGTCAAATGGAATATTATGATACTCCATTTAGCCAGGTTCTGACAGTAGTTAATCGACACGAAGATAAGTGATATCAAGTATTGCTATTTGGTGTTGTTAGCCTTCACAGGACCGTCCATTTAATATCTAATCGTCTGCCTAGCCTTCTCCCAAGTATATTGGGGTCGGCTGCCTACTATACCTCCACAACCCATTAACTCGGTAACACGGTACTTCTTGGAAAGACTGGAGTCAGATTTTCTAACTTCTGACAATCCGTTATGACTGCCAAAGATCTACAAATGACAGCCGGGACTAACGGTAAGCCGTTAGTCCCGGCTGTCATTTGTAGATCTTTGGCAGTCATAACGGATTCCTAGCTTTCCGAGGCACGGAGGAATCTCTGTATGCTAAGATGGTCAATCCATCTACAGAGCGGCCTCGACAAGCGTTGCTTAACCTTGAAGATCGACCCGTGCGGCTGTTATTCTTTAGCCACGAGCTCCTCTGGCCTTTTCTCGAGCTTTAAAGGCCAAGAATATGATATATGTCTGACCTAGCCTTCTCCAGCTTGATAGCGTTCCAGCGCTGTATGAAGTGCCTGGCCACGTCCCGTGCGGCGGCGCCCTGCACCAGCACGCCCACGTCGTGCCACGGCATACGCGGGGTTGAGTTTCTATCCACTAAGTCTGGAAACACACACACATGTTAGTTTATTGTTGTAAATCCAACCCAAACGCAGTGACAGTGCGGAGCTCCTTCACAGGACATGTATCACCTTCCCTATTGCTCATTGTACACAACCACCCGCACCATCCAAGATTTAAACGAAGCCAATGATAGAGCTGTGCTATGTTTTCCTTTTTACTTTGTGTTTGTTGTAGCTTTGTAATAGTTTAGTTATTAAGAGATCAGATATCTAAGGGCCTAGTAAGAATTTGTTAAATACGGTCGCAATCACGTAAATTATTATTTCGTTTTCAATTAATTTCCCCAGGTGGCGCTTATTTAGTTTACGTACAATTTAACGTTTACGTTGACGCGATCAAGAACGTTTAAAAACTCTCGCTGAACAGAAAGTCTTGGGTCGGGAAATGTTATCGGGTTTTTCAATAGATATAAAAAGGTGTAACAAATCATAGGACAAACTCACCTACAAAAGGCAGATCTAAATTAGTAAAATCCTTAACAATAAAATTGGTGTAGTCCTTCCCTATCCACAGTTTCGAGTTTCCTTGTTTGTCCTCCAATGCTTCCTTCACCTCCGTGATCACTCGCCCCTCGACCACTTGCGCCAGTGGAGTGGGCTGACTCACTTGCCTGCTGGTCACTTCCACTGGCTTCATACCCAACTCATCAGTTAGAAGAATCTGATCGGTCGACAGAGCATATTTTTTTGCCTTTTCTCTTTCTAGATCATCGAATTTCTGTTCGTTTCTCTCTTCTTCATACGGTGGATATAGGATACTAATTATATTTTTTCCCCTATCTGTAATTTTGTCCAGAACGTTTCGCCTCTGGACTTCTACCTCTGGACTTGGAGACTCGAGTTTGGTCAAGTCTTGTGTCTTCTGAGGGACAGAATTGATGAGGAGCTGGTCTCCTGGTTCCAGAACTGGAAGGCTCTCGGGAATGGTTTCAGCTTCGCTGGTTTCAGGTACTTTTTTTTCTTCTTCTTTCTCTTTTTGGGTGTCGTCTTTTAATGTGACGCTGTGGACAGAAAATTATGAGTTCTTTAGTGAGGGGGACAAATTAAAGTTACTCTCACGTTATTAACTTTCTTATGAGGATTAATATCATGTGTGGACCTTGCTTTCAATAAATAATTAAAAATAAATAATCGCACGCTTAATTTTAGTATCCTAAGCTATTGTTACGTGCCAGAATTAATGTCGGGTACATTAAGTTACTACTAGCGCCATCTAGTATCGAGTCGCAGAACTAGTAGAGTCAAGTACCTTCTAGATATTTCTTTGCCAGAACATTCTACACTTTTCGATATCTGGTCAGTCGGCAGCGGTAGTTACGAGTACATTCCAGATGTTTCGAGAATAGAAGTTTCTAGAACTAACTGTCCTATATAAGGAGTGCGTAGTCCGCGACCGAGTCAGTATTGGATTAGCGATACAAGCGAATACTTCGAAAGCGAACTTTAAGTGCGATTAAAGTAATCAGTGATGAAGTTGTGTGTTATAATTAGTGAGTTTGAAGTTGTAATTAGTGTTGTTAAATTAAAGTGTCATTTTGGTTATTTAATCGGCTGTTTTTATTGTCACGAACCCCAAGCTCGTAACAATATCATGTGTGGACCTTGTATTTCAAGAAACTTATTACTGCAGAACCTTATCTCATAATGTCGAAAATCACGCGCTTAATTTTAGTATCCTAAGCTATCAATCTGAATTATTCCTTGCGCTCTTTTTCACCGACTTTGCATGAAGTGTTGTCTCTCTCTAACTCAAAACTGTATGTATCTTCGAGAAGCTTACTCGTTTAAGCTGATGACTAGATCCTTAGAGCTCTTGGCGAGCTCCAGCGCGGCCTCCAGCCCGTTACCGTAGGGCACATAGAGGCCTCCGCCTGGGGAACTTGATGTTTTCTTCTTTACTCGCAATGTGCTCTTAGGTTGCACTTCGTCACCGAGGTCTGTTAGCCTGAAACAATAATGATTTTGTGGTTGTTTTGTTGTATAGAAAATGTCGCATAGTATAGGCGAATGGCGTGAATTCTTTACAAGGTTCAACTTTACTTTTCTCCCTCTGTGTCCAAAGAGATAGTGTTAAGATGTGGAATAACCTCCTCCTGGGAGCTAAAAGAAACAATTTCCGATCTAATTTGCCACAAGACCAAGACTAGAGTCAAGAGCAAACCCATGTTAAATAATAAAAAAAAAACGATTTTTCGATCGCATCACTGTCACATTATAGAACAAAGTCCTTCCGCCGCGTCTTACTTTACTTACTGATTTTCATCCGGTTTTCACCAACCGAGAATAGAATAATGAATAAGGTTTAGGTGTATAAAGGCGCAAAAAAATCATGCCGACTCATGCTCTTTTACCCGTGCGAAGCTGGGGCAAGTTGCTAGCGGTTTTATAAGTTTGTATTTTTCAGGTTATAGAAAAATGGCTCTTGCGCTGTTTCTTCCGTCGTTCACTCTCGGATCAGAGTGGCGATAATATACAGTAATCGAACAGTTACCTATGTTTGTGGTCGTCCCAGCGTCCGTAGCAGAGGTCGATGCCGCCCACGAAGGCGACCGTTTGGTCGACGCACACGATCTTCTCGTGGTGTGCCCAGAACAGCACGCCTGCCTTCGCGTGGTCTGGGTGACGGAACACCTGGAGATGGACATATTTTGCGATAAATATTAAGGAAGTTTTAAAGAAACAGGCTGCTTTGTGCATAATTGAGTTTGTTCTGTCGGCAATGCAAGAAACCATTTTAGCAAACAGAAAAAAAAAAAAAAAAACTAGTAATTTTGTGGCTGGTGTATCTTTTTTGATATCGGGAGGAAATCCTCATGGATGTCCTCCGCTCTGGGGCGGGCGGAGGGGTCTGTCAGGCTCTTACTGACTAAAACCACCCCGGTGTTCCATCTCCCACCTACGCCGGGGATCGCGGGAACATATGCGACTTCCGTAATCCCCGGGAACATATGCGACTTCCGTAATCCCCGGCTGGTGCCACCTCTCGTCAGCGGGGGGAGTGAGGTGTTTGACTCCCCCCGCTACGTCAAAGAGGGGCGCACGGGAACACCACGCGCCGCCACCTCAGGTCCGGATGAATGGGGGGCGACGGACATCCCCAAGTCCGCCGCCCCTGGACCCAGTTAGGGGAGCCCGAAGAGAAGAGCGTCCGACGCCCAATGTGCCTACTGCGGGCTTGAAATTTCCCTCTCCCTTTCCGCAGACTGCGCGATAACTGCTTCGCAGAAGAAGACCACCGCGTCCCAGGACTCCTCGCCGCCGACCATAGAACGGACTACGGCCGGCAGCGACGTTAACTTGTACTTAGCAATCAATTGAGTGTAATATTGTCACGTTCTCACCTTAATATATTCGCTAGCTAATTTACTTTTGCTGTAGAAACTGTTGATACCGAGCGCCATCTCCACTTCTTTGTACAGCATTATGAATATTTTTACACCTTGCGCCTGAAAATAAATGATTTAGGGGATTAGATAGATTTTAGGTTGAATTAATGAATGGTAAGGCTGATACTGTGGTAAGTGAGGCGAGAAGATACAACGCCGCCCAGCCCAGTCGGATACGACTGTTGACCTCTTTTTTGTCGTAGTTTGCTCTACTTAACTGGACCGTTTGTCCCAGGTAGACGTACTCATGTACAACTTCGAGTGTAGAGTCTCCGATCTTGACCAAGACTTTTAAGACGGAAGTCTACGACCAGTGCGTGTTGCCAGTGATGACTTATGGAACTGAAACGTGGTCGCTCACAATGGGCCTCATCAGAAGGCTTAAAGTCACCCAAAGAGCAGTATAGAGGGCAATGCTCGGAGTTTCCTTGCGTGATCGAATCAGGAATGACGATATCCGCAAGAGAACCAAGTTTACCGACATAGCCCGAAGGATTGCCAAACTGAAGTAGCAGTGGGCAGGGCACATTGCTCGCAGAACAGATGGTCGAATAGGGCCGAAAAGTTCTGGAGTGGCGACCGCGTACCAGAAGACGTAGCGTTGGAAAGCCTCCCTTGGGGGAGGCCTATGTCCAGCAGTGGACGTCTTTCGGCTGAAATGATAATGATGATGATGATGATGATGATGAATGCTGATACACATACATAAATGCCCGAAAAAGTAGGTTTGTATTTAGTATACCGAACGACTCTAATGTATCAGTCCTGAAGGGTCCAAAGATTTCACCAGATATTTTGCGGTATGTTAACCTTTTGATCTCAGAACATAAACGCATCGGCGTGCCCCCGACGCCAAGTCACAAATTCGCCGTACTTTTTGTCACATATTTGTGACGTTTGGCGTACAGGACACGCGTTTGCTTGTCATATTTATGTTGGCGTTCAAAAGGTTAATACCCTTTTTTGTGTAAACTTACAGCCTTCCTCTTCAGTAACGTGTCCAGTCTCCAATAGCTCCCGTTAAGCGCGGGTCTCTTGAGATAGATCTCGGGGCTGAGCCACCAGTCGGCTATGAAGATCTCTTCCTTGGCCAGCTCCATGGCGTCCGCCACTGCCGACAGGTAGGCGCAGCCGTCCACCAGCGTGCCCACCGGCGTGCCCGCGCGGGGCGGCGCGAACGAGTGGTGCACGTTAGGGCACGTGAAGTCTCGCGCTGTGGGGAACAAACATAATAAGTATAAGACGTCTACTTCAACACTAACGACCGGTCTCAATAACATTTCAGCTACTGTTGGTTGCTAATTTGACAGTTGGTTAAAGATACATACGTTATTGAAACCAGCCGTTAATCTACACTATTATTATAAAAATAAAAGATTTAATTTTTGTGTGTTTCTATGTAATGGATAAGCACAAACCTACTGGACCGAAAAAATTCTTTCGCCAGTAGAAAGCTAAGCAGAATAAACGAGGTTATATTTTCACAAAGCGGACGAAGTCCCGGGCGCTCGCAAAATAAAACGATTTGTAATGGTGGATGGCTTACGGCGGGTGATTAGTTAATGAAACACACCGAATCTGGCGACAAAGGACGTATAATGATCACTGTCCACGGTTATTGGCGAGACGCTTAACTTTGTACCGGCGGCGTACGCGCGTTATATATAACTTTGTCATCGGGTGCACTTATATCGCGCTTCGTAATTAAAAAAAAAACTTTGAACACTGCGGGCGTAATTAAAGTCCATATTTGAAAGTAAGTCGACCTTATGAATGACAGATAGGTACTTCGATTGATGTTACAATAACGCATGCATTAAAAATGATCATGACAGTAAAAAGTAAAAAATAAGGTTATACCTTCGCTTCACAGCATCTTTTATGCACCAATCCATATAGAATAGCTTCCTTCTTTCGCTTCATGACTCCAAATTAAGTGTGATTTATAGAAATAACTAGCTACCGCCCGCGTGAATGTCGAAAATTATCCCAAGGGAACATACTACCGGGATAAAAACTATCCAATGTCCTTTTCCGGGGATCAAACAATCTCTATACCAAATTTCATCTAAATCGGTCCAGCCGTTTGCGCGTGAAGATGTAACAAACATACACACGCACACACTCACAAACTTTCGCCTTTATAATATTAGTGTGAAGTGTGATACTAATAGACATACCAGTTTGATTAGCAGTTTCTTTGAGGCATTGCATCCACTCTTTACTCTTGCGTTTGGTCCAGCACTTGATCACCATCTGTCTACTTTGGTTCAGGATCTGCAGACCATGGTTCAGCCCCGTAGAGTACATGCCGCTTGATACTTCGAACCTAGAATTGGCAAGATGAGGGTTAAAACGAGAACGAGTAACGTGTATTGTTGGTTGGTTAAGTACTGGTGACTTTGTCTATTCTAACGTATAAGGATAATACTTCTATTCTGAAGGGATAATGCTTTTAGAAACGATGCCATGAATTTCATTTGTGAAGAAGTTGGGGGTCTAAAAAGCTGAGTATGAATAATAATAAAATTTTGAAGTAGACACGGTATGATATCTGCTGTCGAGAATACATCAACTCGTTTCATTTTAGATCCGGGTACGATTAAAGCTTAGTTTTGTATTTTTGCCTCTTACGGCCGGTCTTAATAACGTATCTACCTTTGACCAACTGTCAAATTGGCTACCAACATTAACGTCATGTTTGAAAGTTGATGTTTCAGCTATTGTTGGTAGCTTATTTGACAGTTGGTTAAAGCTAGATACGTTATTGAAAACGGCCGTTAATCCATAACTTTTGGTCATGCTATCAATTGGCTAAGCCACTACAAATTGGCTAATATAAAATGATAATATAGAAAGGTATTAATGTGGTGTTACTACAAAATTATGTATTTTGTATTAACTGTATGAGTAATTAAATTGACGTAATAAAATTATCAGTCTGGTGATTGGAGTTATTTAGTTATAAATATTTCAACCAAAATCCACATTTACGTTATCTAAAGCATTTTTATTTTAATAACAAAATTCATATAAACCTCGACAATATTATTACAATTAGCACAATTCACATATACTAAGATACTCACGAATCATACTGTGCTTATTGGCTGCGTGAAATGAAAAACAATACATTAATTTATACAGATTTTACCTTATTGCACACTATGATATTTATTACAACATTTTTTTTTAAACTGCAGGAAAAACTATTTTCAGACATATTTTTTATTACCCTGAAAGTACACTATAGGACTATAGGTCGAATTTGGTAGCTTTTTCAGTGTATACTTCTCGTATGTGTATGAGACACAACATCGGAAAGACTTTAACCAAGAAGAAAAATAAGGTACAAAATCAGATTACTTACCCCTGATCGAACAACATGATAGCCTTAACAACCCCATCCCTCGGCCGCACGTATCCGAAGAAGGTATCCTTGACGAAGAACCATCGCTCCTGCCACTTGGCGCACACCAGACCCGTGCAGAAGTAGTTACACCTGGAATGGAAATATTGATAACGTTATTAAGAGGAAAAATATGTAGAAACATGACCAATACAGCAAAAAAATAACCATCAAGTTAAAATCAAATGACTGATGCAGTTGGTGGCATTTAATCAGAGATTTGATTTCCCAGTATATTTAACCTTTTGAACGCCATTGTCACGTATTTATGACAAGCAAGCGCGTGTCTTGTACGCCAAACGTCACAAATATGTGACAAAAAGTACGGCGAATTTGTGGCTTGGCGTCGGGGGCACGCCGATGCGTTTATGCGCTGGCGTTCAAAAGGTTAACACCACACAAAACTGATTTGTCCTCGTATAGTCAACCAGGTCCGTTGAATACCAGCGTCAGGTAACTTCTACATGAACTGGACCTATTTGGCCGTGGGGCACATAATGTAATGTTTTAAAAAAAAGTTTCTATAAAGGTAGGTTCCTAGATTGTGTGTGCAAAATTAACATATTATTTCGACTGCTAGTAAATATAATTGAGAATCTAGAGCGCAGGAAGTTACACAAGATTAGCGCGTTTTGCGTCTTTTGACGTTCTAAGAGAACTAATTCTCAGCTTCATTTGCATTAACATTATATGTTACGTTGGTACTGTTTGTAATTAAAATAATAGGTGAAGCGGTGGAAATAATTTTCGCGTAGATAATATACAGATACATGGAATACTAAATAATAACGCTATCCTACCTCACACAAACCATGTTGCCTAGTAGTCCGGAGCAGGTTGAGTTGAGCCAGTTCGTTTCTGTATCATGCCCTCCTTGTTTAACTCCAACATAATATAGATACTTATAATAACATACTAAACACTACCGCTATCTAACCTCACACAAACCATGTTGCCTAGTAGTCCGGAGCAGGTTGAGTTGAGCCAGTTCGTTCCTGTATCATGCCTTCCTTGTTTAGCTCCAACATAATACAGATACTTATAATAACATACTAAACACTACCGCTATCTAACCTCACACAAACCATGTTGCCTAGTAGTTCGAAACAGGTTGAGTTGAGCCAGTTCGTTTCTGTATCATGCCTTCCTTGTCTAGCTTCAACATTATATAGATACTTATAATAACATACTAAGCACTACCGCTATCTAACCTCACACAAACCATGTTGCCTAGTAGTTCGGAGCAGGTTGAGTTGAGCCAGTTCGTTTCTGTATCATGCCTTCCTTGTCTAGCTTCAACATTATATAGATACTTATAATAACATACTAAGCACTACCGCTATCTAACCTCACACAAACCATGTTGCCTAGTAGTTCGGAGCAGGTTGAGTTGAGCCAGTTCGTTTCTGTATCATGCCTTCCTTGTCTAGCTTCAACATTATATAGATACTTATAATAACATACTAAACACTACCGCTATCTAACCTTACACAAACCATGTTGCCTAGTAGTCTGGAGCAGGTTGAGTTGAGCCAGTTCGTTCCTGTATCATGCCTTCCTTGTTTAACTCCAACATAATACAGATGCTTATAATAACATACTAAACACTACCGCTATCTAACCTTACACAAACCATGTTGCCTAGTAGTTCGGAGCAGGTTGAGTTGAGCCGGTTCGTTTCTGTATCATGCCTTCCTTGTCTAGCTTCAACATTAAATAGATACTTATAATAACATACTAAACACTACCGCTATCTAACCTTACACAAACCATGTTGCCTAGTAGTCCGGAGCAGGTTGAGTTGAGCCAGTTCGTTCCTGTATCATGCCTTCCTTGTTTAACTCCAACATAATACAGATACTTATAATAACATACTAAACACTACCGCTATCTAACCTTACACAAACCATGTTGCCTAGTAGTCCGGAGCAGGTTGAGTTGAGCCAGTTCGTTTCTGTATCATGCCTTCCTTGTCTAGCTTCAACATTATATAGATACTTATAATAACACTAAGCACTACCGCTATCTAACCTCACACAAACCATGTTGCCTAGTAGTCCGAAGCAGTTGCATCCCGCCTGGCCTGGCTGTGTAGAACCAGTTCGCTTCTGTATCATGCCTTCCTTGCCTTTACTGCCTAGCTCCGATATGAAAGAGAGGTTTGATACTTCGAGGAATTTTACCTGAAAGAAGAGAGATTCACTTAAATAATTATAGAAAGGCAGAGTTTAACAGGTTAACAGAAAATATGGGGATTAAACTCAAAAAACGTGTGCGCCTCGGGACGCCCGACAGAAGTGATAACTTAAACTAATCTAAGTTGAGCTATTTAATATGGGAAGCGTCTGTCCGAAATACGACTAGCGATGTGGGTTAGAGTGAGAGAGGAAGACCCTGCCCACCGCTGCCGTATGCGTGAGAGAAACGGGAGTCAGACAAACGCCGTAACGCGTTACGTTACGAAGCGGTTTACCCTTCCCTTCCCCATAAGAATTAATCACTTCAAAAGCCAGCCTTCGCTTTACAGTTGCTCCATTGCGTGAAAAACCATTTGCTGGGGAGTTTTGTGGCCATCTAAAACAATAGCAGGTAAAACAGTCTGCACTGACAATAGCAGGCACTCAGCCTTCTCAGATTCAATATGAATAAGACACTGGCAACAGTCAGAGGGTACCCAAAGCAATAACCTCCTGAAAGTCGTGGCTGAGGACCTGAGAGCTCCTGTATTGAGGCATCTCATGCGGATTCATTGTCTGCATTAAAAGGCCTCGTAAGTACACGACCCACGACTTGCCCGGGTGTCAGCAATGTGATGATCGCCCGGAGGACACGGTGGAGCATACAGTGGAGGTCTGCTCTGCTTGGGCTGAGCAATGCCGTGTCCTCATCGAGGCGATCGGCGGATTTCACGCGCGCCTCAAATCGATGTCAGCATAGAAGACGGGGCCCGCTAAGGCCAGAGCCTGCCAGTAAGTACATGACTCACTAACGAGTAGACGTTAGTGAGTCATGTACTTTATTTTTTTATTTTTTCAAATTTAAGAATTTACGGTAGGTCATGTACTGTAAATTCTTAAATTTGTTACTAATCCTAGTGTATAGCACTAAGTCCACGGGCGACTGCTTCGAGCTGATATTTAGTCTGACATTCTTTCCGCGATGATAATCCACGCGTGGTGGAGATTGCTTTATAGTTTCTATTGAATTTGTCAGCACGGCGTGACTATCACAGCGATTCTATCGCTCGAGGAGATCGCTTAGAGAAACTTGAAATGTCAAATATCCGTGTAAATACCTTTTATATCGGAACGCAGTGATAAAAATCAATTTGGTCGTTCGCTAATAGGCGCTTCCTTTTACAAGGGCAAGTTCTTTCACAAGTAAGTTTACTACTACTTCTATAAAAACGCAGTTTAATTAGCTAGCGGAAGTACGAGTAGTATCTGATAATAAACAATACAAACAAAAAACATAATACTTGATAATCGATCTTGTGGTTTACTCCTTAAGGTTGATTTTAAGTTGGCACAGCCATGTTGTTTGCGAACTATCCAGCTGTGACGGATTGAAGGTAAATGTTACGAATCTGAAGGTTCTTACCGTTTCATGATGGTTCCTGTATATTGAGATGTTTAGAAGGTTGTAAAGGTATTCTTCGAGCTGCTTCATTCTTAGCTGGATGCCCTCATATGTGACCATTACTTCGGGCTTTTTTGGAAACCTGCAAATAAAGTATACGACTGTTTTCATCATCATCATATCAGCCGGAAGACGTCTCCTGCTGGACATAGGCCTCCAACAAGTGTCGCCACAAGGACCGGTCCTGTGCGTCTCGCATCCATCGGCTACGTGACCCTGGTCAGGTCATCGGTCCACCTTGTGGGAGGCCTTCCAACGCTACATCTTGTACGCGGTCGCCACTCCAGAACTGCGGCTGTACGGCTGTTATACTTTAATCTATCTAAAATTTAACGATGGAAAATATCGCCCAGATTAAGTACTAGAATACGAAAGAATCTTTTGTGAATTAATTGGCTTTGTAAGTTTATATACAAATGTCCCACTACTGGTACTGACTTTTGTATGATAGCCATATTTGCCACAGCCAGTAAGCAAGGCAGCAACGAAGCTGACTATTCAGGATGCACTTTAAGTATCGCTATTCGTGGCGCAAGAAATCAAACATGACAGAAGTTGTAAACAGGTACAAAAAGGAATCAAACACAATATTCACCTAGGCAACGCCCCTTTTCTCTTCCTAGGCCGAACCTGCCTCTTCGAGTTACTCCTCGGCACGGCTTGTAGCGCCACCTTCTCAGCTTTTTCCTCAGTATCCACGGTGTTCTTGAAGCTGGCCCGCCTCGTCTTATGGGTCTTGGTGGGGAATGGAATGTCCAGGGAGGCCCTGTATAGCGTGAGCTGTTGGTGCAGGTACAGAATGTGTTTGTATCGCTTTTTGATCGACCAGTTGAATTCGCCATGTTGGAGGAAGATTGTGTATCTGGAATAAGAATAGTTTTGGTAAAGGATTACGATTAGACCATAGCAAAACTTCGAGAGAAGCTGAAGGAATGGGGAAGAGGACAGGCGTAGGAAAGCATCAAAAACTACTAAACTTTTGCTAAGCATTCTTTAACCAACCCCATCCAGTCGGTTTTTGGGAAAATCCCTGAAATAGAAACATACATACATACGGGTCGAATACAGATCAGAATCAGAACCTCTTTTTTTAAAGTTGGTGAGTTATGGAACATTTTAATCTGTCTCATGTCCTGTTCTCTTTCTTGAATACACGGCACAAGGTGTAAGACAATGGCATTTCTGAGTAAAAATACTCAAGTATGCCGGACGTAGGTACTCAAGTACAGACACTCGTAGAGCTCTTACAATAATTCTTTCCATTACGTCAAGTAATGGGACACTTCACAAGAACGTGCAACTACGTATAGCTTACGTTGCTAGGCACAAGCGAGAATTCAATCAAATTGCCGCTGCTGCTGGGAAATCTTCAAATGACTCCTTACGCTCTGTGAGGAGCGGAAGTGTCAGACTCTTACTGACTAAAACCCATCCGCGTTTCTCCTAATACCCTTTGCGTTCCAGGACCGCGGTGACTCTTTCGCGCCCTGAAGCTTCTGAGCGGGCCCCGTCTACTACGCTGACAGCTCTTTGAGAGCGCGTGGAACACAACGCGCCGTCAACCCGGGCCTGGTTTTTAGCGGACGGCGGGCCAACCAATGCTCGCAGTCTGGAGGCCCGCGCCTATGCTGGCCGGAAATCACCCTGCGACTCCCGACACCCGGGGAGTCTTCTTCTGTTGCGGCGTCTGGGGCGTGAGGCTTGCTTCTCCCTCACGCGTCCCGCCTCCTCCTTCGCTTGCATTACTGCTTCGCAGAAGGAGGTGACTGCTTCTCATGCCGCCTCGCTCCGGACCATGGATTGAACCAAGTCTGGTCGCGAGAGGTCGCCACCGCCGTAAGTCTGTATGGAGTACTGCTCTCGTCTTTGGGACGGATAATTTTGTATATTTCAATTTTTGCTATGCGTCAGGCTTGTCGGTTTTGTATCGGGTGCATTTTGGGGAGTGTGCGATAGAATTGCTTAGTTTAATTTCGCCAAGCCCATTCTATCAACGGAGCAAAAAACGTACGGCGATGCGCCACCGGTACATGGTGGACATCCCATCCACACGTACAACATGTTTTGGGAACACATTCATTTTGCGTACAGCTAAGAACTGGAATTCCCTGCCAGAGTCTGTGTTTCCTGATAGCTACAACCTGGGAGTCTTTAAGTCAATAGTGAAGTGAAGTAACCTATACTTCTAGGCAAGCGTGCTTTATCTTCGACCACATCATCGCTTACCATCAGGTGAGATAGTAGTCAAACGCGTGTCTATCAATAGTAAAAAAAGGACTGAAAGACTGGTTGTCACATTTTCCGGCAGCCGTGGAAATTTTACCAAAAGATAATCCCACCCTAAAAACTAAATTAACATTGTGACGTTCAACACTTTGAAGATTATCAGCTTACAAACTTATCTATTTAATATCTCATTCAACGCCAAACATGACAGAAAATGTCATTTATCTGAATAATAAACATTTATAACGTTGCGTCGTTAAGCCAATCAGCGTTCGCGAAGCTGTGATAGTAACAAGTGAGTATATCACCGCAATTCCACGCTATTAGATCATAGATAAAATGTTCACTTTGTATAAGTGTGAGCAAAATCAATTACAGCTATGATTCAGACCGATAATGCCTGGTACTATACCTTTAGTCATTAATTGACTGTATTATAGTCAATTGAACTTGTGCACGTAAGTTTAATACCCCTAGTAGATGAGGTCAATAGTACCATCAATTTATGTAGGTATGTATTTGATTATAGTCGTTATATGCGTTTTTTAATATGTATATCGTAGATAGACGCAATCACTGGTTGCGGAAACCATATCAGTTTTCGTTAATACCCGTTTTTCCGGTACGATAAGTCGTTTTGCACACAATTTTGGAAATTATCTTTTTTTGTCTATTGTTGCAGAATTGATCATACTAGCTTGATCAAAATGTTTAGAATAAGAATAAGAATATTTTATTTGCATTTAAAACATGGTACATTTAAGGTCTTATTTTTATAATCATGATCTAACATGTTTTGCCATTTACTGGCATACACATATTTGAGAAATTGTTCACAAAAATAACGAATGTTTATGGTATGGATGCCCTACCTATTATTTTGTGGCAGTCAAGAACCTTGAATTCTCAAATGATTTACTAATTAATTTGTCACTGTATACAAAAACCTTAACATAAAGTAGTACCTACTTATTTTTTTGTTGGCCGAAGACAATAAATATTCTATTACTGAAAATTCTTGAAATAAAACATCTTCGTACCAAAATAGGTACCTAGTCGTTATTTTTTCCGTATTCTGTTATCTGTAAGCACCTATAAAAAATCGGCCAAGAGCGAGTCGGACTCGCGCACGAAGGGTTCCGTTCCATTATCTATAAAAACGGCAGAAAAATCATGTCTGTTGTATGAGAGCCCCCCTTAAATATTTGTTTTATTTTAATTTTATTTATGTTTAAACTGAATATATAACTAAATATTCTGTGAATATTTCAAGCGTCAACCAGTTGCCGTTATCAATTTCGAGCAAAAACGAGCAAAAAAATCACGTTTGTTGTATAGGAGCCCCCTTAAATATTTATTTTATTCTGTTTTTTTAGTATTTGTTGTTTAAGCGGCAACAGAAATACATCATCTGTGAAAATTTCAACTGTCTAACTATCACGGTTCATGAGGTACAGCCTGGTGACAGACAGACGGACGGACAGCGAAGTCTTAGTAATAGGTATATTTTACCTTTTTGGACGGAACCCTAAAAATAAAATACAAAGCGACTAGTGTACTACATACAATAAATGAAGATCACGGAACATGACGAACGTTTTATGTGATAAAATATCGAAAGATTACGTTATCTGAAGGATTTTTAATTTTAGTTATTGTTTAACTAGGCTTAGTCATAGAACAAGAAAATATTTGAAATCTTCAGCAGTATGGCGCAATGCGGAATCTTGGTCGCTTTAATTAAGGCAGATATTGCTCGCCCAAAACTAGTTGGCATTTAGCATTCCTTTAGACAAAAAAAGTCGTTTATCGAAGATCAAACTTAGTTATCATTATGGTCCATCGTACTTGGCAATAGGGTTGTTGATTGCATGATAATATGTAACAGGAAAATGCTTTTGATTTTCAAGACTAGCCACCTTAACAACACCAAAATTCGCCATGAACAAAACTTTAGCAAGCTTGAAGAGAAAAAAATATAAAAATGTTTTACTTACAGATTAGGATTAAGTAAATGTGTTGTGACGCTTCTTTCGTTCTCCACCAATCTGACCTTTATCTCAACACCCGGTATGAACACTTTCCGATGCACCGAGTTGAATTTTATAGGCGGATTGTGGACCGCTTTAAATGGCACTGTTGTTTGAGTTATTGCTGAAAAGGAAAGATTATAAATTATTTATAGTAACAGGGTCTTAGGGTTTTTGGCGAATAATCGAGAAGAGAATCACATTTACCTACATAACGTCTAAGCAGAATATGGTCATACTCGAAGTTTTAAGAAGTTTCCCCCACAATTGACATTACTAATGGTTATATTAAATAATAGTCTCAATAATTGGATACTGTTTTGCAAGCCATTTTCAGGTTCAGACTCAGTTGGCCACCCCTCCCGCGTTACGCCACTGAATTATAAATGTTCGAAACAGTAAAATCAACTAAAGTTGAGCGATTGACCACTCTTCACCTTTATTATTAAAATTGAAAAGCCATCACACCTTAGTACAAAATCTTGTCATGCAAACGTACCAACTCAGTGTGGTTCGTTCTGTAGCGTTCGTTCATGGCTAAAGTGGATACAAATTGTCTATTTAGCCAGACAGACAGCCACGGGCATTCATTTAGTGAGGCTAACTGTGTGTGAAGACTAATTTTCGACAGTCGTTAAATTGTCTTAACAAGATGTCCCAAGTGAATTATCAAATAGCTAGCAACTTGTGCGTAACCGCAAGACGCGAGTGTACTCGCAAGTACATTAAATGTACTTGCAGCTAAGGGTTTCATACCGAAGTGTGGTTTTATAAACTAGGAGTCTGTAAGTAGGGTATTTAGTAAGGATATTTCTAGGTAAGAGTGCTTATAACGTACCTAATGGGCATTTGATATAGCTGACATGTGACAGGTGCAAATTAGACCATCCAACAATTTTGATTGTTCCTTTGACACATGCAATTATTAAATATTTGCCAGGTTAGATAATTGTTATAAGCAAACCTTTCAATAGTAAAAAATTGGTTGTCTGTAAAGTCGGTTAACGGACGATAGTTTAACGTGACAACGTCATAACAAAACAATGATGAAATTATTGCATACTTTTATGAATAAAATTGAATCGTGCAGCGCTCTCGCTCCGATCGTAACGTTACAATGAGCGTAACGTTACAATGAGTCATCCTTTTTCGTGCGTGCAGCCGGCGTTCATCGATTTCGAATTTCGAAATTCGCTCTTTCAGATATTATTATTTAATTAATAAAATTCCATGCAACAAGGAAAGTAACATAACATCGTATCACGATTCGACAGCAGTTATCAGTTCATTGTGATTGATAACCAGATATACCTTTTTTAGTAGTTTTAATTTGTAGATAAGCTACAAATTAAAACTAATTTGTATCAATATTTTTTAATTATTTTTTGTCTTTTGTGTTTAGATTTTAATCTACTTATGCTTAATAATATTTTGTTTTAGATTTTTAGGTCAGGGTATCATCAGTGTCTTTTACCTTTATAATGATTAGTAAGATAAAAGATGAATGATAAACTTATTCAAAGGCAGTTTATATAGCTTTTAGTGGTCATTTAGATATACTTTTACAAGAACAATTCAATACAACTACAAGATTCTACTTAAGGATAATGATGTTGGATTGAAATTTGGAAAAGGGATTTACCATTACATCTACTACCTACCTACTAAATGATAAATAAAATAAACCCGGCTTAGTGCGTATTGCCCTTCACCTTCACAGTATTTAGACAATGGAAAGACACTGAAACCAAGTCAGTGATAGATAAAAATCGGAAGCACTAATCGCGACAGCTGTTAATAATTTAATTTTATCGTTTACATCATGAATGAATGAGGACAATATTGGAAGGAAAGTTATAAATGTGTGTGTGGCTGTGTTTTTTTTAAAGAGTAACGGGAAAACACTGCAACCATGTCAGTGATAGATAAAAATTGGAAGCAGTAATCACAACAGCTGGTAATAATTTAATTTTATCGATTACATTATGAATGAATAAGGATAATGTCGTTAGGGAAGTTTTGACTGTGTATGTGGATGACTATAAAGAGTATCAGAAGACCAAAAAACTGATGGTCATGAAAGATAATATGGCTAGAATTAGGAATAGAAAACTTTTATTCGACACCGACACAACACAACAGCAACAAACACATAGTAAAAATAAAAACAATAATATAGGTAACATAACAATGATACAGGTAAACCTGTTATTATTATTTTTTTTTGTTTTAGTAATAAATTTCGCTTTTGTTTTGATATTAGGCACCCAAATAGAAATTATATATATACAAATATTAAAAATATATATATTATATACAAAAAAAAAATTAAAAAATTAAGACCTTTAGTTAAAATCGCATGCTTTGCAAAGATCTTTTATGTGTATTTCGTGGAAAATGTTGTTGGTGACACTTTTGATCTTTTTTTTTGTATTTTTTTCAATGTAATGTGTACATGTAATGTGTCACTGTTTGTTTTCCCTAATTAATAAAATAAAAAAAAAACCTGTGCTGAGCGTGCCCATACCGAAATGGTTACCATCTCAGCATATGCTGGGCGTCAGACAACCAGCGCTGGTTTTTAGTTGGCACCCCGGAGTGACAAGTCTTTCTACTGAGAATAGAAGAAATGAAGTCAAGAGTGAATAGGTTGCTTTTAGGCAAGCGTCTCCATCATCGACCATAGCGTGCTTACTATCAGGTGAGATTGTGGACAAACGCGAGCATGTCAATACCAGTGTGTGTACCATTGTGTCTTCGTATTTTAACACCGACTTCCCAAAATTAAAGTTATACTACTATCACATAAAAAAAAACATGTTTATGTGAGAGTCGCAATTTCGTTTACTTCGGATGACATATTTTTTCCAGCTATTTTGATTTAAAAACCAAAGTATTGAACCGATTTTAATGAAATTTCTATGGGACCAATCGGAATGTATATCATTTGACATAAAGATTTTTAAATCGGTTCATAAATCGCACGCTTAATAATATACTGACCGAGTAGTGTTTCGGTCAAAATTTAATTAAGTATACCAAGAAGTTTATTTTAACGCCCTCTTTCGGCCAATCTCGGTTTTTTTTGATATCTTGTTTCAAGGCGGAGTTAAACCTATATCTGTCTCTTTCACACACAAACGTTTCGGCAAACGTTTTTACGAGACAGAGACAGATATCAGCATGCGTCAAGGACTAAGATCATGAACATCACGTGTTTTAATAAAAACGGACTCATTTCAAAATATGTCACCAGTATTACAATTTTTCTTCATAGTATAAGGACCCATATCTTAATAAAAAGTATTCTTTAGTTACATATTAAATAAAACACGGAATCATTTCAAAATGAGTCACTTGTGAAAATGTGTAACTTTATCTTTTATATTAAACTGACGCAACTTGAGGAACAATTTTTTTAACCGACAAATTTATAGAAAAAAAATCTAAATTTCTTTAAAATTATATTCAAACATTAATACTCACTTTATCAACTATCCCTACAATACATTATTTCATTATATAAAGCTATTTTCTTTGAGTAATAAGCCATTTTGTGAGTTAAGTCAGGTTTGCTAAATCGTTTTTTGCGATTTCCCGAAAAACGTCTTTTTTGAGTTATGTCAGTATATGATTAAGCCTGCGAAATGTAGGATGTTTAATTTAGAACGCATAGAAACTTTAAAATATTGAAAGGTGTATGAACGCAGCGATGAGTGAATGAGAGAGTATGTGTGTGAAAGGGAAGGGAGAAAGTTTTTTACGACGTATGAAGAACGTTAGCAACTAAGAAGTGAAGAAGTCTTAATAAATAAAAAGCAGTTTCAAGAAGTCAAAAGCCTTTATTTTGGTCTACCACATACCCCCCCACATAAATAACGGAATTATGAAGTAATAAACACAAAAAAAACATACAACCGAATTGAGAACCGGCTCCTTTTCTTTTAAGTCGGTTTAAAAGAGAATATTGTTGCACCGAAAAATATATCGTAATAAGGGTAAAATAATTATTACGATGGGACATACCTTGAATATCCTTCCTTGATTAATGACGTGATTTGTACATAGAAGGACATACCTACTTGAATTATTAAAATATTTGAGATATTTTGAATGACTAATTCAATATTATCAAGTTATGCATTTTTCATATGAATCAGAGGATACCGGCTGCTATCACATGATAAAAAATAGATAGAGAGTATTATTTTCTCCATACATTAGGGTCAGATGGTGACTATCTAATCTGATTTATATCAATTTAGTAATTACGTCAGTGTTATATTCAGTTAAATGTAGGTGAAATATAGGTACAGAGTGCATTATGGGTGCACTATAACAGAAAATCTTACATCTATTTTTCACCACCGAGTTAGGTAGAGGTGACCAAGTGTACTCTAAAACAGAGTATTGTACTCTATTTTGCGAAGGCGTTCTCTATAATCTACAAAGCAATAGATTACGCTAAAATACTCTATTTATTTTGTCTGATATGATAGGTATAGTAACTCTATCTTTTAATTAAAGACTCAAAGCATTTATTTCAATTAGACCATTTACAGGCACTTTCGAATTGTCAAGGTCGGTCGGTCAAAAAGATGAAGCTCTTTACACGTTCCAAAGCGTAGATTTCTATTGAGAAGAACGTGCAAGAATCTCCACGGACACTCTTTTAAAAAATTTTTTTTTTTACAAAGTTAGGTAGTTACATCATACCTGTTGAAATTATGCATAAATGTGAGAACGATGTAAAAGACGTGCAGGATAAAAGCGTCCGGAGTGAAAAGAACAATTCAAAGAAACATTTTAAGAAAACCGTGGCCGCCGAGAAATTACCAGTCCAAGCTGACAGCACCCGTTCACGAACATGACGCATGCGCTAGCACCATTCGGCTCAACCATTTTAAAGGGAGCCAAACGATCCAACGCATGCACCACCATCAGCCAAACTTTTGAGTGAGCAAGGTTTGTTAACTTTGTTGATTACCCGGTCGAAGAGGCATATTGATTATTGAGTGTCTTGGAAAATATTCCGTTTTATCACTGACCTTATCAGAGACAATGCTTAGCGTCTTTCTAGAACAATAACAATATCGAACAGACTTGAGTCTGACAACACTGATTGTGAGACTGATCTACAGAAATAATCTAAATCTTACTCTTGTAGTCAAAACGGAAGATTTCTGGCTGATAAGCAATGATGAATGATTGTAAACAATTATTTAGATTTAATGTTGGCTGAAAGATTCAATTTAATGAACTATTCGGACAAAGATATCGTTTTTTGCTTTATTAGCAGACGACAGAACCACATCTACATTATGTATAGGTACTTTATTATCACACTAAATATTATAAAGGCGAAAGTTTGTGAGTGTGTGTGTATGTTTGTTACTTCTTCACGCGCAAACGCCTGGACGGATCTTGATGAAATTTGGCACAGAAGTAGATTATGGTCTGGAATAACACATAGGATACTTTTCATCCCGGCAGTATGTTCCCTTGGGATAATTTTCGACATTAACGCGGGCGGAGCCGCGGGCGGTAGCTAGTAATATAATAACGCTGAAGAGTTTGTTTATTTGAACGTGCTAATCTCTGGAACTACCAATCGGATTTGGAAAATCCTTTTTGTATTGTGATAGCCACTGCTATATATCGGCTATACGGGATCGGGAAATTCCTACGGGAACGAGAAAAACCGGGATAACGCGGGCAAAAGCTAGTAAACAATAACATTTAAACAACTTACCACTAGAACTATTCCCCTCCTTATTATCAACTTTGTCAGCTTCGATGACTGAAAGCGACTCAGGTACAGCAAGGCTCTCGTCAAAGTCCGAGTCTAAGCCAGGACTTAGGGAATCCATGGTCTGAAAGAACCCTGGCAGGCATTCGCCCGAGGCGTCTCCTGCTGGGGTGGGAGTATCCATCCCGTAGTTTGTGTACCCGTAAAGTTGTTCATCTGTAAAATTGAAGGAAGTAATAAAACATTTATTTAGTTTCCAGATGATTAAAATAATAATCTTTAACTTGCACTCTGTGCATTAAAATTATAAGGCCAGAATGACATGATTCAAGTTATTGATTTGGTATCTACCTATACCAAGTTTCATATCCACCCCAAGCACCCCACAAATGTCCATCACAACCCCAAATATATCCCCCAATAAACCACACATTTTTTTTTTTTTATAAATCTCACATGTCCCTTAGAAACATCCTTATAGCCCCATATATAGAAAAGGTGATGTTACTATTTCACCACAGTTAGGCATGATTTGTGTTTTAGCAATAGGTATGTTATGTACAGCATCAATGAATAAATCATATTTCTAAGAAGCCCTCATTTATTATTGCCTCAAAAATCCCATAACCAATATCAATGTTACCACAGTCATAGTTTACTTATATGCAAAAAGGTGACATCAATAACATTAATTCAATAGCAAGGACAATTTTTTAAATGAACACTAAATTTAAATTAAAAGGTGGATGCTTCTTTTATTGAGTCAACGGAAACTATTGCAGAATTTTAATCAGTGTAATGCATCATAGTCATACATTATTCTTTTTATGGTAACTAGAGCCCTGAGAAGTGCATAATTAAATGACAGGATGGAACAGTTGGCTGCGTTGGACGGAGATACCATAAATGGTAATTTATTTTCTTCAATTATTGTAGGAATGTGGCATGAAGATGCTAGATACTGTGAAGTAATAAATGCAGTATTGTTATTGAGTATCTTCTATCTTGTTTTATTGTAGCATTAAAAATGCATTTGTTTAGAAACAATATGATAATAATGTATTTATTAATATTACTAGGTGCCGCCCGCGGCTCCGCTCGCGTGAATGTCGATAATTATCCCAAGGGAACATACTTCCGGAATAAAAACTATCCTGTGTCCTTTCCCGGGACTCAAAAAATCTCTATACCAAATTCCATCTAAATCGGCCCAGCCGTTTGCGTTTGAAGAAGTAACAAACATACACACACACACAAAATTTCGCGTTTATAATATTAGTGTGATTTTACTAATAAAAGAAGAATATGATATTATTATGTTACAATATGTTTTGGTAAAATCCAGGAGAAGCTTAGGTATGACCAGTTGAGGACTATTACACCTATGCCATGTTGACATTCAATCCCATTCCCCCTCTTTTCCCATATAATATGTTGGGACCGGATTCTAGTCTAGCCATACTTATCTGAGTCTTGTATTTTACATGGGCTGACTGCCATCCAGTTACTGGGTTGTGGAGGTCATCCTCAACCCAGTAACTGGGTGACACCATGCCTTGTTGACAATGTCGGCCATTTACTAATGACCAACTAAACCTAAGTTAGGTGGTCAACTAATGTACCATACGTGAAAAAAGGAAGCTTCGCTAACCGTCTCAAGCTCATGGGAGGCAAATTTCCAGCCAGTCCGTTTATGATAGATAGAATACAGATAAGAAGCTATTATTAACAAGTAACATGTACAGTAAAGAGTTTTCAACAAGTAGGTAACTGTATGCTGTTAATCATTTTTGTGGATTACAGTCTTATAGTAATCTGCCCACAGCTTACCTACAGACTAATGATAATGACGTTGCATGTTGATGTGTGGCATTAAAAAGAATTTAGGAGAAAATATTTTATAGGATAAATAAAAATAGTAATACCATATACCATCTCCTGGCCTCATGGACAGATGATATATCAGCTCTTAGAAGGATTGACAATGTGACTTGGTTTTCTTCATTTCAAGTCATTTGTTAACTCCCTAGATTGTGAGCCCAGAAGGTGGCACCTACTACATGACTAACTACTTGAAACATAACTTGGTAACAGTTGGTAATAAGTTAAGTAAGTATACCAATTTAACAGGAGAACTTGCCCACTGTTAAGATAAAAGGGTCGGCTTCCAGTCAAACCGGATTCAGCTGAATACCAGTATATTATGTGGAGCAGCTGCCTACCAGACCTCCACAACCCATTAACTGGGTAACACGGTACTTCTTGGCAAGACTGGTGTCAGAGTTTCTGGCTTCTGACTATCCTTAAAGACTGCCAAAGATCTACAAATGACAGCTGGGACCTACGATTAACATGCTTTCCGAGGCACGAGGCTCCTCCTGAACATAAAAGTAGGTGCTAACTGTATTTTAAGAACAGGAAAGTTGTTATGTTAGAAACTCATTGGACCATTAAATAATATTATTATGTGATAATAATAAATGTTATAAACAAAGTGGGTGCAGAATAGTAATAATGTAACAAATAATAAACATCAGAAATATCAGACAATATTAATGAAAATTAAAATATACTGTATATTTACTGTTCTATTGTGGCCGAGCTTTATCATAATTATTCTTTGACCCAAAAGTAATAATGAGTCAGGGGTTTACTTTGCTTATACCATTCATTTAAAAGTTTAATGAAGAAAATTTCACATTGTTCTATTTCTTAGGCCAGTTTTTTCTTAAAATTAGTACATAAAATGATAATTTTTAAAACAAAGAAGTACTGACTAATGTTAATGAATGAAAATTATCACTGTTAGAAAAATAATTCACAGTAGATCCTAAAACCACAGCACGAAAAAACAAAAGAAAACAAAAACACCAAAGCATTTATCACCAAGTCACTGCATTAAATGCACCACTGAAACCTTTTTTATCACTCACTTTTTGGTAATGACACTGGCCACTCATTTACGAAAAATTAAAAAAACAAATTTGAACATAGAACACTACCGTACCTCGTTTGATTAAGTTGTGGAAACTCAATGTCAACTCCTTACGGTCCATATGTTCCATACGTTTGTTGGTTATATTATTTTCGTTGTATTCAGTAGTAATCACACGGTACCCATTGGAGTGCTGGTAACTAATGTGTTGTCCATTACACGGTACAATACCAACACTTGTGTACATAATCTACGCCGATAAGATAATAAAATATCACGCTTATTATAGTACTGTTTTGGCTGTTGCGAAAAGAGGTTGCATTATAATAAAAATCTACTGTTTTCATGGCAAAAGTTGTGCCGACGACAGCTAGTGAATCGTCGTTCACGGCTGAGTGAGCAAGGCCTTTAGAAGTTTTTACGTTGGGTTAAGTGAAATCTTTACTTACTAATTTTGTTTCGTTTAGAATATGATGTTCGAGGGATTCATGGTGTAGCGACTATATATGACACAAAGGCTTCTGAAGCCTGGAAGCACTAATGCTCGACTCATTCCAGTTGTTACTGGTTCAAGGCCCTTAGCTTTAAATAAAAAAACCCGAGAAAAGTGACGTAATGGGTATCGTAAAGTGGTTAAGTGGTCGTAAACATTTTTTGGACGTTAAAACTTGACTGAAATTATTTGACAATATTATTAAAAAAAATCTTTGTTTCTAAAAGTTAAAAAGAAAATACTAACACACAAAATGTGTTGAGAGTGAGATGATCCTGAATTTTTCAATTAGTAGCACTTATTACTTAATCAAATAGAGAAATGTTTATATTGATACAAACACTTTTGGTATAATCTATTTTGGGTCAGTGGTCGTCTTAGGGACGGAGTAAATAAATTTGTGAAGACTTGTTTTTTAAAAGTTAACTCAATTTTTCAAGTTGCTACACAAAATGTTTATGACCTCTGACATTTTAACTATAAACTGACGTCAGATGCCATTGACAGAATATTGATGTTAGATTGGCAGTTGTTATTCCGTTCTGAAATTGGTATGGTAACTTGAAAGATGTTGTTGATTCGTCCAAAAACTGTTAACTGTGAAAGGATTTTTCAGAAAGGATTTCCAGAAACGGAACTTTGGTTATAATTTATTGTTTCTTATGTTTTGTGGTATTAATTTAGCGAGTCTATATAAATTATAATAACTCTGCACCAGCTAATCTAAATATTTGTCAAACGCCTATCGTGTTTTGTTGAGCAAACTATATCGACAACTTTGCTATTGCTATTTGTACAGGGTGAGTCTGCCTCCATATAATTATGTGTGCTTGAAGTGTAATGCTGACCAATGGCGGAGCAAAGGGTGAGGGGTGGCGAGACCCAAATTAACATTTTTCTTTCTTTCAAATGGAGCGGACCACCATGGGTCTCTGGATCGCCACGGATCACTTCGTGGTCCGTCTGTCGGTCTGTCACGAGTGACAGACCGACAGACGGACGACCGACACGTGACCTCCGCGCGTTCCTGAGAAAAAGGGTCGTGACACGGTCCCTTTTCTACGGAACGCGTGGAGATTTCATGTTGAAATTAATATCAAATACGAATGCTTGTTTATAGCCCCTTGGAGCTCTTTAAAAATCAAGCTTCCAAGTGTAAAATACGGCTATTTATAAATAAATAAATAATTAAAGTTTATTTTGGAACAATAACACAAGAGTACAACAAGTAAAACGATGATAGCTACAAAAGTATAAACTGTAGCGCAGCTAGCAACGCCCTTCTCCAGATACAGAATGGAATGATGTTCTGTGCAAAAAGTGCTTAAATGAGTAATTAAGTTAATTTAATTAAATTAATTGATAATAAAACAAAAACAAAAAATAAGATAAAAATGACAGTACAGGACATGTGATTTATGTATCTTGCGACATATTTTGATAATTCTAATCAAAACCTATAGGGTCCCGTGGACCTAGAATCATGAAATTTGGCAAGAAGTAAGGTCTTGCAGCACAAGTAAAGGAAAAAGTCTGAAAATTGTTAATTTTTATTTTAAATAGAGAAAAACACATTATTAAGTCTTATAAAGAGTTTTTCTGTATATAAAAATAAGCTAACATTTGCAGTTGAAGAAGTGATCGTGACCAAATCGTGACATACGTCTTTGTCTAGGAGAACATTTTTCAACTGAACCGACCGACTATTCTTCTATTGCCAGAAAAATAAGCTCAAATTAAGTCTACCTAGTAGAACTTTTGAACATATAGACATACTCGTATTTACACGTTCTACCTATAAGTTCAAAAGTCTTATACTTAAAGAGCTTTCATGAATCATGCATCTTACGTTTTTTTTCTTTCTTGTAATTCAACTTGGTTCAATTTTTACTTCTATATTATTTTGCAATTAAAACTTAAGCGCAAAATTTAAATATTTATTTTTATGTCATCCTAGTGTTTTTTTTTCTTAGTATCCTACCGCTTATCTGTGAACAGAGTTGTGGGCTACAATATTTTGATGTTTTGTGTAACTTGTTTTTCTATGTTTTGTATTGTAGCTGTTTGTTGTTCCTCGTAAATAAAATACAATAAAACTGAAACGTTAAAGTTTGTCCTTCAATCCTACCTACTTATCTTTTTGTAAGAGTTATGAGAGTACTTTCATAGTTTATATTAGGTACCTATATACACTTCAGTAGGTAATGTATCATCAACATAATCATAATACCAACAGAAAGACGTCCACTGCTGGATATAGGCCTCCCCGGAGGTAATTTATATTCGGAACAATCTGGACTCAATTCCCGTATTAACGTTTCGGAGCCTTCGGTGCGCGGGTCAGAGAAGCACTTGTCGGGATTTTTTTGGATGGCATATTTACGCTGCCTTGTTCTAACACATCTATGTGTAGAGTATCTACTACAATAGTTACCATGGCAGCTCAGCTCTAAAGTACATCTGTCTCGAATTATGCGCCCTCATCTACTAATAAAGAAAACGGAAATATGAGTTACTTTTAATGGCTCTATACTATTTATTTTATAGTACAAACTCTATTGGTCTCTAGTTGCATCATATTGGCGTAAGTGGCAATAGGTATATTGTGATATAAATTTACACTTCACCGTAATGTTATGTATCCTACCTTATAAGTATTTTATTCTTTTTCTCAGTCGGTACGCTCTTGCAAGAGTATTCGTGGCCGTCATGTAGTATTCCGGGCAGTTGTGATTTCTTTCACAATTTCTCGCCATTTTTGCCTGTTAGCGGTCATCTTGGCACACTCATGCAATGGGCCGACCACAGCAGACTAGAAGTGATCTACCGCTCTGCCTGGTGCTTTCAAATCTGTTTTGTACAACGAGGCGTTTGATGGAGTCTATGTCACGCCTAGAGACGCGTCCGTAGAAATTGAGGATGCGAGTTTGTACTTGGGCTGATAGGCACTGCTTGATGTCCAATTCTTCGAGTATTGATGCCATTGTGCGAAACTCGGTCCATGATACTACAACACCTAATTTATAGAGCGTCTATCTACTTCCTTTCTATCTCTCGCAGCGTCCACGTCTACGCGGCGTTCAGGAATACAAAGATACGAGTGCTCGGACACATCGAGGGGCCTTGGTGAAGTTTCTATTCCACCATATTTCCCTCATCTTACCCATTGCGGTTCAAGTAATAGCCATACGTCTTTTAACTTCATCGATGCATCCGCCATTATTTGAAATTAAAGAGCCAAGGTACCTAAACATAGGATAGGACCACATCACAATTCGTAATTTGGATCACTTGATCAGTTTTGATGAGTTATTGTTAGCGCGATAACAATAACCATCATTTTTGTCTTGCTCCGATTGATCTTTAATCCAAACTCGACGCTGACACGTTCCAAACTCGACGCTGACACGTTCCAAACTCGACGCTGACACGTTCCAAACTCGACGCTGACACGTTCCAGCTTTCGACAAGCAGCAAGTCCTCCATTTCCGTCTGTCCAGTTTTTCGCCCGAGCTGGAATGAAAGATGCTCGATACTAGCACGTCGTCTGTTCGAACTGAAATTGTTCCGGTTTCATATATAGACGTTTCAGGAGGTTTTCCCATTTGTAGTAAAGTATTCCACTTTACAGAGTCGAATGCCGTGGAAAAGTTAGCAAAGCATATGTAGGTCGGCTTGTTGAACTCTCGGGCTTTTTTGATAACCTGGCGAACTATGAGGATTTTGTCCCGAATGCCCTTACCCTTCACAAATCCAGCTTACTCTGGCGCTATCTCTTTAGACAGGTAGGCTTTTAATCGCTCGTTAAGAATATGGAGCAGGGTCTTGCTTGCGTGTGGCATGAGCGCAATAAGGCGGTAATTGCTACATTTCCTTGTAGAACCCTTTTATGTAAGGGTGTAAGAATTGTGTGAATCCATTTAGTTGGCTTGGCTAATAATATTCCTGTCTGCCATGTCTTATTGCAGATTACTTGGAAAATGTGAGTGCCATAGTCACCTTTAATAGTCTCAATAGGAATTCCGTCTCAATTACAGCAGTTTTAACTTCAGACAGAAGAATAACTGGCTCTAGTTCTTCGTAATTAGGTTCTGTGGATGGATAATTTCGCAATTATTGGTCCTGGGACAACGACTGACAGTAACAGAATTTTATTAACAAAGCTGAAAATATTAGTGCTATAATTTAAAAACAAATGATTCAAATATTCCGAAAACATTAATTTAAATTTTGTACACAAATTACGCGAATATTTTGACAAATGCGCCAATTGAATAGCCAGCATATAATAAATAAAAAATGAGTGAAAAAGGCCAAGTTCCTATTAAGATTAATAATAGGCCAAGCATTTCAGAACTGCAGAATAGTCCATGACTCTTTTTTTTTTTTTTAAGGGTGGGAAATCATCAAATGACTTCTTCCGCTCTGGGTGGAGCGGAAGGGCGTGTCAGACTCTTACTGACTAAAACCCATCCGTGTTCCTTCTAAAGCCCTTTGCGTTCCAGGGCCGCGGTGACTCTTTCGAACAAATTCCGCAACCCTGGAGTCCATGACTCTAACATGTATCTTTTGAGAATACCAGTGAACAGAGACCTGGGATCTTTCCTGGCTGTATACACATGATGAAATACTCGAAAATCGTTTTCTTAAAAATACGACCCTATTGTCAACTTGGCAAGAATTTTTCTTTATTAAATTGATTGTCAAATCTACGTTATAGAAAAAAGAACTGCAGTTGTTGTGAAGTTTGCAGTTCTGAAATGCGTCGAATTTTTGGGGAAAGAAACTTGGGCTTTTTTTTTTTGGGGGATATCATGTCTTTTTTCTAAGTAAATGATAGGAATGATAATAACTCCGAGCATTTTTTATTATTTTTTTAAAAAGAATAATGCATTCCCTGATTTAATCCTTCAAATGTTATCAAGAGTTGCTTGCATACCAAATTTGAAGTTTTCGTGGGAAACAAATGAAATAAAATTGAGATCTGACCCTGATTTCAACCTTATAACTTTTTATAAGTGTTTCTTCCAGATTTGTGCTTTCAATTGTAATTTTTTTTTTGTCTAAGACCTATCTTCACACCAAATTTGAAGTTTGTAGCATGACTGGAAGTGCTCCATAATTTTTAATGAGTCAGCCAGTGAGTCTGTAGGAAAATCTTCACTTTTTGGTCCCCTGTATCTCCTCAACAGTTTAACCTAATGTTTGAAACTTTCTAGTAATCTTCAAGTAGGTAACTGTAATAAATAGTTCAAGTTTCATCAAGTTGTGATTATTACAAGCTAAGTTATGAGGGGGGTAAAAACAGCTCGAAATGTTTCGTGTAATATACACACTGCGTGCCGGAACTTGGCCTGGCGCATTATCGTGCGCTTATAAAATGGTAATTGGGTGATTCATTCCTTGAAATAGGTTAAAGGTAACTTGTACGTATCTTCTTTGACCCCGACAATTTGGGACCCAAATTGGGTAATTTGGCAGTTATCAAACACCTTCTGTCTTATTACAAAAAGCTAAATGAACTTTGGTTTAAACCTGTACTATCAAGTCCAGGCTTATCTGCAAAACCAGGGTCTAAATTTGTCCGTATTACAAAACATAAATAAACCTTGATCTTCTTAGTACAGTCATTTGAACCAATGTCTAAATATGACCCACAGATAACTACAAATAATATTCGTTCACCATGATATCATTCTATTGAACGTTCCGTATGCGCATAAAAGACAACGTTTTGATAATAAGTTAATGATTAAATGTAGTTTAGGAGTGTTAAAAATATTGCGAATTAGTTATTTTGCATTTGCATTTTGGATGCAAGATCTTTTTCTATCAGGTGTATTTTTATTTACCTTTACATCAGCCAACTTTATTCTATTTATCGCCGTAGGTACTTTGAGCAGGACCTACAAGGAGACTGAGGCCTTTAGTGCCTCGGAATTTAAGTTCTTTACTAGGCAAATAGTGACATAAACTGATTAAATAAAACTGATAGAACATAAAGAAGTAGAAGGCAGATTCACGTCGTGCCTGTGACTAGTAGGCTAGTTATACTCAGCATGATGCGAGTGCAGCAGATCCACAGCAACAAGATCACGGTGTTGATTTTCAGTAGTCATCGAAATATGATGCACGGAAATCAAGTCAGCTCTGTAGGTAAAGAGGTAAGTACTAACAGATCATAAACAATCATTCAATAATTTTGCTTCAAGTGGGCAAACTTTGTCATTGCATCCCGAGCTGAAGTCGAGGCCGTCATGGAGTCGAGAGTCAGCAATGAAAAATGACCACTTGTATCAAACGACGTTTTTTAACACTCTTACCCGAAATAATAAATAATACATAAAATAATTAAATTGTATGGTGTCTGACCATTCCATCCCATCTCTGCCCGTGGGTGTCGTAAGAGGCGACTAAAGGACTCACTAGAGAATGGGCAGCAGCATTCTCTGAGCAACAGCTACACTGCGATCGCCAACCCGCCTGGCAAGCGTGGCGATTATGGCAACCCCCCCCTCCTTTGGGGGAGGCCTATGTCCAGCAGTGGACGTCTTTCGGCTGATATGATGATGAAACATAATTTATAGATCAAAATATTGTGAGAAATGGCTGTATGGCCCGCACATTTTCTTGTGCTCGATTTTTAAGGAGAGGCGAGCTACTAAACTGCCTAATAGGGTATTTGAATAGTATGAAAAATCTACACCTATTTGATAGATGATATCAAAACATTACGATTTATGAAAAATAAATAAAATAGGTCGAAAAACATAGAAGTTATACACTTTTGAAGTTATTCTTCTATCCTTGTCACACAAAATGGCATTTGTAGTGGATGACTTTAATTCAATATGGCGGGACTTGTGAACGACGTCACACGCAATTAGTGCTGTCTCTGTTTATTACAGGTTTTATAACGCTGACAACACTGCCATTTTTTGAGATAATATTTTTTAAACTGCATCCTGTCTGCTCTCTAGGCTTTGAGAAATGTAATAAAACAATCCAGTCAAATATACTATTTGTAAGCATAGATCAATTAATGTTTTTGTCCTTAGAATAAAATATGATGATTATTAAACAGTTTTTATTCATGATATTTAATTTACACCGTTTAAATATTCACCAAACAATAATGCCTAAAAGTGGTCTGAAATTAGCTTTTTTTTTTATCTCAGCAAAGACTTGCTGTGATTAAAAAAGCTCATTTTAGAACGTTGTAATTGGTCCAGATTGCCCAAATTGGACTTAGGGCCATTTTCACCGATTCTAACTGATCGCGATGAAGTCCAGCTGAAATCGATTTAAGCCTTGATCGGAGTTCAAAACTCCTTTTTTTGATTTCACCAACAAAAATGAACGAAAAAAAGACCCTTACTCTTAAGTTATCTGTGACCATCGAATTTCGACGATGACAACATCTTTTGATAGTAGTGAATAGTTTTAATAGCACTTAGTAGTGAGTATTCCTGGGCTGTGAGGAATAGATGCATCTCTGGAATTTTAAGTATATCTGCTGGGTATTAAGCCCGCCCCTAAGATGCCCCTAAGATGACCCTGTGACCAAAGTAGTTCTAGAGAATTCAAGAGTAAAAGAATCCTTCAGAACACCACATTTTTTTTTAATTTGATATGGATTTGATCTTGACTCTAGTCTAGGTCAGAGATGACAGAGACAAAGTCGACGATAGAGCGAGCTTACCCAGAAGAAGCCTGTTCACTCTAATTTTGAAGAGATTAGGGTTGTACTTATATTTAAAAGTAAGCACGCATTCCTTAGGTGTAATAAAAAATTTCGTTATAAAATGTTTTGTATATATGGCTGTAGGTAGCATTTTAGTAGACAGAAAGTATTTTATATACATAACTGACTATTTATTTTTAGTGGCTTGGTGCTGGTCTGAATAAATATTTTAAAAACAATATTTTTCGAATTTAGCATGAAAAGCTAGCGTAATGTTGTACTGCGAAATGGGCTAGTTTTAGTGCAAAAGAAGTATTTTTAAAATTCAGGTCAACTCGGTCATGCATGAACACATTTTGTTCCTTTTATGCTATGTTCAAGCTTACCCATTGTTGACGTAACCAAGGATGTGTGTAGCATGTAAAACATTGTCACAAAACAATTATGTCAGCTTTCGTTTTTGTAACTAGACTGAAAAATCGCGGCTGAAAGCGAGCATTGTGCGAGCAAACTGGCCTATCTCCATTCGTGTCCAACCAATATTCATTGAGCTGCTTAAAGTACAAGGTGTGGCTAAAAGTGAAGGGTATAGGGGTTGTTGCATCGAATGCAACGGCTCATCGTTTATCGGTTAGACTAAATAATATCACGGATTAACATTTACACATGCGGCCAGCGTGCGGCGGTGGGCAGAGAGTGTCGCGAGAGCAGCAGTGACCGCAGTCGCTTTTCGCGCACCGTCCGGCCTCCGCGCACATTTCCGAACGCACGCTCGCAACGTAACACACGCTTCCCGCCACAAATTCAAACATCATAAACCTACGTTCGAATAATCGAAATAATTATTTTTGTTTATTGCAATCGAAGTGCACTGGCGCGTAAAGTCCGCGCCAACGGCGACACTTGCCGCCAGTGTCCGGATTGCGTCGAGGACGTTGACATCTATCAATCGATACGGAAATCGATCTATCGATTTGGATTTTTCGAATAATGTAGATTTTTGGCGGGAAGTGCGTGTTGTGTAAAGTTTTTTTTTCTAACTTAATAGTGAAGGTGGTATCGGTGTTTTCAACAAGTGACATGGAATAATGGTGGATTCCACGTAATAAATTAATCAGTGCTTTTTTACTACAAATTGAAGTTGAAGACAGTTAAATATTACTGAAAGGTGAGTTTCACGTAATATAATTTCGTGTAATTATTTTAGGAGTGAGTCAATGATAAATATTTCGCTTTCTAAAGTCTCGACCATGAGTGTGGCAGCAGTCACGATTGAGCTCGGTCCGAGCTGATATCTAGACACTTTAATTTTATTCATAAAATAAATCATTTTACACGTCAAAACTTTTAAGGTATGTGAAATAAATCATAATGATATGTTTCGGTAACATTTTGCCAAGTGCGGCTTGTGCAAAAACTTGTTTTATGAAAGTAAACGGTGGTACCCTATATCACTGCGCTGCGTTGCGACATTTCACTTCTGAGATAATTAAATATTGTCTTAATCAAAGTAAAATAACTGTACCTTTCTATTCGCTATGAAAACTAATTTCCTTTTACACGCTTAACTTACTTACATCAGCACAACTTTTCTAGAAATCTAAAAAGTAAAACGTAACTCCGGAAAATCTAATCTCAGTTTTGTAAATGTATACTTCCACAGTATTTACGATACATACAACGTTACAATGTAGTATGTAGCACAGAATGCAATAACATTTATTATCTAGCACAATTTATTACATTACTTTAAAAGTACTTGTTAAATAACTGATAGATAAATTGAAAGGCATGTTAGTTTCGATAATTTTCTAATCTTGTTTCTGTGCTGAAAAATAATACTTCGAGCATTCTTTCAAGCTTCACTTCGTTCGTCTTGTACGATAAGTATTCATCATCCGCCTCGCCTTTTTCCAACTTCATTGGGGTCGGCTTCCAGTCAAACCGGATTCAGCTGAATACCAGTATTTTACGTGGAACGGCTGCCTACCAGACCTCCACAACCCATTAACTGGGTAACACGGTACATCTTGGCAGGACTTGTGTCAGATTTTATTTATTGTAGGATAAGTATTGAAGAGTTAAAATACTTACATGTCAGACCGTTTTTTTTCTTTATTTGTTTAAAGAGGGTTTAATCTAGATAGATTATGCCACCCTCATTGTAGCTGTAAGACCTAAAACAAAAGTTTTCAAAGCATCAAATACTGTATAATACTTTCAATCCGTTTATAGCCTACACTGAAAGAGTGAGACAGAAGTCTGGTAGGAACGGTAAATACAATTTCATGCTTACTTTAAACGTTCCTGAATTATAGCAGTATTATCTACCTAAATAACGTTTATAAAGATTATGTTTTAGGCTAGACGTATCAAACTAGTACAGGCTTACTAGTACTAGCCTATTTACTCTACCAAATGTAAACGAGCCTTCAGTTACCAATACAATAACCCGGATCCAAAGCAGCTGTTGACTATTACACGACTCAAATGTCGTTGGTCAAGAAATAGATCTAATCGTGCAGTTAGTGCCGCCATTTGCCGAAATGGTAGCTTTGGTAGCAAATGGTAGCACTCGACAATGTTGGACCTTGCGGCCAATTATGACCAATGCCGAATATTTTCGTTTTTGAAACAACAGCGAGGATTTCGCAAGATTAGATCTGTTTTGATCTAAATCTTGCCTGAATCGCATTCGTTAACAAATGTTTTGACGCTTGAAATACTTTTTAAATAGCTGTGCCTTGTGTTGTGTGTATTTTCTTTGTCTAGAGGCAAAGTAAACAATGCAACGTTATTTTTCAGAAATATTTGTTTATTGTTCACAGTACATTTTGAGAACCTATTCCGATATAAATTACCAATGTAGAAAAATCTTCATTGCATTAAATTATTTGGATTATTCTAATCTTAAAGTCCCCTTCCTTAGTCCTCATTGATCCAGTGAAATCTAACGTGTAGACTTTAGATGTCTCTGGATCGAGATAAAAGGAATAGAAATAAATCCGAAAATCTAAAACAAGGAAAAATTACCAACCATAATCAAACCACAATGCTTTTTTATTCATTCATTAGTTCAATATTTATTTAGATACTTCTACGTGTGTAATGACGAGGTGCTCGTACGATAAAAAAGCGACATTCCATAATATCGATTCGATTTTAAATTGCTCGATATAGAAAGTAAGTGCGTGAGTGGCTACCGAGTACCGGCAGCCATTTCACTCGAGTTTATGTTGAGTGTCGATTTATATTTTTGCATGTTAATTGTTCGGTGTTGATGATCAATATTTATTGTAGAGTTTAATTAGAAGAAAGGCTTGGTTTTATGTTGTTTCTGCAATTTGCATGAAAATTGTATATTTTGTAGGTTTTTTTTATGACGATGACCACTCGCAGTTCAGCACACTAAGGCTGGTTACTACTTAACCGGACTATCCTGTGGTGGCCTCAAATGCTACAAACTAAATTAAAACTATGTGACCGCTTGTTAGGGGCATCCCCTGTGGGATACGTACCTCGGTTTAGCGGCGTCATTTTGGGATTTTGTAGGATTGTCTTATTTCGTGTATTTATAATCTTAGGGGCTTTTCAGTCATTTTAGATTTATTATAGGTGCCTGAAATAATCAGCGCAGCTCTATATTTAATCTTTCTCCTTCTTCGCATAGCATTTAGCCATTATAAGGGGTCGGCTCTCCTCGCCATTTCTTGCTAGACGTATATAATCTGTATGTATTCAGTCTTCATAATGCAAATATCTTATAAAGAGATTGCATATTTAATTTAGATGTAGAATCCATTAAGAAAATTGTCAGTAGCGATTCACACAAATCAATCTAACAAGTGAATGCAAACTAAAAAGAGGTACTCTAACAGCACTACATACCTCCAAATACATAACAAGAATCAAGATCTCTTATGATAAAACTCAATAAAAGTCACGTTGTTTTGTTATCGTAACCAAATCGCTGCCTCTGGCGTGCTTCAACGATGTCAGACAACATAAAACAAATGCCTATCTGTCTATTTGAGCTTATCTCAAAAACTACTGAACCAAATCCGTTTTTGCTAGCCGTTAAACATTGCGGGGGCTATCAAGAAAGACTAGACTTTATTAATGCATTTTAATCTGTATACAATTGTTTATTTAGTCAAGTACATCAAAATAATTTATTAAATCACGCAACAGTCATTAATTCCGTTTTTGAAAGTAATATACTTAAAGTTTAAACAAAATTAATAAATACTCATTCCCTGAAAACGCACAAAGGGGATAGAGCGGGCGTTGAAGTTTTTGGAGTACCTACTAAATCCGCGCGGATAAAGTCGCGGGCGCTATATAAAGAATTCATTCATTGGATGAGAAAAGGGATGAAAGTTTGAAAGAAATCAAATAAAGATAGAAACATTTATTACCAACACTAAACATTCATAATATTAACAACGAAACAGAGATTCGTTATGATGCCCCGGATTCCAGTGTGTTTGCATGGGACTTTATTGTTATCCAGAAACCCTTTCGGGCACAAAGCTTACATACATAAACACGTCCTGTTTATTTGTCAAAAAATAATCCAAAACGTTTAACAGTAAAAGATTTTTCCCGACAAACTTGTAAATACTACTATCGCATCAAGATCGCTACCTCTCGCGTGCCACCACACCATCAGACAACAGATACTATTGAGGATATTATGTTTTAGAACATATTTTGTAACAACGAACAACACTGGAAGTGAGCACGAATTCAGTGACATGGTTTGATAGTAGCATGTTTTAGACTCTGCTTATACCTGAAATGTAAGAAGGAGCTAGAGGAATACCCATGGGCGTGCAGTAGGCTACAGTAAGGGTAGGCCAGCCCATATATAATGCACAAAAAAAAACTCACCACATTATTCACGGTTGAAATCACGATATAACTGTCGATAGGATTTTTCGTCCACTTTGAAAGGGAAAGACAATTTTTTTTTTTGGATTTATGTATGGGCTGGCATACCCTTACTGTAGCCTCTGTAGATCTTTGGCAGTTTTAACGGATTGTCAGAAGCCAGAATAGTCTTGCCAAAAAGTACCGTGTTACTCAGTGACTGGATTGTGGTGGAATCAGAAGGGCAGTCACTGGAAAAAACTTTGTAAGTGGACGAAATTCTTTTTTTGGGCATTATGTATTGGCTGGCCTACCCTTACTGTAGCCTACTGCACGCGCATGGGAATATCGGTACTCTCTAGAAGAGAGAACTTAAGAGCTTGTGCTAAATAATAGATTGTTTGATAGAGCTGCAATTTCAATATAACTCTAGTATTACCCAACTTTTTGCCACCGACAAAGACACGCTGCGATGGTATAATTACTTTGTTCCTTATGCACTGAAGGAAGTCGCTTGTTTCACTAAGTGTTTGCATGTTATTATGAAGAAAAACCTGCCAGTACTTTCATTATTTCTGAGCATGCAAAGAATCTAGTTTTATACATTCTAGGGCCAAAATAGATGCACTGAGTCCACATTAAATCTCGATATATAAAACATGTCTGATTTAAAAATAAAAGGAAAATTATAATTAAAGTTTATACACTGTCGATTCCAAATAAAAAAAAATCAATTAAGCGGAACGCTCGTTTGTCTGCTTTATGGAAGATTTTTTTATCATTTAAAATAATACTACACTGATTTCACTGCACGCGAGCTCAAAAAGAAAGAGATACATAATTATTAACATAATTTAACTCAAACAAAAGTCTCTACCCGACCAAACCAAACAGAAGTAATTAACATTACCATACTTACGTATAATATAATAAGACATACATAATAATAACTGTATTATTACGTAACAATAAACAGTCGTCACCGACAGAGAGGCAGGTAATCGAGACACGACTAAGACAATGCAAGTCGTTGCTCATTGGGCACAGAGAAATTATACGGAAAGTTTAAAAAACTATTTTTCATTTAGTATTAATGACTTCAGTATGGTGTATTGTTCCAGTTTCGGTGTTTAGGCAGGCATTGGAAATGAGAATTTTTGCTACATGACTTATAATAGTAAAGGTTTATGCAATAGGGTTGTAGTCAAGAATGTGCATTTAATGGTGTATTGGAAAATTGCAAACGCCGCTAGATTTTAAGATATATAAATATAATATAATTGTAAACTATTTTTTCTTAATAAGTCACGGATATATTGGAATTTGAATGGGATTTATGATATATAAAACGATTTTATAATATATCGAGACATTTTAATCTAATAAAGATTTATTACAATCTTACGGAGTCTGCAATTTTCCATAGAATAAGTACTACCCATCATCATCATCATCTTCTTGCCTTTATCCCAAGTTACTTGGGTCGGTGCAACACGTACCATCCACCCTTACATGGCATACATATACTGTGTATCTAATATTATATTCAATTATTAACTCCCAGTCTCAATAAATAAGGTCGCGCTAATTTGTTCGGTTGCATTATATTTACAATGAAGAAAAGATGCAATTTCAATCCAAGGGTTATAAAAGATTTCACCTTAGTTTGATCAATACAAGTCATAACATTTTGCTATTGAGACTACCATTCGTAGAATTCTTATATCATATCAAAGAGTAAATTTAACACATCCAAAGTCATTTGAATATAAGCTGGACAATCCTTTGTGGGAGTTCAATAGTTAATAGAAAATGAATAACTTCTATTTACAAAGTAATAGAGTAATCGCCATCAAAAAGTATTAAACTCTATTGCAATCTTCAATAGCTTTATACTTTAAACATTAACGCTGCCTCATACATACTTTACTTTTAGAATTCTGTAGAAAAATACGTCCGACACTCTTCGTAAATAAAAATTGTCAAAATATTTCAGAAACGTCAGTATTTCAATTAACGGCTGATTTTTCAATGGTCAGATATTTTTTATCCGAGGAATAAAAATGGAGGTTTGACAGTTTTTGTACGGGAAATTTGTCAAGCAGCCATATTTATTTTTCACTTAAAAGTTTTCTAACTATTGAAAGATCAGCCCTAAATCTATTACACTATTTATCTTATCCAACAATTTTGTATTGCAATGACTTTCTTATAACACTTAACTTATATCCATGTATAGTCACATTCTCGCCATGACAGGCGGTTTTATAGATATTATTATGCCAATCAATGGCGAATTATGCTTTTCACGAACATGTTTTTACAGAGAGAATTTGGTTATAATACATATAATATGTATCACACATAACAAAGAACTGTCTGTCCCAAGGCAGCTGACCATGGACAAAGCAGTTCTCATGCCGCAAATATAAGGAAATGTGCGCTGAATGCAAGCCGCGAGTTAATGCGATACGTGGCGATAGTTTTTTTATATGAGTGAGTTGGTTTTATGTGTGTTATTGAATTATGTCGTAAAATTTAAATAATGTCATTCAGTCAGACACTTTTATTTTATTGTAAAAGACAAGCTAATCTGTGCTATTAGTTAACAATTTATAAGATAATCAGATTTTTTTTAGTTTTTTATTAATTAAACCCGATCACTGAAATCCTGATCGATTAAACATAAAATATTTCTCCTACCACGAGGGGACGAACTATAGTTTAGTATGTACTGTTATTCTTGGTGCATCGCCCTCACATAAAATTAACTAATGTAAGTAAGTCAAATATTATGAAACTTTTATTTTATAAGAGCAACAACTGAGTTTCATGGTCATTCTTCTCCATTATAATCTTCTTTTGCGAATACGAGGACTAAAAAACTAAATGAGGACAACAAGAGTCACTTTTTTAACCATAAAAGTTGACGTTCAGTAATGGACTTATTGAAATAAAAGATTTGAATTTGACTTCGACCACATTTCGCCAGCGAAGTTCATTTATTTATTAGGATCAGCAATAATTTTAAACTTAAAAAATACAAAAAAAAACATAGCTTAAAACTATAGTCAAGTGTCACATTTTTTACTGACAAGCTCCACATCGCACCTTTAAAGTTAAACCGTTACTAAACGAAAATTTTCATGAATTGAGGTATCAATGCCATCTATCTAAAAACAGTGACTATTTTCTAATATTGGCTCCCCTATAAAATTTCATAATTTCGTTTAGTAACGGTTTTACTTTAAAGGTGCGACATGTTACCACCAGCTTCTTCGTTGCTTCTCAGTAATCATTCAATGATTTACTAATAATAATCTATTCAGACCACACACTTCAGCGAGAAATTCTCTCTTTAGCATCTCACAGCTGTCTCTACACGAAGCCCCTAAAATGTCTGACAGAATCTAAAAAAAAACACCGCCAGTGAAAGTTTTGTCTGCATCCTTATTCAGACATACAGTCATTCGGAATTGCTATAAAAGTCGCATTCTTGTGTCGATGCGATGGTGAGCAGGTTTTGATAAGGAATATAAGCTATTAATTATTTGGAGTGTGCTCATAAGTAAGCTGTTTGATAGATCGTGTTGTTTATTAGACGTGTGACGTCACTAATTAGTGACAGAACATGGTTTGAGTTTTTATGGTTGACGGGAAGTAGATCTAAGAAAATTCTGTTGCAAAATTAACTAATTAATTTTAACTTTTGAAATACAAACCTCCTATACAACCAAGTTTAAAAATCACCTAAAGTATGAAAATACGCAATAAAAATTAATTAATTAGCTATCTTAACCATTTGACCTAAATAATGCAGCTGGCTCCCATCGCAAACATTATTCTCACACATTTAAAATCAAATCTTCGCTGCATTTCTTTCTTCCATATAAAAGACATCAACGCGCTAATCGCGCTCGTTATTTTGTTCATACTATACATTAGCATACATTTTTTGTTCGTGCTATAGATTCGAGTCAAGGTCAAATAATTTCACCACTTTCTTCGTTTGCATTGCAAATAAAATGCATCTATTTATAATTCTGTCACGTAAATTCTATAATTAATTCACCGATGCGTGTATAAAAACAGAAATAGTATTAAAAACGTGTTTAAAAACATTCGATTGACGTCTTCATAATTGAGTCTTGTGTTTCCTTGTTGTATAGAAAAAGTTAAAAGTCTATTGTTTCGTTTAACGTCGCTATTCGCAATGAGTTGTAACGAATAAGTTATGGTTGTAGACGGCGAGTTAAACAACCTCTCTCTGCTTTGTGAATTGTAGCAACTAGTATTGCAATTGTTCGATCGATATTAGCATATTGTGGCTTAAAAGTTGTTTTTAAAGCCCAAGTAAAGTAATAGAAATGAATGTAGAGCTTTTGTGTTTCTAGTAGCTATTGTAGATGCCACGTGTTGATACGGGGCCCGGAAGGGCCAGAGCCTGCCAGGGTTGCGGAATTTGTTCGAAAGAGTCACCGCGGCCCCGGAACGTAAAGGGCTTTAGAAGGAACACGGATGGGTTTTAGTCAGTAAGAGTCTGACACGCCCTCCCGCTCCACCCAGAGCGGAAGAAGTCATTTGATGACTTCCCATCCTTAAAAAAAAAAAGATGCCTCGTGTTCATTGACAGATTATGTGGCGTTTAGAAGTTGTAGCCTAGCTGTGAGGCAGACTTTCTCTCATGTTTTAAAAACACAAAAGTTTGTGTTTTTACTAATTTATTTCCTTAGTGTCTCTTAAGTTAATGCCTACTAAAGATATATTTTTCGTATATTTCATATATCCAAAATCAACTTTGATAAAATATGAAAGACGGTTAAATAAAATATATAAAAAATTCTAATTAATATAATAATTACATAAATGCTTCATTGAATTTAATTTTGTAAGTTATTTAACAAAAGAAAACAAGAAGCGGATGACGTCACGAGTTGGGTAAACTCATTCGACGGCGCAGTCGGTAAAAAACGGTGTACTGCTTTAAGTTAACCGATATCTACGAGGAAGAATGTGATATCAGTATGACAAATACGGAAAAGGAAAGTGTTGGTATCGTTTTCATTGATGTCTCAAAAAAAAAAAACTGTCTGCAACTTAATAAAACATACCGAAGATTTTACTAGTTTCTAGCAGAGCTATAAATATCCAAGTAATAAAAAAGAGTAAAATGTTCAAATTAATTCCCATACTCATTTAAAAAAATATATTTTTGTGGACATTTTGCGTTTAAAAATAATAGTTTAGAGTAGTAAGGAAAGCAGTTGAAATTTCGTCTTCAATTCGTCAACCTCAATGAGGATGGCAATCAAGAACGAAAATTAAAATTCAGTCTGCATAAAACTTACTTAAGTTTCAAAACCAAGACAAACAGTAAAGCCCACTCAAGTAACCAAACATCTAGTATCCAAACTTAGTGACTACATTCCCCTTTTGTTAAAACAAGTTACCGTAATCCACTTTCTAGTAGATATTGCGCCGACTCAACTTGACCCAGATAACGATCTAAATTAACATCTGTAATCTATCATAACACTTCGAAATTACTTGAATTACTGCCATTATACTATTATATTTAATGCTTCGTGTTATAATGGCTTTATCCAAATATATCATGGTTTTTGGATACTTGAAAAATATTGTCTTAACTTACTACTTCGTGCTACGAGTCATTTCATCGACGACTAGCTATTTTCCGCAGGTTCTCTCCTGTGATTTATCTCACAGTAACCGAGCATTTTTCCTTGATACAAAGTAGCTTACGGGTCCAATGATCGGAGTAGGCCCAGCTATTTTTGGCAGGTTTCATAGTATGGACTTGGACATGCCTGAGATACCGGGATTCATGGAACACTGGGGTTTAAAAAAATTTACTTGTTAAGGTTGGTGATGATTTTTAGAGGTACTCCTGTGCCACGGGTTACATCTTAACTTAGGTAAGACTAGAATTAACCGCTTAAAATTAGTTTACTCCTAAACTTACGTAAAACAAATCGTGGTAGTATGTAAATATGGTCGTATTTTTCATAGCTAAACTAAATCTTGACTTTCAGTCAGCGAATAAATTTAAAATCCCGGGATCCCAGTGTCATATCCATATTAATATATACATTTGAGGCCATTAACCCAAAATAGATCTACCTACTCCGATCACTGGTTGTGAACTTATGACACCCAAGAATAGTGTAGATTTATATTCATGCTATTTTTTTTTTATTGGATTTCCAGCGATTATCTCCTAATCTTATCTAATTAGGCCATTATGTCCCACTGTTGGGAAGAGGCCTCCCTCTCCCTTTTCCCTGCACATCTTTCCTCTGCCGCTGTGGCACAGCCCTTCCGATTAGTCATGTTCATCTCTCCACCGTCCTTACAAACAAACAATTCTATCTCTTTACGATATTAGTTACGATTTAAGTTGATGCAGAGTTTAAGTCTTTAAGTTTCGACGCCAGCGAATAATGATAGGAAAGTGGTGTAGGCTATTCAAGTAGTAAAGTGACTCGTTAAATTGTATGCTATACTTGAGCTGTATTAAGAAAATAAAGATAAGGATGGTGTAGCCATGAGTTGATGTTTAGATTGATTAGCAAATCTTGATATATAAAATCCTTCGTTACTGACTGAGTGACGGACAGACCACGCACAGTCGAAACTACTGGTCATAGATAGCTGAAATATGGCTTATAGGTTCCTTAGTGAGAGAATTCAAAATTCCTACAGGAACGGGATATGCGCGTACGAATTCGCGAAAAAAGCAGTACTGTATGTTCTTTTAGCATACAATTATGCTTTTGCGAGAATTCGGTCTTTGCAAAGGTTTTTCCCGGCTGTGGGAGCAGAGATTCAATTTCATCTCAGTATTATGCTAAGAGGTGACGGGGACTCAGAGAATGGGCTGCCGCCCATTTTCTGTACATTTACAGCATTTTCTGTACATTGCAACAGCTACACTGCGATCGCCAACCCGCCTGTCATGCGTGGCGATTATGGCAACTCCCCCCCAACTCTTAGGGGAGGCCTATGTCCAGCAGTGGACGTGTTTCGGATGATATAATGATGATGATTATGGCAAGTAAGGCAAGTCTTATAAAGAGTAGATAACTTCATATGTTTTCTTTAGGGTGAACATTATTATATCCACACAGGTAGTTAACTCGTATAACATAACTGAATGATCTCACAGGCCACAGTATCGGTTACAGTAGTGTACTGAGCTACTGGATAACGCGTCACCGGTTCGGCTGCAAAGCTAGACTCTTATCGCATAGTGATGCAATGTGCAAGTGTATGTTATGTTTCGTTTAACAGATCTGTGTGAGATTGATGTGCGATTGTTGGCAACTGCATTCTAATTACAGTGTATTGAAGTTGTTAAACGGTTAAGTTGATATTTTAACATCTTTTTGTACACATTTTATTTACCTTTTTATTTAAGTAGGTAAACATACATTTAAAAACATTAAAGGCAAACCTTAGGCGTTTTACTTGTTTTTATAAATAAAGTAACCTATTTGTACGGTTGCAATTTAATCATTCTTATAGTAGAATATTCAAATTAAGGAATTATAAATATAATTCCTCATGATCCAAATATTAATCAAATATTAAAAAAAACTGATTAGAAGTATTAAGTGAAAATATATATTTTTTTAATGTAGGAATGTTAAAATTATGCTTCGGTGTATAGTAATAACATATTGTTATATTTCTTTTAATCATACCTTTCCTCGTCTAGACAACATAATAACAAGCAAGAAAAAAAATACACCAACACAATGACGAATTATTTAGCAGGAAAAAGTAATCCAAAAAATTCTCTAGAAATTGGACAATAATGCACTTGACAAACCAGACGAAATGTTCCGAATAGCCGTGAGAATGCCTAGCTAAAAGAAATGTTCGTTATTATTCGTCTGTCTGTCTGTTTCACGTGCAGTAAGTCCAGTATTACGTTTCTTATTACGTTGGCGAAAGTGTCATTGATATGTTAAAACGGTAAAATAAAGATACTGTGCGCTCCGGTGGTTGGGCCACAGACTACAACGTATCAGTTCAACAACTTAAAAAATTTCTTACTACATAGACTCGCCCCAACTCCACACGGGTGGAAATTGTATTAATTGTATACAGGAATATTTCTTGTGTATAGCTCTTTCTATTAGTGAAAACAATTTTGTTTTAATTATTTCTGTGTTTATTGTCTTTGCATGATGAACATTTTTCTTCTATATTATCAAAATCTGTTGTGTGGTTTGGAAAAGTAAACAGATAAACAGACAGAACAGAGAGACACGGCGAATTCTTTATAGCCACTTGAGCTTAATAGTAGTAAGAGGTAGAATAATCTGTATGGTGTCGGACGTAAAAGAATAGCACCATCCCATCCCTTCGACCTTTAACCTAATTATTTTTGTCATAACTGTTTTACCTGGTTGGGAACACTATAATGTATGCATAATATTTTGAGTGGATGTGGTATAAAATACTCTTATGTGAAGTTTGAATAAATAACAATAAAATACGAAATGGTTATAATTAATCAAACATATTAATAGTCTACGACTTCTGTAACATTTGTCGCCCGTTTAAAGAAATGTGTCCGAAGACGACGCACAAAAAAAATAACACTCACAATATTATTGTTGACTCACTGTTATCACCTAGGCTGTGTCACAAACCGGCGCCGCGCTGCTCTGGTTTAGAAAGTGAACTCTTTACGCAGACTTCCTACGGTAACGTTTACGTTATACCAGAGATACTGATCTGGTTCAGGATAACTCCGCATTCCATTACATTAACTGCTTTTAATTAAACTTGGGTGAGATTTTTGTGGCGGATTAGTAAGGAAGAAAATTACGTCATATCTTTAAGTAATGTCTTGACGTGTCAAGACCTATCCTTTATAGACTTTTATTTAAAAAAGGTGTTTTATAGAAGGAGAATATTGACGCAAACACAGACTTCGGGCTGTACCTGATACTTAACATTTCCACATGCAAATAACCAAAAATATCATGAGAAAACTTCAAAATACGAGGAAAGTAATATCAGCCCCTTAAACTAAATCACAAAGCATTATTAATAAATAGTAGCTTGTCAAATTACCGGTGCGAATTGCAACAATCGTAAAAGCTATAGATTAGTATTTGTCGTTGGTTTTACTGTGAGGCAATATAAACGAAGTCGGCTCAAAGTTACAACTGCAAGAAATCATTTTGTAATACGTTCACTGTTCTTGGATTTAAATGTGCGTAACGTAGGGACACTTATAGCTTTAACGTTTAATTAATATAGGTAATAACAGTTTCTTAAGTCTGTAAAAGTTCGCTTCTTAGAAGACGGGGCCCGCTAGGGCCAGAGCCTGCCAGGGTTGCGGAATTTGTTCGAAAGAGTCACCGCGGCCTGGAACGCAAAGGGCTTGAGAAGGAACACGGATGGGTTTTAGTCAGTAAGACTCTGACACGCCCTTCCGCTCCAGCCAGAGCGGAAGAAGTCAGTTGATGATTTCCCATCCTAAAACAAAAATACTAGTTTCAATAAACGTGGTTAAAATAAAGACTTGCTATGTATTGTCTTTTTTTTGTGAGTGGCCTGTCGCAATTCAACCTATGAGGTTGTCGACTGCTTAATCGGACCTTAGTATAAATATTAAAGCCTCCAGCCAGGGCTTATTAAAAACTTACAGACTAAACGACTACACGCTAAGGGCACCCCCTGTGGGGTACGGGCCTCTGCTTAGGGCGTCACTGGGGGGAGGACAGCCAGGGACTGGCTGGCTGGATCGAACTAGGCTATGTATCGACTGTAAGTTCCAACTCCCGTTTAGGTCGACCAGGGTATTTTTTTATTATTATCTTACCACGCCTGTATTTGAAATAATATTATCATCCAAATTTTAAGTTTTCATCTTCAGTGGTTGAGGCTTTTTACCGTCAGTTAGTCTGCCTGGAGGAGCTCGTGGCTAAATAATAACAGCCGCATGGGTCGATCGTCAAGGTTAAGCAACGCTTGCCCAGGTTGGTCTGTGGATGGGTGACAAACTTAACATACCGAGACTCATCCGTGCCTCGGAAAGCACGTTAAGCCGTTGGTCCCAGCTGTCATTTGTAGATCTTTGGCAGTCGTTACGGATAGTCAGAAGCCAGACTGACACCAGTTTTACCAAAGAGTACCGTTTACCCAGTGAATGGGTTGTGGAGGCCTGGTAGGCAGCCGTTTCATGTAAAATACTGGTATTCAGCTGAATCCGGTTTGACTGGAAGCCGACCCCAATATAACTGGGAAAAGGCTATGCAGATGATGATGACTGATTTTTTTATGTATTGTAATTGCAATAACAATCCCGCCTCTAATTCTCGCCTATCCGGATGCAACAATCATAACACCTACTATAGAAAGGTCATAAGTTCTTCCTTCATTGTTACTATGATTGGTCGCCACATTAACATACAAAGGATCGCCTTGTTGCGTCTCCCGCTATAATTGAAGTGTCCAATAGCTTATCAGCTGGAATTGTTCCAGTCTTCAGAGGTTCACACATCCGTGATAGTCAAGGTTATGTTTGGTCTATGCGATTTGGTTATTTATTATTGTTTATGATTTCTTTCTACCATTTATTGAGGGTTTGATTGACTTCATTTGAACTCGTTCTGAAGTTCTAAAAAAAGAGCCATTCTATGACTGTCATAATGGTTGTCAAATACTACAACATGAATGGGAGTGACATGCGCTACTATAATGGGAAGTTTTAAAGTCAAACATTGGAGTATGATACATTTGTTATCGGTTGGTATTGTGAAGGCAACTGCGACTGCCGAGCGTGGAGTCCTAGGTTCGATTTCCAGGTCGGGCAAAAAGTGTTTGGAACTTTGTGGTATGACACCTCCAAGCCTCAAAAAGCCAGTTGGTACTGCACCTGATCTCGTTGGTATCGTGTCGGATTGCAGTTCCACCGAACTATGATCTCCTGTGTTGGCTACCGTAGCCTGAAGGTTTATTTTTATTTTCGATGTTAGAATGTCATTATGTTAAATGTCTAGGTCCTCTGGTTATTCATTAACTCACCACGCAGCAAGCAAAAGCCAGACCCGGAACAACTATCTATAGGCCATACGAAATATTTGTTCCGTGCGGGAATTGAACCAACGACACAGCTGATCGCTCTACCACTGTCACTGTTGTCAACTCGTTAGAGTATTAGTACAACTGAACCCAAACTTTGATAAAAATAAATCACCGCAAAAAAAAAGTTGGCGCCACGCAGTTTGCAATTTGTTTCGTAATTAAATGTCAGAGGATAGTATGATGAAAAAATACGTCAAAATGTTTTAAAAATTCACGACCTTTCACGATTTGAAATTGAATACTTTCAGGAGGTGTACAAACTTCAAAAGTCGTGATTTCAGGGAGTGGAGCTGCCTTCAACATTATTTAAGGTGGGCTGATGAAAGTGAAAGATGGCGTTAAAATCGTGATAGTTGTAAATGTTTGACACCTATTGCCAAACTGTAAAGATCAGTCGAAAGAAACTTATTTTGGAGCTTGTCATTGTAACCATGACAAATGTACTGTGTGCGCAATCATTGTAGAATGCCTAACTTAGATGGAACGATAAAATATTCTTCTGGTGCACTAAAAAGTTTTTAGTGCACCAAGTTATTGGTTTTTAGTAAAAACCAATAACTTGTGGTCAAGTTATTGGTTTTTGGATTGTTGCGGGTCGTGGTAAGACGTTTCTAAGATTTCTATGGTAGTCTAGAACTAATATTATCATCATATCATCTTTTTTAAATAAGATTTTGGCTGTTCGGGTTTCTATTCTTGTATTGAATATGACATGTGAATTTAGTTTAAGGTTGAATGTTTTACTGTTTTTTCTTTCCTTTTTTGGTACCTGTGTTGTGTTTTTCACACTCTTTCTTTCCAATCTGTTTTTTAGAAGTCTTTAGACTTTTAATTGGCTGTCAGTCTCACATGCAATTTTTATTGTTTGTTTTAGCTGTAAGTCATCCATAGTTGGTAAATAAATAAGTTTATTTTTTTATTTTTTACTGTACAACTAACAATATTTTTTCATCTATACGCAATAGTATCGCCGTGTGTCATGTAGGCCTCCCACACGGTGGATAGATGACCTGGTGAGGGTCGCGGAGAGCCGATGGGTGCGAGACGCACAAGACCGGTTGTTGTGGCGACACTTGAGGAGGCATATGTCCAGCAGTGGACGTCTTTCGGCTGATTTGATGATGATGCTGATGTCATGTAGGCTACTTATTATCCCGGAAAAATGCACGGTTCCTGTCGTATAAGCAACAGAAGCGAATTTGCGGGTAAATCTAGTATTTTATAAAATGAGGGTGTTTAATACGACCTTCACGGTTAATATAAATAGGTCAAGTTTAAACCTTGACATTGATAGCATTCTAACTGGAAATTAACAAATATTTCTGAAGATGAAAATCTCAAGAACGTGCTAAATGATCGATGGAAAACAAAACAAACACTTACCTCGTCTTATCTGATCTTCAAAACAATACGTTCAACACTGATGACCCGAGATAATCTCACTGATCTTGATTCTCTATGGTTTGGTCGATTAGTATGAAAATGTATTGTACGAGGTCGAGCAAGGTTGTGGGAAGTCGATCTCTTTACTCATTTTACTGTACATTAAAGCAAAGTGATTAAGTGAGATGGTTTAACCCAATTCATTCTCTTTGATTGGTATTGTTTTTGGATCCTCTTTGTTCTTTATGGTGTCGGACGTAAAAGAATAGCACCATTCCATCACTTCCTGTGAGTGTCGTAAGAGGCGACTAAAGGACTCACCAGAGTATGGGCAGCAGCATACTCTATGCATTGCAACAGCTACTGCGATCGCCAACCCGCCTGCCAAGCGTGGCAATTATGGCAACTCCCCCTTTTGGGGGCTTATGTCCAGTAGTGGATGTCTTTCGGCTGATGATGATGATCATTATCTTTGATTTATCATACATCTCCCTCCCTTTGTCCTTGGGGTCGGCGCAACATGTTTCCATCATCCATTCTCTTCTGTTCCAGTTGTTCCCGTGTCGACCGCCATTCTATCATTGACTTCCTATTTCTTTAAAAACGTTCTAATCCATTCATCTTGTCTTCGAAATCCCTCTCCCCCTCTTTTATCAGGTATATAAACGTGAGTGGATTCACATATATGTTCATAATAATTACTCTTAGTTACATGTCAAATTCATTCTCTTTCATTGAACTTCGTAAAAACAAAGCATGTAGCCGACTTTGGTTGAATCAACCAAATTGAAGAGCATTTGTGAACCGTGTAATTCGGGCTTTATCTGATCATCTTAGTTCCTTAGGAAGTACTTTGCATGCTTCACTGTTTCGGCCAAGGTGTCAGTAACTTGATGGGGCTGCACGGAGATGGATCCTTTGCATATTTAATCTGATTATGGGTAGACACGCTAACTTAATAGTAATTTATGATCAGTCAGTTTGTAAGTGGTGTTGAAGTTGAGCGGTGGGTTCTGTACTGTGAGTATTTTGAAGCTTAGAATTAATTGGGGTCAGAAATGCCTGTGGTTCTGTTTGAATGTTTGTTAGATATTTTAAAAGAGTATCTATCAAGGTAGACCTACTTGAAATATTTCAACGACTCCTAACTCTTTGCACATCTTTATAAGAATCGGTACGAAAGTTTCAAGAAACAAAAGGATCCTAAATGTGAAGTTCTGTTGTTTTTACCTACCTATCCGCTTGGGAAAACGGCATCAGTTATGTATGTATGTACGAAAGTTAAGCCTTAAACCGACTTGAACTCGTCATAATATCCGAAACATTGTTTTCGCATTTGTGGTTGAAGAAGATACCAGATATTTATGTACATTTAACGAACTATATGTACTAAATACGTATGCGTATACGTATGTACTAAATAAATAACGAGACTAAAAATTGCCTAATTATGTACAAACGCGTATAAAAACAAATCATTGGGCATAAAAAAAATCATCAATATCGCTGTCAAAAGTGCTCAAAACGCTGGCAGCATTGCCGCGTTGAATGGCAATGCTGATTATTTGGCCGAAGAAAAGCCCTGCCCTCTGGTCACGTGAACAGTCGACAAGTTGTTTGCTGATGTCCCGAACGACTCGGTTAGCACTCGGACCCCATGGGCTTAATGTTTCAACCTCAAACGGCTCAAATTCGCTACTCCCAATAAGGTTGTTATATTTGCACCGTTTGAGATTACATAAATATATTATTGTTGTAGGTACTTACTGAAGTTTTTATCGCACATCATCGTAACTTAAAGGTTTTGCTGTCAAAAGTGCTATTGTCACCCTTGTCAATAGCACTTTTTATTGGCAACCTTGACAATTTTGACAAACGCAATAAACATGGCATCGCGTTTCCCATGTTGTAAATAACAATAATTGCAATGGCTAATTAATTTCACTATACACAGTTGTCATGGAGCTTCTAATTATGCAATTAATTATAGCAATAATGACACCGCTAGTGTTCGTGACGATGTCGGTAGTCTTCGTAAAGTAACGTGTCCACTGGCATAGCGAATCGCGTGAAATTGTGTTTTGGAAGAAAGTGTTATTGAAAATGCTGTGTTTACTGTCTTTTGAACATTATTTAATGTACTGCGATAACTAAGCAGAATAATTAATCAAAAGATTTTATTAACATAAATCTGAATAATCAATGTTTTATATGAATTAACGTATATATATTTTCAGTCAAAACGATTGATGGATATTGCTCATAAATTTTCCTCTTAGATTCATTTTCTCAATGAGTCAGGTGTTTATAATTTGTAATTTGCACCTAGCAGCTAGTTAACTTGTTAACGTTACAACAAAAGGGGAGAAAACTTGTAGAGTTACTTTATATGATTAACACGTAGATATTTCCAAAAGAACTGGTAATCTTATCTTCAAAGGAAAGTGAAAACATTGTCGTTACTACAACAATAAACAAACATATAATATAAAACTTTTTTATTTCTTTTATTATTACATATTTACTTAACGTATAAATTCTCACTTTCACAATAGCTTGAAATATTAGCAAGACACTCGATACCCATTCACTAACTTCTAAGGTTTTATTTTTGGTCATAGAAAGTTAGTATTTTACTTAAATTAAACTTACATTCGTTTTCATAATAAACTTAATAGTTTTTATAAAGTATATATCGTACACAGTTGGGGCAATGTAAGTGTTTATCTACATATGTATGTGATGATATATTAATGTTTTTTTATTTGAGTTGAGTTTGCATAGATGACAGAGACAAAGTCGACGTGTAACAGTGTAACTTACGATTTATCACAATGTAGTGTGGGCAGCATTCATTTTAATCGCAGATTTCCACTGTTAAACGCAGTTGTAAAATCTGTAACACATTTCTTGCCTCATTTAAATCTTCTTGTTTCTGCTTAATATTATTCTTTGTCAGAGGTTTTATTATTTGTGGGAGGGTCTCTAGAAGTGATAACTGATTCGTAACGAAAGTCTTTCACTGATAGATAGTTATCTCCGACTGATGTACACTATTTATCCCTGAAAAATGTATGGTTCCTGTAGATTAAGTTACGGGAGCGAATCTGTGGAAAAATATAGTTTAAAGTATGTTTGAGTGGCTTTACTTTTATCTGGCGTCGTCACATACTTTTTAGGGTTTTGCATCCAAAGGGTTACCAACGGAACCCTATTACTAAGCCTCCGTCCGCCTATCTTTCAGCGGGCTGTGTCCCAAGAACCGTAATAGGTAGACAGATGAACTTTTCACAGAGTGTGTGTTGGATGGTCACCAACCGATTAGCCTTCAAAGTTAAAGTTCGTGAACATATTCGTAAAAAGTTGGCAGTAGTATCATCACATCGCTAATGTTTTCCAATTACCTATTTGTTGTAATTGTTTAAGTATTTCGTGTACCTATTTATCTTGTTAATTTGAGTATTTATTATATATTTATATTGTATGTATAGTTTATATATTCGTATTATTTATTTAAATGTTTGTATGTATTAATTAAATACCAATCGCTTTTTATTCACCATGCAATATGGTGCCTACCACCATTCTCTGCATCACCCGAAGGTTGACTGGTAGAGAATGCCTATGGCATTAAGTCCGCCTCTGTACATTTGCGTGCGTAAAGTGTAAATAAATAAATAAATAAATAAACATCAAATAATAAATTAAAGGGGGCTCCCATACAAACTGCATGTTTTTTTCGATTTATGGTACTAAACCCTTCGTGTTAGAGTCCGACTCGCACTTGGCCAGTTTTTGCTCTTCATTTTATAAGTTGTCATGCATTAAAACTTTTTGTCAACAAAACATGGAAGCCTAGTCTACACGAACCTTAAAACCTATAATTCCCACTTGCACAGTTGCGTTTGACACGTCAGTGTTTACTTATACTTTTTAATAACATATTAAATTCCTATCGCGCCGTCCATGACATTTGCAGCCATTCCGGTTCCGTTGCGTTGGCTGCATTGACAATCGTTCAATTATTTTTTAATGTTGGCACGCTGTTAGTTGATTTGACTGTTTGTCAATATGATTATAATCTGTAATATTTTAATGTATGGTTTGTGTTTTACCTTGTAATGTGAGATGACCTAAAATTCTGTTGGCAAAGGTTCTGTTTGTTTCGGTGAAATGCCGTTAAGGGATTATACATGGAAATGTATAAGTAACTTTTTTACTGAGAAGATAAGCTTTTTTCTGTATACTGTAAAGTTATTTTTCTGAATTCTGTGAAAGTTTACTTCAGGTAATGTTTATGGCAATATTTTATCAAGTGATGCCATTAACTGTATGAGCCATACAATGCTAGGGCTTAACCTTTGAACGCCATTGTCACGTATACATGACAAGCAAGCGGGCGCTGTGTACGCCAAACGTCACATTTGTGACAAAAAGTACGACGAATTTGTGGCTTGGCGTCGGGGCACGCCCATGCGTTTATGCTCTGGCGTTCAAAAGGTTAAAGCTACTGTGAGCTGGTAAATATAGAAAGTAACTACCCATCAATACTTCATCATTTACATAGCTTTAAAACTAACTTAGGTACTGCTTGAACCCTCAACGAAGCAACTATCAAAAGGACAAACAATTTCCTTCATGAACCTGGTTGTTCATTCAATCATTCCATCGAAAGTGGGCTGACAAAAACTCATGCGCCACAAACTTCTGACCGCAACGATATTTAATGTAAAATCTGGGACAATGCACATTACTGTACGAGTATTTTTGCAATAGTTTACGTAATGGCTACCGATCAGTCCGCTTTACATTTCACACATAAACGAACGCGTTCCGATTTGCGGAAGTGTTGATTAATTCCATTGATATAGTTTTGTTGTAATATGATTTACTAAGTTGAAGACTTGTACTGTGTAGCAGATGTAGTCATTTTTGTGTAGAAGAGTTCTGGTGCCCTACTATGACGTGCTAATGCCATCCAATTCCGACGATGTAAAACGGATAGTGCTATACGCTATTAATAGCTTCCATCTCTCTCTCTTGGAGCGGAATCTCGATCGTTTTAAGTCTTGATCTCTAGTTTCGACCATACTGTGACTAAATTCGGTCCTTTATGCTTAGTTCAAAATATTTGGCCGACGTCATTGTTACCATCGCGGGTAGCACTAGTTGAGGTTACCACAGGACTATAGGCATTGGGACGAGCAGACAGAAGCCTATGATAGCATAGGCTTCTGTCTGTCTGTGCTTAGGTCAAGTTGTGGATATTGATGAAGATGAAACAAAAAATACCAGCTTCATTGACATTTAGAGCCCACGTTATTCCTTTGAACTAAACCCTCTTCACAACCGTCTCGGCCAAAGTGTGAACGACAGTCATCATCTATCTAGCCTTTTCCCAACCATATTGGGGTCGGCTTCCAGTCAAACCGGATTCAGCTGAATACCAGTTTTGTACGTGGAGCGGCTGCCTACCATACCTCCACAACCCATTAACTGGGTAACACGGAGCTTCATGGCCAGACTGGTGTCAGATTTTCTGACTCCTGACTATCCGTAACGACTGCCAAAGATCTACAAATGACAGCCAGGACCAACGGCTTAACGTGATTTCCGAGGCACGGAGGAATCTCAGTATGTTAAGATGGTGACCCATCCACAGACCAACCTCGGCAAGCGTTGCTTAACCTTTGAAGACCGATCCGTGCGGCTGTTATTATTTAGCCCCGAGCTCCTCCTCAAGCGTGAACGACAGTCAAAGAATTTATATTACAAAGAGAGCCTACACTAGACACAGGCAGAAAATCTCTAAAGAACGTTAAGGTTTTCGAATTGGCGGGAGACTGTAATTGTCCATTTGAACGGTACAATAAACGATCGTACGTGAAAGGAAAATTTTTATAACCTTTCCATCAGATAATCCATCGGCACGTTTGCCAACCCTAAAAAAACACAACTGCTGAATCTTAGAAAATCTTCACATAACTTAGACATCAATACCACCTTGTTAAATTCGCACATGCATGACTGCATTTGGCATCAACTATCTCTTTCTTTCGTACCGTATTTATTTTTGTGATGTCATCTCTTTCTTTCCTTGTTACCTGTCCTGCACTTACTCTGATGGCTGAGCAGTGAAAGTGTTAAGAACACTGTTACTTTATAAATTGATATAATTATGGACGTGCCTGATTCTACTCGATGGTTGGCAATGAAAAGTTATAATGATGGATTCCAGTGTTACCTGGCGGTATTTTGATTATAGTTTTATATCAATCTGGGTGTGAGATTCAATTGGGCGTTAATAAAAGTGAACACGTCTGCCTTGAGATTGTTTTATAATGGTATTGCAGAAATCAGTTAGTCTATGCAAATCAGTGGTTTGGTTTGTGTGGCTCACCAGGCATTAGACTCGTCTGGGTCGGAAGATGCTCCTTTTTTCAACATAGGTATCTTGTTACTTTATCTCCTGAAGTAAGCTTTAGAAACCCAATGAGTATTAAACGTTCACAGGCTTATTGGCATGATGATAAGATCAAGCTACTGAGTACGCCCTGAGTGTTTGGTATAAGCAAGCCTAGCACATTTTTTTTTCATCATTAATTCTGAAATATAAATTACCGTAACATCCATAATATCCACGCTTCCTGCCACAAAACTTCTAGACCAAAGCATCCATTGTTTCGAACTTCTTTTGTTTCTATAATAGTGGCGTTTAGTCGTGGTGGCAACCAAACGACTTTTTCGTCGAGTAACCTAAACATTGATCGATGGTAACCTGTTGTTCAATAAGAACTGAACGTTAACGTGTATAAAAGAAGTGCGTTCACGATCGTCACGTTAGATTTATTATCGTGTTGTGTTATTTTTTTTTTTGTCGATTGCAGTAATTAGTATGTACCATAGATACCTATAATATGGTATGTACAGTCAACAAAGCTATTTGATAGATAAGCCCTGGCTGGAGGCTTTAATATTATATTAAGGCCACCACAGGCAAGCCCGGTTAAGCAGTCGACAACCTTATAGGTTAGCCACTCACAAAAAAAAAGCTATTTGGTATGCAGGCAGCTAACTTGCAACTACTTTTAAACAATGTTGTGAGTATGCTGAGTAGACAATTATTGTACACCACACTCGTAAGTATGACATAAGCTTAAAATGTTATAATGCACACATTAGAATTAAAATATATTGGCAGTACAGAGGAAAAAAATAATTTTTGCCTGTATACCAAATAGCTTTGTTGATTGTACTTAGATGTGTGTGCTGGAATTTGGATTTGTTACGGTGTTATGTCACTTTGATTAGTTCTACGAAGGTTGTAGACTAAAGTATCTGCTATGTCGGCCATTTTATTTCTATGTCTTTTCGTAGCCGAAATAAATATCAGTGTTTTGGTTTCATATCCAAGGATTAATCATATACTCAGTGCACATTACCTACCTGTTCAATCCAATTATTTAATGTAATGGAAGGATGGATGACTCCCGTAACAAAGGTTTTCCTAGCATGGGGGTCATTGATCATGTTTTTGTTTCCCTAAATTAAGTGTCACTTGTAATTGTGTACTTTTTGTCAAATAAAATTATTATTATTATTATAAAGGCTTACGTATTATTCGTCAAATTGCTATAATTTATCTAAAATGGAACCTTTATAACCGTACTAGCTGACGCCCGCGGCTCCGCCCGCGTAAATGTCGGCAAATATCTTAAAAAAAAGTATCCTATGTGTTATTCTAGACTATAATCTACCTCTGTGCCGGAATTTCATTAAGATCCGTTCAGCCGTTCAGACGTGAAAGAGTAACAAACATACATCTATCCTCACAAACTTTCACATTTATAATATTAGTAGGTTTATTTTTTAAGAATAGGTAAGTTAATGTTTATGAGAAAAGTGAAGAAGTTGTTTACCGTCGCTTATTAATAGTGGTCATTAATCGAAGCAGCTATTATGCGCGTGAGTTAATTCGAATCAATCACCTCAGCCTATGGAAGCCGACGGCTCCATTAACACCTAATTAAGTATCTAATTAAGGCATTTAGGTGCTAATGTGTCTAATTGTAGTTACGTCTGTTTTCCACAGTTTTTCCAACATTCCTACATTCCTATGTAAATGCCCAATTAATTAATGATGTTGATTAATTTAAGTTGATTCATTTCTTTATTGATCCGTTTCAAACCGCAACATTGCCTCGGTATAAGCCAGCGTTCTAGTTACGGGAAAAACCGTATGAGTAAGATTCGTATGAAAGGGCTGTACCCTTTGTTTATTCAAGGTTCACAATAAATAAGTTCCATTCCTATTTCGACCTCCTGGTCGCGATAGGAGGGAGACGCTCAGGAACGGTTGTTGTAACGATGTTTGGGGAGGCCTATGTCTAGTATGTCTTTCGGCTGATATGATGATGATGAATTCCTAAATCAGTTTTTACAAGTAGAACCAAACCTACTGGTAGCTCGGATCGCCCCGCAGTAACAATCTCATGGTACAGCGGGGTTGAGGGAAACACGCATCTTCATCTAAATAAATTCAAACTATTTTTGGAAGTACTGATCCTTATTCGAAAATTATTTACCGATGGCAAGTTTTCTTATCGCTGAGTGCCATTTATAGGCTTCTTTTTACCCCAGAAACGGGGAAAAGCTTCTCCAAAAGAAATAAACACAACCGTTTGGTCTATTTTGCCTCACTGCGACAACACAAGTCCTTAAACTCAAGTAGTCTAATTAAAACAAAACATTACATCACTCCCCCGCTCCACGAAGCATCTAGCTCGTGTGGTCATAGAAAGCGTTGCACGTTGCACCGCATACCTGCGCCGGCGCAGGTCGCCGTCTCCCGATAATTGATCAATCGCTTATTGGTGCGTACGAGTCGATCGATTGATGCGATCGGCTTGCGACATTTTGGTTTAGTACATTGTTTGCATTTAATTGTCGTAAAGGAAGTTTTTTAATATTTTCTCCAAAAGTTACTTTGTATATTATGTTACCGATAAATTGCAGACTCCGTAACATTGTAATATATCTTGTTTACATATATAATTTCTCGATATATTATTCAAAAATCGTTTTGTTTACAATAAAACCATCCAAATTCAATAGTTTCCAATATATCCGTGTCTTATTTGGAAAAAATAGTTTACAATTTCACGCGATAATTTACAATCAAATTACGGCGTTTACCTTTTTCCGGTGACATACATATACAAGGAGTTTTTAATTTTGCAATGATGAAAAGTTTTGAATTTATTTTCCTTAAAAACCCTTATTATTTTACCAACTAGTTATTTTCAGGGTTGGTCCTAGGTTTAGCATTAATCACGTTTAGATAAAGATATCATTACACTTTAGTGGAGTCGTAAAATGATAATGAGCGAAAACAATTAAATACTTATCAGATTAATACTTTTTCTGATAGCGATCAGGATACAGATGTATGCCATGGCCGAATTATTGAAATAAAAGTTAACATTTTATTTATTTAGAGTGCTAGACCGCATAACTGATGCATTGCTGTTTAAAAAAAAATATTAAAACAAATACCGAGACTAATTGCATTAGTTTTACATAACGTAATAACTGTATTGTTGCATCTAAAATGCAGTTGTATTATTTATTTGAATATCTTTCGAATGAATCATCATTTGCCTAGCCTTTTCCCAACTATATTGGGGTCGGCTCCCAGTCAAACCGGATTCACCTGAATACCAGTATTTTACGTGGAGCGGCTGCCTACCAGACCTCCACAACCCATTAACTAGGTAACACGGTAGTTCCTGGCAAGACTGGAGTCAGGTTTTCCGGCTTCTGACAATCGTAACGACTGCCAAAGATCTACAAATGACAGCCGGTACCAACGGCTTAACATTCTTTCCGAGGCACGGAGGAAACTCGGTGTGTTAGGATGGTCACCCATCCACAGACCAACCCTGACAAGCGTTGCTTAAGCCTGATCGACCCGTGCAGCTGTTATTCTTTAGCCACGAGCTCCTATCTTTCAAATGAGTAATGATGATTATTTTATTTTATTGGAAAACGTTGGCACATTCCATTTTGGATAAGAAATGCATGGCACCTATGATTTAAAGAGGTTGCCCACTTCTATTAGGTAATAATAAGAACTAGTTTACTTGGAAAACTCTGGAGGAGGTTGTCACCTTCGAGAAAAACGAGGGGTTCTTACATAATTCGTTTATATGTCACCGGAAAATAGCAAACTCCGTAAGATTATAAAATAACTTGAGAGATTGTAAACTCTCGATAAATTGTCAACTGAACATTTGGAATACTATTTTACGCATCAAAATTTGATGGTCTATAATTTCGCGAAGTCATTCCAAAAAATTGTGGATTATAATAAAAAGTAAACCTGGAAACAAAGCTCTCATTGGTCTTTTAAGAGAAAGCAAAGACCAACGAGGAGCCAAGTTTCTAATTTAACTATCACACCAAAACAGATAAATTGTATACCAGACAGCTGATTGGTCGCCAGTTTATATCATCAGTTTTTGAAATAAACGTATATCATTAGAAGTTCAATTTTAATTTAACTTTTAATTCCTGATTCTGCTACCGGACACCCTTTATATATATATTTTTAACCTTACTTATCCTTTACTAAATTATATTCCATCAGAAACACATTATACATTTTTATTGATCTTCATTTACTGCAAATCATCTCTAGATAAGCTCAAATTCTATGACGAGGTACCAGGATCACATAAATGAAAGCTGTCACATTTGATAGCAACAGTGTAGAGTGGCAGATTTATCGATATGAGGAAACCAAGTTTATGAGCATCTTGACATTTACATACAATGTAACAAGTTGTGGTAACAAGTAAAACGAATAGGCTTTTACTAAGGCTCGTTTGAAATGGCCTTGTTTAAAAAAAATTAAAATGGGTGTTCCAAAACTTGACTTCGTTAAGCCGTTTTGTCTTTATTATTGACTAGCGGTCGTCACGTGGTTTCATCCGCGTAGATCCCGTTCCCGTAAAAAAAAAAAGGAGTACGGGGATAAAAATAATATAGCCTACATACAAAAATACAAATCCTTCCTCTTTATAATATTAAGTAAGTATTAAGTATAGACTAGCTTTTGCCCACGACTTCGTTCGCGCCTATCCCGTTTTTTCCCGTATAGCCATCATCGCTTAGCATCAGGTGAGATTGTGGTCAAGCGCGAGCCCATCAATCTACACTAATCTATTAAAGCTGAAGAGTTTGTTTTTTTGTTTGAACGCGCTCATCTCTCGAACTATCTGTCAGATTTGGAAAATTTCTTTTTTGTATATGATACAAGTAGTCACATTTATGAGGAAGGCTATACGGGAACGGGAAAAAACGAGATATGTGCGTACGAAGTCGCGGGCAAAAGATATTTCCTCGATAACGGAGCACCAAAGCTCTTCACCGGTATATTTTATCACTATTTCTAGAAGCGTTTAAAATTCCACATAGCTGACAACTATTATATCAAGTCTAAAGAATAGTTGAGTGACAAGGTAGCATAGCTAATGTTTGTTTTATCATTTTACAGCTTCGCTCGAAGTTTATAAATAAACATTATATTTAGTGTACGTTAACTTAGCAACTTTTTAAGTGCTAAGTGATTTGTTTACTTAGAGCTAGGCTATTAGACATTCTAAATTCACGGTATTGAACAAAGTGATTCATAAAAATGGTTTCGTTGCAGTTGAAAATAGAGACTTGATTTTAAAATTCTTTACAGCATTTTAATATGGAAATAATAAATCCTAATGATTTATTTATTTCAAACTTCATGCACAAGGGTACAATGTCAGATTTAATAATAATAAAACGTTTATTTCAACTAATAACGGACACACATTACACATTATAAAATAATAACAAAAACACACACATAAAAATACCACAAACACATTAATTCAAATTACACATATTACTTACTGGTTTTGGTTTCTAAGGCGTTCTCTACTAGGCAACCAAGGGTGGTGAAGAGATAACATGCTAGGTGCATTGGTTTAAAAAATCGCACAGATAATTAAGAACATATTCACTCTGGGGTTTAATCGTAACTAACATAATGGCGAGATGGGCGGACGACATTGTTGCCATCGCGGGTAGAACCTGGATGAGGCTGGCACAGGAACGTGGAGATTGGCACAACAGAAGGGAGGCCTATGCTCAGCAGTGGGCGAAGTCGGGTTGTGGATGATGATGATGAACGTAATCGAGAATATTTCGAGTTGATTAATCGTTTTGCCGTACAAAATGTATAGGAAAAGTTTTTGGCGATTTCTGTTATTTCTAGTACTCATACCTTATCTGGTCCCATCGATAGGCGTAAACATTTATTCTTTGGTATTTTTATTGAAGTCGGTTTAAAATAAGGAGACTTGAGGAGACAATATGACTAACCACGTAATGTTTGTTGTTGCAGTGCATGAGGATGCGAGCCGGTGTGTGGTGGAGCGTGGCGGCGTTGACGCTGCTCGCCGTCACCAGCGCCCTCAGGACCGCTCAGGTATGTCTTAGATTTAAGATGATCGGTGATGTGTAGCACATAGACATTTTAGACTTAACTTTTTGGAATTGAAGGCAACCAGTGACGGTTCTGCCAGGTATGTACAGGTGTGACCAAAGTGTCTAACGGCTTCTTGATCGACACTGCCACCTCTCGTTGGCCACGGACGTTTTCAGGGTCGCTTAAAACGAAAAGACTTACATTGGCCAATGGGAGGCTTGTTTAATTTTCAACTCTATGGCGTACGCGTGAGCTGCGTAAGTTCTGCTACCAACAACGATCGGTGAGGAGCATGTTTGCAACTGCAGCCTCAAAAACTCTAAATGCACACATTTTGCTCAAAGGTTGAACGAATTAATTAATTAATTACACTCACTCAATCGTCGACTTTGTCTCTGTCATCTATGACCTAGACTAGAGTCAAAAGCCTTGATGCATTAAGTCCGCCCATGTACCACTATTGTACATAAAGTTTAAATAAATAAATAAAAGCAAACCCATATTAAATAAAAAAAGGGACATGCATATATAAATGGTACTTATGCAAATGATCAACTTTTGCTTAAAATAATACGGCAAGGGTTTTCCAATTACGCAAATGTATGATCATTGATCGTGCATTGGCTTTCAACAATTCCAATTGAAATAGCGACTGCACGTCAGCCAGTATTAACACTATCGGTGCCTACGCACGGATACTTGCTTTGTCCCGAAGAATGTCAAAGTACTTGGTGAATTGAATAAATATTCGGAATCTATAAAATTATGCAGACTTTAAAATAAGTAACATTACAGTGTTCAGTCTTGTCGTTTTGTGGATAAACGTGCAACACTTTTAATGTGACGTCATGAGTTACTAAGTTCTAATGAGTATTCGTAGCTAAGTTGTTATAAGTTATAGCAAAGTAAGTTATTAGCAAAACTCTTTACTAAGTGTAGGTTTTCTTGAGACAGGAGTCAGCTAACTATGAATTAGCAAACAACTTTTACTTGATACGAGCTTAGTTCTTATTATCATACATTTCGAAATCAGTTAAAAAAATATACCTAAAATGATTTATCTCAAAAAATCGATAAGAGTTGAAACTTAAAAGTATAACTCGTTGGAACAATTAAGCGATTGCGCCACGCCTTCACTCATATCTACTTATAATAACTATGTAAGTTCCAAGTTACACTTAAGGCTTCGTCCAGTGTGAACCAGCGAGCGGTAGCGGGCGCGGCAGTGGGACCACAGTTCGGCGGGAGTACTGGACAAATGCGTTGGTGTAATGAGCTGTAAGGACATTTGTTTCCACAGACTAAATACAAAATACCATCGTGATGTTGCTATATCACTCAGTCCGCGTCACTTCAGCATGAACGTAAAATGTCGGTTTCATATGTCGTGGGTGTAAAAAGGTTTCTATAGGTTTCCGTTTGACGCGACAATACAATAATTTAAAAAAAAATGATCGTCGTACTGGGTGTTGCGACGCATCTGTGTGATATCCTAAAGCCTCGTATCCACTAGGCAACATTTGACGCTCGACATGATGCACAACATGTTGCTCATCATGTTGAACGGCTACGAAGAACTTTTATTTAGTAACATTGTCAATGTTGCGCGCCTGCTGGCAACGTCGCGCGTTGTTGTGCAACGTTGCTGAACATGTTGGGCGTCATGTGTTGCGCGTCAAATGTTGTCTACTGGATTCGAGGCTTTAACGATCCTTCATTGTGATCATAATGAGTCTTTTTACACCATATTTAGTTTCGTGACCGCCTCAACTCACACCTCCGCTTCTCACCCTGGTCTGGGCCTAAGTATAACTTGACAGTGTCGCGCTCGGTCAACTACCAAGGTTGCAAGATATTGTTACATGTATCGTTTATTTGCACCGCTGCCTTTTGCAGTGAATGTATTTTGTTGAATGATATTTTTGTCACATTTAAAAACAATTTGATCTGATTTTTTCATAGTGTTATCTTATACTTTTAACTAAAGTTTTATGCAAAATAACTTTCAGTGTCAAAAGTTTGTTTTTGATGTCTAACGTTAACGAGACTGACATTTTAAGTTTGCCTACCAGGAGCTTATCTATGGGCCACTTTGAAGTACTCTTAGGTACACTTGTTTCTAAGTGAATTCTAGAAGCTGCGTACATACTTGCCTTGTAACGCAACAGTTGACGATCCATAAAATCGTTAACAAATCAGGTGCACCAGTTAATGTAACTGTTTACGACTGATGTTATAACGGTTACCTCATTTAGTTATTAGTAAAGCAGAGTTTACAAGTTCTTTCTTAATGCAGAAATCTTTTCATATTCCACTAGAAAATTTGTACTGAGGAATAAAACTGCACACACATCACATAGTATCATCACTACATAGTATAAAACAAAGTCGCTTCCCGCTGTCTGCCTGTCCCTATGTATGCTTAGATCTTTAAAACTACACAACGCCTTTTGATGCGGTTTTTTTTAATAGATAGAGTGATTCAAGGAAGGTTTATATGTATAATACATGCATAATATAGTGGAGAAACACTGATAATATTTGAGGTTTCTAATGTGATGTCGTAAATAAACACATTTTTTTGCGCTGACATTGCAAATGCTGGCTGAACCCTACGAGATAGATCAAAATAATGTCCTATAGTCCTATAGTATTATACACCTTAAAAAGGTCTACAAAAAAGTCCGCAATGATATATGTCTATCTCTTAAGGATAATCCACAATAACCATTTTTTATCCTTTACTTTTTACGAGAAATAATGGCTTATTTACGAAGCGATTTTAAGCAATACAGCATTAATCCTTATCCAATTAAGTACCTTAAATACATTGTGCATTTAATATAGATCAATATGGCCTTAACAGCATTTGATTTAAATGAATATTTGCGAAGATATTACAGATTTAAAATGCAGGGACGACATTCTGTAGTATATTTAGTATCAGAATTGCATCCGTGCGAAGCCGGGGCGGGTCGCTAGTCAGGAAGATAAATGAAGCTGCTACAAAGTAAAGATGGCTATTTTTATCCCTGAAAGAAAACAGTATTTTTTTAAGTTAATAGAAAATTTGGTGACCATTTTAAATTACACGATAAAGGTCGACCTTTATTATAGTGTACCATTTTAAAGAGTGGTACTTTACTGAATTTAAATAAATTCGGGAACAGCAAAGCAGAACAGTCTTAGTAATGGAGGTACAGACACCAGCACGTCAACCTACAACAATCTGTCAAATTTCTCTAATAGATTTTCAACTTTCATTGGGAAAATTTGACAGTTACTGGTAACTTGATGTGCGTCTGTACAAACAAACTTTGATAGAAATTCCACAGAAAACAATCTTGATTTGCCGAATATTTATGGACCAAGTTAAAACATATTACTTAAAACTTGAGTTTCGCGACAAGACAGCTGTTGTAACATAAGCCCGGCTTCGTCAACTCAGCCGGCTTTAACTCCAGTAAACGGCTGCCAACGCTCCACTTACTCAAATAAATGAAATCTAAGGAAAACCAGTTTGTTCATAACGTTCATAATTATCTGTTGCTTGGTTATGATATAGCAATAAGGTCTTATTGGAGATCTGTACTGAATAATGTTCAATATCGTAAACAAACAAGTTTATTATATGAATGGGTTGAAGGTCATTTGGTTCCATAGTTAAATGATTATGACGTTCGTCAACTAATCTTTGGTAAGCTGTAGCAGGTCAATTTATTCCTTTACTACGGAAATGTCACTCCAAGAAAATATCTGGTTAACTGTAGAAAGTCGTGAAATTTATTTTCAAAATAAAGTGTTAATTCTTGGTATGATCTTATTTGAAATAGTGCTCATGCGTTATATAAAGAACTTGCTATACGCTTACTTGACACTTCGCGTGACCCAAGGGCTGGCTTTTATCTGGGACAGAGGATAAGCATTGCCATACAACGTGGCAATGCCGCCAGTCTTTTGGGCTCACTTCCAGTCGATAGCGATGCGGACGATTTTTTTGACGCCATATTTTAGTTAGGAGTTTTAATTTTAATTTTAAGTGTATATAGTTAGATTAGTATTTAAAATATGAAATCCTCTGTAAAGGTTAAATAAATCTATTTGAAATAGTCATCATAAAAATGTGGAAAAGGATATACGAGTATTACATACTAGCCAGCCACTATGATTATTTATACTTGGAACTTGGGTAACATTGCTTAAAATGTTGTGGTTATTACACAATAGTTAGGTACACTAATTAATATGAATAAATACATACCCTTACTAATTAATGATCAATCAAAAACATAGCTTTAAATCCAAACTTCCTGACACAGAAACATCACAAACTTAACCATATTCACTGACCAGGTAAATTCCAAACAAAAATAACCCAACAAAACGAACAGTGAAATCACAGTTTTCACTAAAATGACATAATAATAAGTAATATCGATTATCGTCGTCAATAAGCGTAAAAATCGCGAATGAATTAAGCGAAAGATCGCTCAACTCGCTTTCTATAGGCGAGTGAACACATCTCGAGTCATGTAAATAAATCATTTGGTTATAATTAGCTGCTTGCGATTTTTTCAGCACGCGATTTTTCTGCTTCAGCGCTTAATGGTATTGGGCTCTGTTTTCAGTTATCTTAGTTGATGATGATCGTTTGGTTTGTTAATTGATTGAGTTGAAGAACGTATAGTAGACGAAAAGCATTCATAATTTTAACCGACTTCAAAAAAAGGAGGAGGTTCTCAATTCGGGTGTATTTTAATTTTATTTTTATGTTTGTAGGTAACAACGTCACTCCGTCATTTATGAACCGATTTGAAAAAATATGTTTTTATGTGAAAGGATATCCGATTTGAAAAAAAAAGTTATGTGCAATATACGTTCCGATTGGTCCCATATAAATTTTATGACTTCCGATATTAAAGTTATTTTATACTTTATTGTGTTTTTTTTTATTTGGAAGACGGTTATACTTTTTTGTTTAAAAGTTTTTATATGTTACTAATTTAATATCGACGTATTATAAACACAAAGCTATACTATACAACTATACTTTGTTTTTATATGCAGATGTTAAGAATAGTTTTTAAACTTCTAAAATGAAAAGAAATTGTCGTTGCGTGTTGTGAACTTACCAATAATGAGGTGTGGTTAAATTGTATAATTACCTTATCATGAGTGATTTTTTTTCGCAAATGATTATTTTCATATGTAAATCACTATTCAAATATCTATCATCACTATTTAAATAACTTGCAAAAATATTTTGTTACGGTCATTTAACTCTCATTGTAGAAAGTTAAAAATGTTTGCATTTGCAAATTTTTAGCAGCCTAGACGTGCATAATGCAATTGCACACTTAACAGAATGAAATAATCGCAGTGAGGTGGATAACTGTTATGACACGCTTACTTTAACTGTCTTCAAAGTTACAATGCAGTTATAAACGATTCGATTTACTATCACCGTTGCAAATAAACTATGTGTTTTAAAAAATATAGTATAGTGATATAAACAAAAGAAAAAAATACAAATCAAAAGACTCTTGGCAGATCCTGCTCTTAAAGAATAACACATAAAAATATTGTATTTGTTTATTTTTTCGTCTTCCAAAAGTGTAATGATTTTGAATTATTTTTTGAAGCAGACAAACATTATCTCGTATGATAACCCTTGCGTCAGAAAAGATACTTGAGATACTTTTATCTAAGGAATTAAAATGGCGCTTTGTATTTTTATAGAGAACTAGCTTTTGCCCGCGACTTCGCACGCGCATATCCCATTTTTCCCGTTCCCGTAGGAATTTCGGGACGAATTATACACCTAAACCGCATGAAAATCGATGCAGTAGTTTTTGAGTTTATCGCGAACAGACAGACAGACGCGGCGGAGGATTTTGTTTTATAATATGTAGTGATATGTCAAACAGTATTATTTATATTTAGTTAATTTATCTATATTTTGGGAAACTAGCCTTTATCAAATAATAAGAACTGACATGTTCTATCTATTGATTATAATGACAAGACCTGTAAACAAAATTTGTCATAACTGTTATTTAGTCGAAATAAGATATTCTCCAATAAAGATGCTCACACCACCAATCAACGTAATTGGAAACAAATTACAATAGCACACGAATCCACTACTATATGCAGATGTAAACAAAGATTATATGTTAACGAGGCGAGTGCAATGTGCTATGTACCGTACATTTGGTATGCCATGCCACGCAACGCGCGTGTTACGGCACTTTCGATAATGGCATGACTGGGACTGTCACTTATTTAGCTTTGAGTAGGCTGGGTTAAATTATAATAAAATGGCACTAAGGCAGGCAACCAATCAGCCTGGTTCTTTCGCATTTTTTTTTAAGTGATAACTTCTTTAGCGGCTTTGTGCACTTTTTGGGATGGGTAAAAAATGTTAAACTCGCGTCAGGACACGTGACCTGATCGAAAATTCGTAAGACGGAGGGAAAGTTCTGAAGTGTTAAATCTTTAATGTAATATAAATTGTCATGTTTGTGTACGATAGCGCAATAAATGAATATTGTATTTTACCACATAAATGATAGTACTTTGATACTGATAATTAAAGCAATTTGTGCGAAATTATTCCCTAACCATTCCAAAATATCAAAAATGCACAACGTTATCGTTCAAGTTTTCACATCTGCCGGTACTCCCGGAGTGTTTTTTTTTTTAATTATTTACAATCATCAAATGGCTTCTTCCGCACTGGGTGGAGTAGAAGGGCGTGTCAAACTCTTACCGACCAAAAACCCACCCGTGTTCCTCTTGAAGCCCTTTGCGTTCCAAGGCCGCGGTGAATCTTTCGAACAAATTCCGCAACCATTTTTATCCCAACTACGGCGACGATTTGGAAGTCAATCCCTACATAGTTTTGAAATACTAGAATACAGCATTCGGTTAGGCTGGAGCATAACCCATTGCTGAATACCAGTATTTTACATGAAGCCATTGCTGATTTGATCTTATTTACTGATACATAGTTGAATGAAAATAAAATGTCATTTGGCTGATTTTGGACGAAAATTCATCGGAAAATGAATGTGACAAATTGACAAACACGCTGTCATTGGTTGAATGAATTTTCAGCAGTCTTTCATTTGACTTGCGTTTAGTTTGTGACGCATTAAAAATTTGTTTCAAGAAACTGGATGAAAAACATTAAAATCAAATAATAAGTAAAATATCATAGACACTTGGACATTGTTCGAAACGTCATGTGTCAAACAAAGTTTTTGTTGTATTTAGTGGCCGATTTATTGCATGAAATGCCAAATAAATCTTTCTAAGCTTGCTGAAAGTGGCATTGTTTTATGATGTTTAATATGCAATCATTTAATACTTGTGATGTCTATTAGAAATTGATTGTCTGTTTGCTTGCTTACATTTAAATCAAGTAACAGCTACATACAATAAAAAAAAAAGTTTTATGCATAATAAATACACGGGTCTATAACTTTTTATGAAAAATAAGAAATATTTTTGCTTCAACACAATAAGTAATAAAACTTACGCAATAATCAAATTTTAATAATAATGGTTATAGAAATAAGTAAGTTAAGTAATTTGTGAATTATTATTTAAAATTTACTTGGAATTTTGCAATTTTAATGCACACGTATAATAAGTATTTTGTATGGCATTACTAAAACATCGTTAACACAGATGACTTTACGATAATATTGGAAACTTTGCATTTGTAACTGTGTTATTACTTTGGTAGTAAAATTAACTGCTATTTCATTAATTTTGATGTATTATAGTACTCGTAAGTATTAACATTTTAGGTCAAAGATACAACCGACATGCACGTAGCTCACTGTTAAAAGTGGAGGAAATATAAACATAAAAATAAACTATGAGAAAAGGATATTTTTGAGAAAAAAAAAATATACATGTTGGAGGTACTAGATCGGCTTGCTATTCGAATAATTTTAAAACATTTTTTTTTGGGAAACCTTGTTAATAATGAACCAAGAATGACCCAAAATTAAAACTGCTTAATTTATTAGCAATAGTGCTTCAAATCTTCTCAAGTTATTCCTCTGACTGAAGAGCTTTACAGCTCTATAACAATCTACTGTACAGTGGTGCTCAGCCCGTCACAGCAATCATCTCTAACAATCAGTTTATTTGAGCAACACGCCATTTTGAGCTTATTTTCGTTAAGTGCCCACTGTGGAATCATGTCATTAGTTTTAAATGCCCTAAGATTGCCCGCTTAGATGGAGTATCGTGATATTTTTGTAACATTATATGCTGTTAAAATTATGGGTCGCTAAACGTTTGGTTTTGATGGTAAATCGTGTTTAATGGACGTGACAATGATAATAGTGGTGGGTTTAAGCGTGATCATAGACCACAACAGGCTTAATGAGGTGCTGAGAAACATAAACAATAAGGTTAAGTTAGGACCTGAATGTGGGTCCCAGAAAATGCCCGACGACATCGCGGGAGACCCAGGCGAAGATGCGAGCTTGACGCCTATCGGCCAGATTGGTCCACACTTGCCCAAAGCCGGGAGGAATGGAAGGAAGAAAGGGAGGCCTTTGCCCTGCAGTGGAACACAATTGGCTAAAAATAAAATAAATAAATATAATAGGACCTATATCGAGATGATAATTATAACGTTCTGAAGTGCTTGACCTAAAGTTTATTTTAACAAAAATGGCTACCCGCAAGTTACAAGTAGGGAACATTAAGGAAATAAAAGAAAATTATGTGGGTTGAAGAGCCATTTATGTAGGTAAGAGGTATTCTGGAGATATAGGGACACTAAGGTATATCATACTTAATTAACTTCCCAAGTAGCGTTGCTTTGCAGCGTTGTGTAGGTCATAAGAATTAAAGGCACATGAGACTTCAATTACAAGCCAGCAACGCGGTTCCTGAGGTTTAAAATATTATGATAACTTACTTTTTTTAAACCATAAAAAAGACCTCGTAGAACATCCAAAAAAAAAACAAATACATTATTCCTTGAACTAAAAAACTTGAACTCCAAAAAATAATTGTAAAAACCATTAAAACAAAAACGTAAACCACAAAGTTATGTTGATTAGTGTCACCCGCATTATGTGCTATTATTCACTGGTTAGCACGTTTCGCACGCTTCTCCAAGGTTCGGTCGTATGGTTGAGAGCCCATTGTGTTTGTAAACCATGACCTTAAGTCATCGGTAGAGGAACTTATCGCTCTGCTGGTATTGAAGAGACCTTTTTATCAGGACATCTTAACCTTAATGACACTTTATGAATAAAAGTACATAATGACTAATTCGAAGTTTATGAAAGACAGAAGTAGGACGGCTGTCAAGTTAAAAGGCGGATTAGATATTTATTTAAAAGTATTTCAATTAATTGGATGGAATATATGTATCCTAAATTATTTCCGAATAAACATGTTATTGATTTAAATTCGGATCCAGTATGTAGGACTTAGTGTTGCTCTACTTCAGTGGATGTTGTTCTACTTCAAAGGATGTGAAGTGACTTTGAAACGAAAAAATGTTTAAGTGTTTATTGTTGAGTATTTATTTATTTATTTATTTTATTTAACAGTTTAAAATGAATTCAAACGAATGTGACAAACTGTCAAACTCGGGTTTGCTGCTGTATCACAATCCCGTCACTTGACTTTTCATTTTCTCTGAGCATTATTATTTTATGGTGCGTTAGGTAAATCATGTCGATCGTAAAGATCCATGTTATTTTGAAACTTCTAGGTAACATAAAATTAAGTGATGGTATACTTGTGATGTGAAATCCTGTGGAGGTCACAATATAATAAAAATATGAGTGTAAACATAAATTGTGGTTTACCTCGCTATTACAGTATTATTGGTTCGTCGTATACCTGTAAAAGTTGAAGTCTACTTGGTAGCTTTCAATACGTCTAATAACTTTTGATGAAAAGATAACTTTTGATCGTCTATAGTTAATGTTTTATACTTCTCTGATTGCTGAAGTATTACTCGTCTCGGTGTAATACTTCCGTACTCATACCTACATATAATTTATTTTCTTTGCCCAGGGTTTGTACTGCATCTAGTAGCACCCTTTCAACAAAGAAATGCCTGTATATGTAACACTTTTATAACAAATATCTGCGCATTACCTTATTATCAGAGATCGGAATAGGTAGACTATATTTACCTAATGTTCGTGGAGTTAAGTAACATAGAGTTGATAATATCTCCTCTAAAATCCCGGAATCATATCCATGACGATTGTGTCCTGGGATTTAAGAAATTGCAAATTTGGCGCTTTGAATACATTTGAACAAAATTATTATATTGAAGAATCTTATTATGTTTTTAGAGTTCCGTACCTATTAAACTGTTAAAATAAATAGCTTTGTTTTCGCACAACTCTTTCTTCTTTTGATTCTTCACATCAATAATTTGTAACTATACTCAAAGTCCAGTTCATGTTTTTTGAATCCCGGGTTTTAATTGTCATAATTCCATTTATGATTCCGGGATTTTACAGGAGGTATTATCAACTCTTATGTTATTAACTCCACGAACATTAGGTAAATATATTCTACCTATTTCGATCTCTGATAATAAGGTAATGCGCAGATATTTGTTATAAAAGTTAGTTGCTATCAGGAAAACGCAAAATCTTACTTATATTGGCAGTAGGTATTTATGTTTTGTACGAAAATAACCGTAGGTAACTTTAAACTCAAGTAGGTATACTCTGGAGACATAACGGTGCGCCGTAATTCCGGCTTTAGCACCACGTACGGCTGTGTAGACATGTATTAGTATCATTATTTTACTCGAATGTGAGAACTAAGTGGTGTAGGTAAGTGTTTCCCGACACAAGGACGCAATATCGGTCCGAGCCTTTCGTTTCGTGGAAGGTCAGGCGACGATTAGAAAAATTACTCACATTAATATCTTATACATAACAACAGGGGCGGACCCAGGATTGGCATTTGGGCTTGATCCCGCTGCGGGTCGGTTTTAGCAAAGTTAACTCTAAAAAAGCCCATAACAGTTTATTTTTCTTAGCGCATAATAAGACACTTTGGACTACTATTCGTAAATTCCTAATTGAATTGGTTAGGTAGTAGACTACCAAAGAAATCTCGGATTTTTTTGGGGGCGCTTGAGCCCGTTAGCCCCCCACCCTGGATCCGCCAATGCATAACAACATCACGCTTGTGTTGCCTGAAGGATTGGGCAGCGGTGTAACAGAACCTACAACGTGTAACAGAATTTAAAATCGCGAAATAACAATCGGCTGTTCAGTAAATTTTGTCGAGCTATGCACACATAAATGTATGGGGCAGTCGATTCTTTTTTCGGGGTTCCCATAGTAAAAGTTTTTTATAATAATAAGTAGAATAGACCCCTTTTCAGGTTTTGAGTTTATTCTATAATACGTTATATAATACTCCCTTTTATGTAAATGACTTATGTAACAAGGGTGAGCCCGTTGACATCAACCAGGCACAGATCCAAACTAGCTTACAGATGGAAACCGATGTTCGCTACATTACTTTGTATCTCATGTAATTTTCTAATGCCTGCAGCAAAGGTTTATAAATGATAGGTATGGTATGAAAGGTTAACAGGTTACCATCATAGTTCGAAGCTCAATGTAACTCGGTTTAACCAAGTTAGGAATGAATGCGGAAGACTGGTTGTCATGGGGAAATGTTAGAAAGACCTATGTATTTCTAGCAGTAAAGAATCATTTATATATTGCCAGAGCCCCGCCAAGGCTTCCTACGGGCAAATTATGCACAAAATCTATTTTGATTATCTAGAATAGAATAGAATAGAAAACATTTATTCGATACAGACACAACACAATAGCAACAAAACACAAAGAAAAAAAAGAGAACAATCATAAGACATAACAATTATCTAGCAAGCCGCTAGCTGAGCGTGCCTATACCGAAAGGGTTACCATCTCAGCATTTGCTGGGCGTCAGACACCCAGCGCTGGTTTTCAGTTGGCACCCTGCAGTGACACACGGACGTGGGTAAGAGAAATAAATACATTCATACTGGAATATTAAAAATAAATAATGTTTTAGAATACGTTAATAAGTAGGTACTATAAAAGTTTTTTTTTTGTTTGCTACACTGTCCAGAGATTTTTCTTTTATAGTACTACATACGAATCTGTAATATAAAATAACGCGGGGACGCATTATCCAAAGAGTATATTATATACTCTAACGAGTAGCCGTAAAAGGAAAATGGAAAAGTACCTTTCTTAAAATATATCTATGTGCCTACCTACCAACAGTCAAAGTTTATAACTAATCGAAGCCTTGCGGTTCCTGGAGACATACTACATTGCATCCAGCCTAATCGTATCTCTTTTTCTATTAGTGAAAATTGTATCAAAATCCCTGACATGATAAGTAGAAAATGATGATGTAAGTGGGAAAAGTAAGAGTCAGGCAGCGGTTTTTTTTACTCTATTTACAAGTTAGAAGCCGTACATTTTCCAACTAAGAACAAAGACCTCATCTAATTTTTACAAGCTTTTATTTAACTTGCACTGTTCGTATGTCTGTTTGTAAGTTGTCCGGAAAATATTCGCAAACCATTTTTCGACCATTTGTTGGTATCCGATTTCGCTGAAGTTTTGCATACACCTTTAGTTCGGGTGACAATACAATGTGCGATACTAACACTTAATAATTTCAATATGACCGCCGCCCTTCCAAGATGGCGGGTTACATGTTTTTTCTCAACTCCCTTATAATAATTTCAATATGACCGCCGCCGCTCCAAGATGGCGGGTTACATGTTTTTTCTCAACTCCCTTATAATAATTTCAATATGACCGCGCCGCCCGCTCCAAGATGGCGGGTTACATGTTTTTTCTCAGCTCCCTTATAATAATTTCAATATGACCGCGCCGCCGCTCCAAGATGGCGGGTTACATGTTTTTTCTCAACTCCCTTATAATAATTTCAATATGACTGCAGCCGCTCCAAGATGGCGGGTTACATGTTTTTCTCAACTCCCTTATAATAATTTCAATATGACCGCAGCCGCTCCAAGATGGCGGGTTACATGTTTTTTCTCAACTCCCTTAATATGGGTATCAAACGAAAAGGCTTAAAGGGTAGATAAAATAAAGGCTTGTTTTTAGAAATATTTTTTTTTTACTATTTAGCTGTAATTGATTATTATTCTATATCGTACTATATCCAATAATAATGATACAAACTATGTTAAAACATTGAGAACACTTCTAATATAGTTTAATTATAGCTATCAATTAACACCAAAATGCAATCTGCTATCTGATTAAGAAACGAGGAATTCAATTGTACAAAATTTAATGTAGACTGCATCCAAGAGAATGCATTGCAGTGGTGTGAGCCAACTTTTTAAACTTTGAGATCCTCAGATATTATTGTTATATTAGTGTAACAATCTGATAATAACTTACTATTAATATACTGAAGGTCGGAACAGTAACGTTGAGAAAGGAAATGTTGGGACAAGGTGAATTTTTAGAAGTCCTATACACAGTTATATTTTTACTAAGTAAAGTGTCTGATTGCATTTACCGGAATCAATCAAAACATTTATTACAATTAGCCCATTTGCAATGGTTGACTAAGTGCTCAATTATTGTCTGAAAGCCGAATCAGGCATATTGTGGAGCCTTTGTAATCTTTTTTTGTTTCAATAAATTGTCTCTAAAATGATAATACTTTATTTATTTCTATGTATATAAGCACCAAACTCCAACTGACAGGACGGATTAAGATTTTGTTTCACTAAATTAAGTTTTCATGTATGTGTCATAGAAGTTTTTGCTGGGTCGTTGGGTATCAAGCAGCCGTAAGCGAATAAATCTTCTAGCACTATATTTAGGCTCAGTTTTTGGAACGAAAATTATTACTTTAATATGACAAAATGTCAAACGCTCGATAGCTGCCGTGATTGGTTGATTGAATTTTCAACAGCCAATCGCATCATTAGCTGAGTAAATCAGCTATAATCCACCAGGGAATTTAATAACGCAAGTTGACTGACACCGTGAAAACACTCACCACAAGTTAACTTACTTTAAGCTGGAATTCCAGTTGAAATGTTGAACGTTCAAGATTCTTAGTAATATCGATCGTAACCAATTAGTCAATAGCACCGCGTTTTTGTTCAACTGTTAACAGTTAACAATTCTATGTCAATGTTAAATAATTAATTATGTCTCATAGTTTCAACATTCATTAACCGTTTTTTGTTCCTTGTCTTTGATAAAAGAATAACTGTTTTAATTTTGACATGATTTTGATAAGGCTTGGTACCAACCGTAAAAGATGAGCTCTCGAATCATAAACACGTGTTTTATTTGGCTGTGTAGTGGGATAAGTTTCATTGGCAATATAACATAGCGTATGTTGCTATTTATTCTCCATTATGGCACATACAAGTATACAATATGTCCACGAGAGTCGTTAACAGGTAATCCATCAATCAGACAATATAAATTACTCTTTATTCTTCATTGTGACTACATAATATAAATGACATTAATGAGAATATCATTTATTAGAGATGACAATAACCTAATCATGGAAGTCTTACAATAGGCAGATATATAAGCCTGAAACATAATTAGCAACGCACATAGGCTTTATGGGTAGCTATTATCTTTGAGATTATGAACTTTCATTGGCTTGTCATCTCGTCACTTTTCCTAGATCTCTGAATACGTTTCAATGTTTTTTTTTCAATTTTAAGCTTATTTATTATTTATATTATTACTTTTGTAACATATTAATACACAATGAGAATTGTAAGTCTGTGTTTCCGAACGCATACAACCCTAATCTCTTCAAAATTAGAGTGAACAGGCTTCTTCTGGGTAAGCTCGCTACATCGTCGACTTTGTCTCTGTCATCTATGACCTAGACTAGAGTCAAGAGCAAACCCATATAAAAAATAAAAAAATGATTTTTCCTTTTACATATTCAAGATGATTGCTTTACTAGTATTTGCTGGTAATAATCCTACAATTCTTGCCCAGAGTAAGAATTTCCATTCGGATTTTCTCACGAAAAAAACCCCATACTTCTAATCAGTAGGTTCAAAAACCGGTGTTATTTCCTGTAGTAACTTTTTACAAACCTCAATACACGCCGACAAATAATATGCACATATAATCGACTTTAAACCGACGTGTACTCGATCAGAAACTTACCTGTCCAGTACAAAAATAATTTTGTAATGCGGACACCACGCCTTGAGGTTTCACTGCGATATTCAATTATATTTCCCAGCGTAATGATTTTCCATTAGCACAGGAAAATCGTGTCAAATTAGGTTAAAAAGAACAATTTTTTCAATAGTCACATAGCTTTTAACTAACGAATAAAAATGGCCGTTTGACATTATTTTCAATACAAAAGTTCAGTCAAGTCAAATCGCCATTTTATTCTACATGTAAAAGTTATATCTGACTATTGAAAAATCGGCCTTTAGTGTAAACCTGGTTAGTTTTTCCATTTTATTTATTTTGAAATATGTAGGTAATTGGGACCATATTATCTTTTTTTTAAGGATGGGAAATTATCAAATGACTTCTTCCGCTCTGGGTGGAGTGGAAGGGCGTGCCAGTCTCTTACTGACTAAAAATCCATCCGTGTTCCTTCTAAAGCCCTTTGCGTTCCAGGGCCGCGGTGACTATGGACCATATTACCTTGCCCTATGATTTCCATTCTTGGAAAGAAATTGATCGAAAAAATAATCTCAAACGCATTGTCAGCTGTCACTTGACGTCCATTTAATTTTGACGTTAGAGCCGTGGTTTTATTTGAAGTAAAGTGTTTGTATGATCGCCAAATCTCAATCAAGTTATAATGATAACTAGCTGTTATTTAAAGAAAGTGTAACAAGTATGAGGTACTTTTTACACGTTACATAGGAAGGGGCTTTCTCTTGTTTGTGCTTTCAAATTAATTAATGACTTCCCATTAAATAATAAACTATGAATGTAACGACTATGTGCGAGGTTTAGAGTAAGCCCTCGGGGCATTAATATTTATCTTATTTGTGGGGTTATTGCAGCATATCGAATTAATTTCTTACAAATTAATATTGGCCTGTTGGTCGAGTGGTTAGTGACCCTGACTGCTAAACCGGAGGTCGTGGGTTCGATTCCCACCCAGGACAAATCTTTGTGTGATGAGCATGATCATTTGTTCTGTGTCTGGGTGTAATTTGTCTATAATATGTATGTATTTAGAAAATATATAAGTATGTTTATCAGGCGTCTGGTTGCCATAGCACAGGCTCTGCCTAGTTTGGGATCGGATGACCGTGTGTGAGTTGTCCCAACATATTATTAAAAAAAAAAAAAATATCCCTGCTAATTTTATGCCTACTTGTAAAATTATTTAATTATCACTTCCGGCACAAAACGAATATTATTGAACACTTTTGATTTGTTTTTGTAAATACATAAAAACTTCAGGCTTGATCCAGATCGAGGATGTGTGAGGATGAAATACCATGCAACAACAGCATCCATAGGTACTTTTTTCTTTTTTTTAAATGTTTGTACATATTTGTATTTTCTACTATTATGATTTATGTTAGTGTGCTTTTGTGTGTTGTGTTTTCTGTTCTTGTGTCAAATAAATGTTTTATCTATCTATCTATCCATACTTACTATTCTGACTTAGGTATACTATAAACGCGAAAGTTACTCTGTTTGTCTGATGTTTTCATTTCACGTCTTAACGGATTTTCATGAAACTTGGAATACGGGTGGAGCATCCCCTAAATAAGGAACTAGGATTCTTCACTTCTTTATTCCGGGAGTATGTTCCCTTGGTATTATTTCCGACTTTCATGCGGCTGAATCCTTTGGCAAAAGCTAGTTTTTAGGGTCCCGTACCCGAAGGGTAACCAACAGAACCCTGTTACTAAGCTTCCGCTCTCCGTCCGTCCGTCCGTCTGCCAGCGGGCTGTATCTCAGGAACCGTAATAGGTAGTCAGTTGGAATTTGAAAATAACAACAAATGGTAAAAAATTATCAAATTAAAAATTAAAGAGGGCTCCCATACAAGAAACGTGGTTTATGGTATTGAACCCTTCGTGTAAGAGTCCGACTTGCATTTGGCCGGTTTTTAATAAAAGTCAGAATTAAAATTTTAATCGTTTAACACCCAATAATTGACGTCACAGATTTCATAACATCGTATTTAACAGCAGGTATTTTACTACACTTTTGTCTGGTCAAGGTGACAATTCGAGGGTCAAATGATATGGTCAATGGTCAGTATCGTTATGCGCTTATTAAATGACAATTGTGATAGTGATAAACATCTTAGATTGGTTCTAATATAAGCAGAGGTCGGAATTAGGTAGAGTAATTTATGTACTTGCATAGGAATGTTGATATTAATATGGATCTTCCCGGGATTTCTAATAGACAATCCCGTGTGGCCAACAATATTACAAATAATAATAATAATTTACCGTTTGTTCAGGACAGAATGGAAGAAAAAAAGTGTTGCGCCGACCCCAAGTAACATGGGATACGGGCAGGAAGATGATGAATTTATCTTTTGTTCTCGCAAGATATGTTGTGTGAACTACAAATGTGGCAACATCACACGTGTGCGCATTGGAATTTTGCAACTTCGGACATCCGATGTCGTTGATGTAAATTCGGCAACGTCGCGCGTGTAGTGGTTTAAATTGTGTAAAAGTAAGTAACTTTTTTTATTTAATAAATCACGATATTTTTCTGTTCTTTAAAGTTAATCACGGGATTTGAGGCATATCCACTTTATTCTTTCGCTGTATGAAATCAGTGTAAGTACATAAATAACTCTACCTAATTCCGACCTCTGCATATAAGAGATCCTGTTGTGTTAATCTTACAAAGAACTTGTATCATGTATGTGGTAGTAATTTGTGCATTAGTGAGTTCAATATTGAAGTTCTGAAATGTTTTGGAAAATGGGAGAACATACTGATAATGTTAATAATAGTTTTTTTCTACAGCTTTACTCTCTGGTCGTATGCCGAAAGAACTTTTCATATTCCCTGAAGTACACTAGTGTAAACTTTCTTTGGGATTTAAATAAATTTCGTAATTGGATCAGTAATTCTAGGGATTGTATTTTACAAACAAATAATAATATATACTTCTGGACACATCTATTGGCCCACCTTGTATTTTCAGTTTCGTTTGGTCCTAGCTAAAATTTTATATTAGGTCGAGCAAAAAGTTTTTATGCAGTTTTGAACCTGGCACATTCACAATTTCATTCAATAGTCTTTTTTTGAATTTCGAACACAGAATTTAAAGAAACAAAAGACAATTTGGAGCCTGTTTGTTGATATCAAACAATCGAATACTAAGAAAACTTGGTTTTATTGGTTTACTTGGATTTAATTCTTGAAAAAGTGATTGATATCTTTGGTTTTGCAACAAACATTACTTATTCTTAACATTAAGGTGAGGTTCTATCAATAATCTATGGATACTTCACCTGAAGTCGCCGCCCAAGCTGTGGCACTTATTCAGGCCGGACACAGCCAAAGAAACGTGAGTGCTCAACTTAATTTAAGTCGATCTGCGGTCCGAAATGTTTATCGGAGGTACCTAGAGACTGGCGGCTTTGTTCGTCGCCAAGGAAGGCCACGATCTCGGGTCACAACTGAAAGGCAGGATCGATTCATCGTGACGACCAGCTTGAGAAATCGTCACCTTACCTCCATTGAGATACAAAACCAACTTCGCGACTTCCACGGAGTATCTGTGAGCGCTCGAACTGTTCGGAGAAGGTTAAAAGAACGCGATATGGTACCACACAAGCCAGCTAATGGGCCCAAACTAACGCGAGCCCACCGAACAGCGCGCCTTCATTTCGCACGCAGTCATTTAAATTGGACACAGCAAGATTGGAGCCGTGTACTCTTTTCTGATGAGTCTAAAATTGTGTTACATGGCAATGATGGAAGGAAGAAGGTCTACCGACGTAAGGGAGAGCGTTTCGCACAATGCTGCTTTGAAGAGAGGGTTGCTTATGGCGGTGGCTCATGGACTGTCTGGGGCGGTATATCCGCGAGCGGCAAAACTCAACTTGAGGTTGTTACAGGACCACGGCTGCCAACATTAAATGCTGAAAGGTACATTCGTGAGTGCTTAGAACCTCACGTGATACCATACGCGGACTATGTGGGCCCAAATTTCCTTTTTATGCATGATAATGCAAGAGCCCATGCGGCCGGCATCGTCAGGGAATATCTTCGGGATGTGAACATCACAGTTATGGACTGGCCAGCCAGAAGCCCAGACATGAACCCCATTGAGCACATGTGGGACGAGCTAAAAAGACGTGTTAGGGCTCGTCAGCCAGTTGCCCAGACGATGCAGGAGTTGAAAACTGCCATAGAAGAGGAATGGGAGATGATCCCTCAAAATTGCATAGAGCGGTTGATAAACTCTATGCCTAATCGTATGAGAGCTGTGGTAGATGCCCATGGAGGCAACACGCGTTATTAAATTAAACCTTTATTTGATAAAACATGTTTTTTATTCAAAAATCAATTGCCTTTAACAAGGCGCATATCCGACTTGTTAGGCGTAGCTCCATGTCGTATGGTATTCTGAATTCAAATTTAAAACAATACGATCGAAAAAGATGGTAAAATGTATCAGGTTTAAAACTGCATCAACAGTTTTTGTTCAATCTAGCAATCATATTTCGGTAGGGGCCATCGAAACCTAAACTCTAAGGTGGGCCAATAGATGTGTCCAGAAGTGTATTAATATTATTATAAAATACAATCTTCAATTCGTTTTTCAGTTAACTTTTATAATTCAAGATTATACAGTATGCATGCATTTTTTAAATATTCGGTAGATCTACAGTATTATTCCTAATATTTTTTACCGGTTTAAGTACTTTTAACATCTTTTAAACATTACCAACTTAACCACAGAAAGGAAAACTCTGATTAACCATGTAACATCAACGAAGAAAACCCACAGCCATATGTGACTAGCCACCGCACTCTTGCGCAACGCAACTTTTAACTTAGAAAGTCAATTAACGCGTTTATTCTAAATTAAAACACAGTTTAGTGCGATAATCATCTCATTTTAGTATTGTCTTGAACTATCGCTGAAATAATCTTATTTTTAGCACGCAATGTCTGTCCATTTAATAGATAATGTAATAAATGGAGAATGGTTTCTAATGAAGATGTGTTTGAAATAAATGTTTCAGCATTGTTACGAGAATAGTACTGCTTTGTGAAATCGTTTGTGTAATTGAACACAAGTCAGTGATCCCATCCATCTTAAATTATTTCGAAATGATCTTTTGCCATATTCGACCGTTTAATTAAAAAAAATAAAACTCATGGAACATAGTATTGTCTTCCAACTCCTGTTTTTTTTTCATGGATGGTGCTTCAAATGATTCCTTCCGCTCTGGGCGGAGCGGAGGGGAGTGTCAGATTCTTACTGACTAAAACCCATCCGTGTTCCTCCTAATGCCCTTTGCGTTCCCAGGCCGCGGTGACTCTTTCGAACAAATTTCACAACCCTGGGCCTCCTGATAAACTGTCTAATCTTCATGACTATCTCCTGCTGTTTGTTACGATCATAACACCTGGTTTCTGGAAAGAAATGTTTGACTTCTCATAAATAAAAGCAGTCAAGTAATGCCAGCCAATGAGCGTTTTACGGTTTGTCAGTTTTCGTTCCACAAACTGGGACTTAGTCTATTATAATGCATCAGAGATTTTGGTATCGAAATGTTACTTCTTTTGGTTAAACAAATTCATATATGTGTCACCGGAAAATGGCAAACGCCGTAAGATTTTTCTAAATATGAGACGGATATATTGGAAACTATTGATTTGTTTTGTTTATATTTAAGATCGACTAACATAATATTTGATTTTGGATGGGATTTATTGTATATAAAACGATTTTTTCATTATACCTACATCTAGAAATTGAAATTTACTAAAGATTAATTACAATTTTACGGAGTCTGCAATTTTCCAGTGACATATATATGGCTACGTCACCAACCATGTTAATGAACTAATAAAAAAAAATCTGGACCGTAATTTGGAGATTACAATTTTTAATTACCCAGAATATAAGCAGTCCATTCGGACTATTACAAATTCTGACCCGGGAATCGAACTAAGAACCTCAGTCGCAACAGTAGTGCAACCTGGGCACGCCACAATTGCGGCGGTAAGACCCCTCTTTGAGGAGTGGCTGGAGAGGCGCCACGGCGTCCTCACCTTCCGCCTGACGCAGGTACTCACCGGACATGGCTGTTTCGGAAGGTACCTGTTTCGGATTAAGCGGGAGGACACGCCCGGGTGTCAGCACTGTGATGATTGCCTGGAGGACACGGTGGAGCATACGGTGGAGGTCTGCCCTGCTTGGGCTGAGCACCGCCGTGTCCTTGTCGAGGCGATCAGTGGCGGCGACCTCTCGCGACCGGCCCTGGTTGAGCCCATGGTCCGGAGCGATGAGGCTTGGGAAGCGGTCACCTCCTTCTGCGAAGCAGTAATGCTAGCGAAGGAGGAGGCGGGCCGCGCGAGGGAAAGGCAAGGCCTTCGCCCCAACCGCCGCTACAGGAGAAGACGCCCCGGGCGTCGGGAGTCGCAGGGCGATCCCCGGCCACCGTAGGCGCGGGCCTGCGGACGGCGAGCGTTGGGTGGCTCGCTGTCCGATTACCACCAGGCCCGGGTCGATGGCGCGTTGTGTTTCACGCGCGCCACAAAGAGATGTCAGCATAGAAGACGGGGCCCGCTAGGGCCAGAGCCTGCCAGGGTTGTGGAATTTGTTCGAAAGAGTCACAGCGGCCCTGGAACGCAAAGGGCTTTAGAAGGAACACGGATGGGTTTTAGTCAGTAAGAGTCTGACACGCCCTTCCGCTCCACCCAGAGTGAAAGAAGTCATTTGATGATTTCCCATCCTTAAAAAAAAAAAAGAAACAGTAGTGCAACCGGCCACAGACCAACGAGACTGTGTCAATCAAAAGACAACAACTTTTAAAACCTAGTTTACACGATTCAGCAGTAGCTTCTTCTTGACTATTTGAGGCTAGAATTGAAAGCAAAAACGTATAAGCAGACAGTTTAGATTCCTGTCACGATCTGTAGTGTCAAAATATTTGGCTCCATTCCCTTTGTTACACTCGGACTCTTGTCGTTTACATAAATACATACATATTTTACGAACAATGGGATTAGTCGTCTTGCAATTGTTTTGAAACAACACACATCAACACTAATAAAAACAAGTCTTTTGTCTGTCTATATTATTATTTTAACTTATTGATTTTTTTTTTATGTATTGAATTATATTTTTTATCATTATTATTTAAACAAATTTATTCTTTATAAATGTGAATATGAACCTTGCATGGTCTGCAATAAGGATTTATTATTATTTTTTAGTGTGTTTGGATCACAGAATTATATGAGGTCCTATCAAAATAGGTGAATAAATTTTTAGAAATTATTTAGACCACCGAAATAAGGACAATGTTAAAAAAACATGAGAAAAATGTATTGGATAATTAGAAGAAAAAAACAGGTAACGAAATACACTAAATTGTTGGCAATTTATTATTTTAGGTCAAAATAAAATCACTTTTTGAAATTTGACCATCTATTTTAAAGAGACCATATATAGTACGTATGTACCAAACTGCAACTGAATCGGTCGATTTGATTTCGGAATAAATTGATTGTGACCGACAAACGGACGAAGAGACACGCAAATGATTAGAGTTCCGTTTTTTCATACGGAACCCTAATAAGGATAGACGAAAAGTTCTCAATCTAAGTCAACAACATTAGTAAACTGATTTCTCTATGCAACCGTTCTACATAAATCAGATAATTTTGTGCTCGTATCAAAGGATAAGGATCGAAACACACCTGCAATCCACACGTCAACACACTAATACGATTTCTACATTGGACATAGAACTTACCTTAACAGCTGGACACCCTGACGTTGATACATGGGCTGTCCTGCATTCACGGCTGTGATTGACACAAGATTAAGAAATGCAAGGGAGCGAATGTGAATGTAATTTTGATGAACTTTTGTGCAGGTGTCTCGAGGTTTTGGCTCCTGTTCCAAGGTTTTTGGTTACCTAGGTGTTCAATCTTCTATTTTGAATCTTATTCCATTTTATTTTTAGTCTAACTCTTCTCTACTCAATTTAAGAATATATAAAAAAAACTGAAAATTTCTGAACGTACCTACTCCGTTTCGAAGTCAGTAAAAAAATTAGGGCGAAGAAAAATAAAATTGTCTTGGTAAAGCTTTTCGTTTAATGATACATACTTTAAGATAAAATGCAATAATTTTCTTTGAAACTTTTAATTAAAAGTCTTAAAGTAAATTAAAAGAACTTTTCTATTTGACATTTTTATTGAAATTGATTGTATTAATTGATTGTATTTTAAATTTGTATTTTGTATTTGTAATTTGTTAATTAAACATAATTAAATTAATTTGTACGCCTCTGGACAAAACATAGAAGATTTATCTACCTATCTATAACATCTCACACTCTGTTGGAATTTGACCTATGCTTACAAATAAAGAATTCTGATTCCAAAAAAATTATCATCTTCCTGTCCTTATACCATGTTACTTGGGTTCGGTCGGCGCAACACGTTTTTTTCTTCCATTCTGTCCTGTCAGCCGTCCGCTATCACTAACTCCCTTCTCTTTCATATCACTCCTAACACAATCCATCCATCTTTTCTTTGGCCTTCCTCTCCCTGTCCATCCATCCACATTTATATTCATAACTCTTTTAGTTACATTACTTCCGAAATTTGTTATTTATTTGAGATGAGTTTGCTCTTGACTCTAGTCTACGTCATGGCTGACAGAGACAAAGTCGACGATGGAGCGAGCTTACCCAGGAGAAGCCTGTTCACTTTAATTTTGAAGAGATTAGGGTTGTATGCGTTCGGAAACACAGACGCAGGCAGAGAGTTCCACTCCTTTGCTAATATTTTTGACCAACCATACTTTTTTTTTTTTCCTAATATCATAGCTAAGATTACTTCTACCTAATATGCATTCAGGGTCTCAAGTTATCTGCATGCTCCACTTATGAATAATTCGAGCTATCGTAGGTATATCAGTTCGACTTAGTTGCACCAGATCATAATCTAAGTAAACGGCTGTGAAAACTTGACCCGGTTGGACTAAGCGATATTTTCAAGCAAATTACTGGATATTTATAAATAGTGGTTAATGTTGCCAGTTGAGTAGCAATTTGTTTGTGCATTTGTTGATCTGCTGACCGGTTTGGGTTTAAAGATACGATAAGATTAAGATTAATAAGATTCTCAAAAAAGACATAAAGTCACTTACATAAGAACAATGTAAAATTACAATGAGAGTTTACAACGAGTTCTAACTATATTTTGTATGCGGGTATTTTTAGCAATCTCAGGAATTTAGAACGATTCCGGGATCCGGGATTCTGAAAAGCATGTCCGTATTATACTTTCGTGGGAATAAAAGTGAAGTTTAGGTATATTAGCGTCCGATTATCCGATCACTGCTTATCACAAGACCAATAAAAGCCTAATTATAGATCATTAAAAGTTAATTATAGATCATTAAAACACCACAAATCAAATAAACCATTTATCAAGTACAATAAAATTACCTCTCACCTAAATAACAGTCTCAAACATAACACACACGTACCAGTTAAAACAAAACACCATCAATTATAGCGTATCGCTTTATAATGGTCGTCGACCCAAAGTTACCTGTGGCTATGGTAACTTGACCTTTAAAGGTCATAGGCCTCATGGTCAATTATGTTGAAGAAGATGTGTGTACTGATTTGAGATAAAAAGGGACGATTAGAGACTATTAGGCGGTTGGAGTCATTTGTTTTAATTTAGTTAGTTAAGTTTGTAGCATAGAGGAGCTCGTGGCTAAATGATAACAGCTGCATGGGTCGATTTTCAAGGTTAATCAACGCTTGTCGAGGTCTTTGGATGGGTGACCATCTTAACATACTAAGACTCTTTTCCATCCCTCAAAAAGCACGTTAAGTGGTTGGTCCCAGTTGTCGTTTGTGGATCTTTGGCAGTCGTTATAGATAGTCGACTCCAGAAAATCTGACACCGGTCTTATCATGAAGTACCGTGTTACCCAGTTACTGGCTCCACGTAAAATACTGAATCCGGCTTGACGGGAAGCCGAGCCCAATATAGTTGGGAAAAGGCTTGGCAGATGATGAAGTTTATAGCACTTTTTTGTTTTTTTTTTTAAGGATGGGAAATCATCAAATGACTTCTTCCGCTCCACCCAGAGCGGAAGAAGTCATTTGAAAAAAATTATATACTGTAGCAATTGTAGGAAACCATCGGTGTATTGACCGACTTGTGACTATAAAACCAGACAATAATGTTCGTTAAAATCAGCATAAACGCTCAACTCTGCGCCGAAAGTTGAAAACCCAACAGCGCATTCAAAGTCAAAGTCAAAGTCAAAACGTTTATTTCAATTAGGCCATTAAACGGCACTTTTGAACGTCATCATTTACAGTTCAGTAAAATAATAATATTACATTAATAAAGTGACTCTACTGTCCATTCGGAAAGGTAGATTCTTATGGAGAAGAACGGACAAGAAACTCTATTAATTTAGGACATGCCCATTTTAACTAACACTTGGCGGCAGTTTTAGTTAAAACGGGCATAACTCGCATTTAAAATATAAGCAGTTTAGAGTTGGAAGAGAGTTTTGTCTAGCTTCTCAAATAATAATAACAGTTGGGTCAGTCGGGTCTGTTACAGCAGTTGGTTTTATTAAATACAAACCAACTGTTATAACAGAACACATGGACCCAGCGGTACAGTGGCTGTCTTGTGTTTTGAAAGACAGTCACTGTACCGCTGGGTCCAGTTGTTCTGTTACAGTTGGTTTTATTAAATACAAACCAACTGTTATAACAAACCACATGGACCCAGCGGTACATTGGCTGTCTTGTGTTTTGAAAGACAGTCATTGTAACGCTGGGTCCATGTGTTCTGTTATAACAGTTGGTTTGTATTTAATAAAAATATCCACACCCATCAAAGACAACTACTATCTTGTTTCCTTCCAATTATTTTTCTAATAAACATGAATAAAAATTCAAGAACAAGGTTAATTTATTGCTCTACATAACATTAGAAGTCTTATTAGGTGATCTTTAGACCAATTTGATCATAATTTTATAGGTGTGGTAATTAATCACCTAGTTATGGCGTTTAAGACTATTTGGCATTTATAGCATCGTTAGTTTAAAGGTTTATTATGCCCAGAGGTGCAGACATGTAACTTTTGGTATTTAATTATAATTGATACTATTGAGATTCCTCGTTTGTATGAAATTATATGTCACCGGAAAATTGCAGACTCCGTAAGTAAGTTTGTAATAAATCTTGATTAGATTATAATTTCTCGATATATTATGAAAAAATTGTTTTGAATACAATAAATTCCATTTCCAATACATACGAGTTTTAATTAAAAAAATAGTTTACAATTTCACGCGATATTTTACAATCTTACTGCGTTTGCAATTTTCCGGAGACAGATATAAGTTATTATTTGTCGTTCGGTATCAAATAGTGATTTAACTCAGTTTATTCTGACAGTCAATTCTGACGAATAAACACAGTTGTAATTTTAATAATTTAGGTACATTAGCGGTGATGTGACGAAAAGTGAAATGTAGAACACACTCCTGCCAAACCATTCGGGGAAGAAAGACATGTTATTGTTATATTCCCAGCCCGTACGGTCCCACTGCTGGTCTCCCTCCAAAGCTGTAACTTGAAAATCTTGTTAAAAGAAAAAACGATAAGGTACCCCGAAGGGCTTTGCAATTTTTATCAGCTCTGAATGAATTACGGCCGGTTTCAATAACGTATCTACCTTTAACCAATTGTCAAATGAGCTACCAAAAGTAGCTGAAACGTCATGTTACAAAGGTAAACATGACGTTTCAGCTACTATTGGTGGCTGATTTAACAGTTGGTTAAAGGTAGATACGTTATTGAAACCGGCCGTTACTGAAATTCATAAAAGATTACACGAGTGATCAACGTACATACCACAAATACTACTCCGTATGATTTGCAAATTTTAATTATTTTAATTTAAACGCAACAGCTATTCACAGTCTGCTTTAAGAATCCAACGTATGACGTGCATTGACGTCAACACATTACTCAGTGAAAGTAAAGCAAAAACCTACTATTTGAATAAATTTAATTACGAAAAACTCATTCATTTCAACTCTTCAAAATTCTCTCATAATCCAACGGAATAGAGTCTACAAGAAGTGAATGAGATAAGATTGTAAGAAGTTAGCCTGTCATTCTGCGATGACGGTTTGTAAGAGTTACATATTATTCAAATTAAGAACTTTCTTTGTGCACAGATGCGTAAATGATCCTATTTAGACGTGGAACTGTTTATTGGTATGAATGGCAGATAGTCACGCATTAGTTACCTACTGGTTACTGTTGTTGCTTGTGTCATCAAACTGCAGTGAATAGACTCTCCCATTTAGACTGCCAGCTGTTGCAGTACGAAGCAGTAATGCTAGCGAAGGTGGAGGCGGGCCGCGCGAGGGAAAGGCAAGGCCTTCGCCCCAACCGCCGCTACAGGAGAAGACGCCCTGGGCGTCGGGAGTAGCTGGGCGATCTCCGGCCACCGTAGGCGCGGGCTTGCGGATAGCGAGCGTTGCGTGGCTCGCTGTCCGATCACCACCAGGCCCGGGTCGATGGCGCGTAGTGTTTCACGCGCGCCTCAAAGAGATATCAGCATAGAAGACGGGGCCCGCTAGGGCCAGAGCTTGCCAGGGTTGCAGAATTTGTTCGAAAGAGTCACCGCGGCCCTGGAACGCAAAGGACTTTGGAAGGAACACGGATGGGTTTTAGTCAGTAGGAGTCTGACACGCCCTTCCGCTCCACCCAGAGCGGAAGAAGTCATTTGATGATTTC
>NDFZ01005474.1:746603-822098 GCA_002192655.3 Mamestra configurata | reverse complement strand
GAGGCTTGGGAAGCGGTCACCTCCTTCTGCGAAGCAGTAATGCTAGCGAAGGAGGAGGCGGGCCGCGCGAGGGAAAGGCAAGGCCTTCGCCCCAACCGCCGCTACAGGAGAAGACGCCCTGGGCGTCGGGAGTAGCTGGGCGATCTCCGGCCACCGTAGGCGCGGGCTTGCGGATAGCGAGCGTTGCGTGGCTCGCTGTCCGATCACCACCAGGCCCGGGTCGATGGCGCGTAGTGTTTCACGCGCGCCTCAAAGAGATATCAGCATAGAAGACGGGGCCCGCTAGGGCCAGAGCTTGCCAGGGTTGCAGAATTTGTTCGAAAGAGTCACCGCGGCCCTGGAACGCAAAGGAACACGGATGGGTTTTAATCAGTAAGAGTCTGACACGCCCTTCCGCTCCACCCAGAGCGGAAAATAGTAAAAAAAGCTGTTGCAGTACAGGATCACAGTATCACTCACCACCGGGTGGGATAGTGAATAATCCAGCTGCCCAGTTTCACCTGTCATCTTATTTATTTATTTCTATATTCTTAATTGTATCATCATCTGCCTAGCCTTTTCCCAACTATATTGGGGTCGGCTTCCAGTCAAACCAGATTCAGCTGAATACCAGTATTTTACGAGGGTGCCCACCAGACCTCCACAACCCAGTAACTGGGTAACACAGTACTTCTTGGCGAGACTGGAGTTAGATTTTCTAGTTTCTGACTATCCGTAACGAATGCCAAAAATCTACAAATGACAGCCGGGACCAACGGCTTAGCATACTTTCCGAGGCACGGAGGAGTCTCGGTATGTTAAGATGGTCACCCATCCACAAACCAATATCGGCAAGCGTTGCTGAACTTGAAGATCGACCCGTGTGGCTGTTATTATTTAGTCACGAGCTCCTCTATATTCTTTATTGTATAACAGAAAATAATTACGAACAGGAAATAAAAAAAACTAAAAAGAAACATATCTTCCTCATTAGTTAAAAATATATTGTTTAACGACAGATTATCCGCATGTATGTATGTATGTAAGCCAGGATGTCAGTTCAATCATCAATCAAACGTAATGTATGCAAACAAGCTAAAATGCATTTTTAGATGCACTTCTATTAAGACGAGGAAATCGATATCTCATGCAAATTTGGACTCAATCTCGTCTTCAATCTCGTTTTAACATTGATTTATTGGTGATTTGTTGACATACAGTATTTGAAAATACCGGATTTTTCGCTTTTATGTGCTGATTTAAAAAACGTTAACAATGGAATAATAACTCATCTTTTTTATTTTGTTTTGACACTGAACGAATCACAATTGATACTGTTTTTATTCCAGAAGTATATTCTTTATGCCTCAAGCGAAATAAAAATACATAGGTACCCCTTTCATGTGCCTCCAAAAATGATTTTAAACATCATTCACAACTCTTTTGAATAGTTGTAGCATATTTCATAGTATTCAATCATGTCTTGTGTCAGTAATAAACTAGCATGACATGTGAACGGAGGTCGGTAGAGGCGGCATCACTCGTCATTGTCTTACTACTGCTTTATACCGCTTTTGGGCATGTATTCTATGGCTGCTTACTGTTACAAAGACGCTTTCTTACTGTTGTCAAAGCATGTGATGAAATGACATTCCAGTCTCATGATACCAGCCTTAATATAAATATTAAAGCCTCCAGCCAGGGCTTAATAAAAACTTACAAACTATTTGACTACACGCTAAGGGCAACCCTTTTGGGGTACGGGCCTCGGCTTAGAGAGTCGCTGTGGGAAGGATAGCTAGGGACGGGCTTAATCGAACTAGGATTATTTTTATATTTTAGTTATCAAAGAAGGTGATGAATTGACATTCCAGTCTCATGATAGCAGTTATGTATGAATCTGCAGTAGTAGAATCCTACTACGGTACGTAATCTTGAATGTATGATATTAACAGAGTGAAATGTAGGCACTTGATATCTGTCTTTGCCTGACCTATTGAAGGTAGCTAAAACTATGCCCAATGTAAAAATAATGACCAGACTAGCGAAACCAATATATTGTTTATTTTAGAGTTCTGTTCTAAAATAATGTTGTGTTTCATGTATGAATTGATCCATAATTTTTGTCTCTACAACTTATTATATTTTCAAGTTGAAGGCTATCATCAGTTTTCACACAACATGCACACGAAAGTGTAAAACGATTCATCTCAAATTATTCAAAACAAATTGCTCTTACACCTCAATGCAATTGTCCCATTGTTCAGTGTTAACATGCACTAAATGTTTCCAAGATTAAGGTCACAAGATCAGTATAATATGAAAGTTTGACATTTATACATTATGCAGTGCGCATGATAATTTGGCACACCTGTGATCCTTGAGTTTGTTGACAAATTGTGGTTATCTAGTCCATAGATAGACTTAAAGAATTGCTTAGCATATTGTCATGTAATATTGCTGCTAGTTTAAAGTTTAAGGTTGCGAGATGTTGAAAAAATCGATTGTTTTGAGATAGATTCGTGTGAGTATTTGACACATTGGAACAGTTTTTCGACTGCTAAAGTTCCATTAAACATTTTTTTTTTGTTATGGTAAATGTGCTCTAGTTAATATTTTTATAAAAGATATCCAAAAATACTTTGCAGGATAGTTTATTCGCACAATATATACTTTTTGGTGCGGTATTAACGAAAATAATTAATTGTTTACTTGTTTGATACTGAGCATGTAGGAAGACGCCGAAAAACGAGGATATAAGTATCCGCTTCTAAAAAAACATAATATGGAAGCAATACATTATATACTTACCTAAACGTGTAACATAGGAAAATATAATTCTACTTTTTCCGATGTCTCTTCCTGAGAACTAATTAAAATAATATAATAAGATAGAAACGAAAGTTGTCGTTGTAAATGAAACAATTAAAAGTAATAAAAAGGGAAACCGGTTTTTTCTACAGGGTGTTTCAGAAGTGTCTGGTCATATTTACGGTGACCCCTGTATCTATACTAATATTATAAAGAGGTAAAGTTTGTGAGTTTGTGAGGTTGTAGGGGTAATCTCTGGATCTACTGAACCAATTTTGAAATAAAATTATTTTTGCACATGATAGGCCACACTCATGCGAAATGCTACGCAATACAAAGTCGCGGCGTAATAGCTAGTCTACACTAATATTATAAAGAGGAAAAATTTGTATTTTTGTGTGTGTATGTTTGTAATGAATAAACTCAAAAACTATTGGACCGATTTGAAAAATTCTTTCAGCAATGGATAGCTACATTATCAGCGAGTAACATAAATTATATTTTATCCCCTTACTCCCACGGGAATGGGAACTAAGCGGGTGAAACCGCGTGACATCCGCTAGTTTGATATAAAGTAAAGAAACAATACCAAAAAAGTCACTTTTCAAGTAGTCTGACGTAATGAAATCTGTGATTGAACTAAAATAAATGTCACTACTTTAAAAGCGATTTGTTTTGAACTTTTTAATATTTATTGTTATCGGGTTTCTTGAAAAAAGTCGATATTTTGTTTTAAACAATTCATAACCCTAAAAAATCAGCCCACGCACTTCTGAAACACCTGTATAGTATTAACGAAATTCACACTTGAAAGACAGATTATAACTGATTGGTTCATCAGGTTCAACATCCAAATGCAATGATTTCATTGGGTGTGCATTAGATGACCATACATGGTCATGATCATGATTTCAAAATTAGGTTACTTATTGGCAAATTACTATTGATTGAGTTTGATCTTCTATTCAACACTTTCGTATTTGTGTTACTAGTTCCCTTCTCGTATTATGAATTACTTAGTGATGAAATAAAAGCTCTGAAGTATTGCTTGACAGGAAATGTTGAGATTGTTAGCTCAATTATGTTTTGCGAAATGATATCTATCTTTTAATTCTGCGCTGAGAGAAGTTATAAACTTATAGGTATGGTTACTTGTATTTTTAACTGTGGTATTTTCTCGTTCAGTTCGTATATCCTTCAAACCATCTTTATCATCACTTTTTCAATGATTAAGATTTCATCGCCGATTTTCAAAAGTGCAAAATGTTTACGATTGCGTAGTACATGTCAATCCCATATATTATATTAGACTTTTCGACAATCATTATCGTTGTTTAATTTTCACTTTGTCTCGGCCTTTTTCCCGACCAAGTTTTCTCTAATTTAAATGCTATCTTTTATCGGAGAAAATCGGATCTAAAATCCTGCCTATTTCTTGGTTAGATTTTGCCTACTAGAAAAGAATCAATCTATATAAAACTTTTCCGTTACTGATGCGTGACTGATAGACAACGCACAGCTGAAACAACTTATTGGTCGTAGAAGCTGAAATTTACTCCGTAGGGGTGCACTATGAGAGTATTTCCCGAAATTCCTACGGGAACGGGAAAAAAAGGGATATGCACGTACAAAGTCGCGGACCAAAGCTAGTTCGATAATAAAATCCACTATTGCACAAATGTTTCTATAGACATATCCGGCGACAAAACAAAGTGCGAGAAAGTGATAGTGACGCTGACGGCTCGATTTGTAGTCAGTGAGCATGTCTGACAAATAAACACACGACATCTTTCACCGAGCCTTTGTCTACAAATATGTAGTGCATTAAGTGACATGGCACTGTATTTTGTGGTTTAAAGTGTCCGTTACTTTTTAACCATGAATTTTTGATGTAGTTGGTAAAAAGATTATGGTTGTTAAAAAATAAAATGTTGAAGTTAAATGTTTTTGCTTGATTGATAGTATTTAACATGAGAAGTAGTGAGCAAGGACACATTGCTCACAGAAAGGATGGTACTGAAGTACCAGCATACACAGAGTTCGACGGCGTCCTAACACGTAGACCAATGACCTGGCGAGAGCAGCGAGAATCCGCTGAAATCGAAACGCACAGGACCGGTCGATGTTGACGCTGATGACGTATAGGAGACCTATGTCCAGGAGTGGACTAAAATGTCGATGCAACTGTACGGAATCAAACTTTGATTCTTGTTTTAGTTAAAATGTATTGTGGCGACATGTTATTTTAAATATATTAGTTTTGTATGATAGAGTCGTTCTCCCATACCAAATAGGTTTTGCAATCTTAGTTAACTTAATTAACCTTTAAACTCTTCTAACGAGCCATAAAACCTAGGTACTGCCTCAGTAATAACAATTTGTCATAAAAACCATACGCAGCACTATTGTAGTTAATTAAAGGTGGCGTTAGTTGAATTTTATTATTATATTCAATTATTGTTTTATCTTTGTTGCCAATCTAGTCATGTAATAAAAAGGTAAAGTTATATGTTCGTAAAGGGACTGGATATACTGATACGATTGAGAAAAATATTAATCTGATGGAATCCTCAATTGCTGTGTCCTGTATGTTAATTTTACTCTATGAAAAAAAAATGACGGTTTCTGCGGAGTAAGCCACGGATGCAAAATAAGGGGAAAGTTTGTTTACAACAATTTGACACATTGGAATTACGTAAATAACGTAGCTGAATTAATTGGCTGGTATTTGTTCTATTACCTTATGTTAAAAGTTCTGCAACCGTTTTATTAAAGTTGTTTGTCTGTGCTTATTTTCATTAATTGTAACCTATCTATAGACATTTGCAGTTTACTAAGAGCTAATATTATTTAATTGTCATTTAAAAGTACTGCACGTGTTTAATGATACAATGTCAACATTAATATACATTCAAGGATTTGTTCTAATTATTGAATCCGTCAGGTCTTTGTGAGTAACACGATGTACACAGAAAAAGTAAACTTTTTAAATCACGATGTTTAATATTTATATTGTTTATATTCTTTTAAGCAAAATTGAATAATATTAGACTCATTAGTGTTCCCTGGGGAACGCCAAAACTAAACCAGAAAAGTTCACCAAAACCGTTGAAATTTACGCCTCATAAGAATAACATTTGATTAAATGCATGACAGCTGCCATCTAACATTCATAATACACTAATACTATATGAATACTATGTACAATAATTATATAACTATCTGTGGTAGGGCTACTGTACAAGTCGAACGTTAAGCTAAAAGCGAAAATAATTTACCCACGGCAAAGCTGTTATAATCCTAATGAAATCACGTACCCGGTTATGACAAGGTTTTCATTAACGGTAAACAGAATTATTTTATAAATTTGTAACGGCTTAATAACTTTTTCTTTTAGTGGGTTAAATTATTGACAAAATGATTATGGCCGCCTTTTGCTTTATGAGTAGTAGTCTAACTGTATTGCTTTCATAACTGAAATGAATATATTATGTAGACATAACTACTGATCTTCTTTTTCCATGACTAATATTCTTACTAATACAAAATCTGCATTTGTGCAATTTAAATTCTTAACACGATTTAAGCGTCAGTCCTTATCGGTATATTGATCAACTTCCTCAATATTCCAAACTTCAAGTCTTGCTGCAATTGCAGTCATTGCACTAATAAGTGTGTTTAATCTGCAAAAGGAAGAAATTTCATTACACTTGCATCTACAAACTCATACAATAGGTTTATTAACGAAGATCATAAAGATAAACTTAAAGCCGTCTGATGCATTTGTGCAACAGCAATGTATTGTGTGGTTTGCTTGCAGCCAATTCGCCAGCCAATTTGCGGGGTCAAATCTAACATCAGTAGGAGATGTATTTCCGCAATTTTTTCTAACAATCTCTAAATTAGACGCTTCTCGACACACTTTTGAGATTAATATTATGATTTATAACGATGTGAATGTATGGCTGTGCATTCACTTGCGTAACTGTGATCTAATAGGTCATAATATAACTGTGTTTAGATGACCGAATGGGATCGCTCCGTGAATGGCCTGTCATAATGTGATCATAGATTGCATCTGTTTCATCTTAGACATGACTCGTCTTTTTAGCCGCAAAAGAGTAATTTATTGGTTTAGCCTCGTTCAACTGCATATTTGGTATTGATTACGAAATTATTTTTGAATTTTGATTTCGTTTTGTGAAATACGTAATTCATTATGCAGTATTTTTTTGAAAAACTTCTTTTGATCTACATTTATTGTGATCCTTTCAACGTGATTAAGCATTTTTCTATGGTCAAAAAGTTTATGCAATTCATTTACGTTCACTTTTTCTATTTTTATTATGAGAGCTCACAATGAGCTAATTAGAGGTTGTCATATTGAGAAGTCTAGAACCTACTCACTTAGTATTGCAAAACGTTAGGCATATAATTATTTAATGCTACCGTTAGGTTTATACCTTATTCAGAGTACTAATTGTATAACTCTATTAAGATTGACATCGAGGACATTTGAAGGTATACCTACCTATCTAGACTTACCAGTTCTTGGCCTTAGTGAATCAGTCATTGCAGATTTTTGTTGACCTGTCTCAAACTGTGCAGTCAATGCTTACTTAGTGTATGTTCCCTTAAATCACAGACCTACTTATCACTCACCAGGGTCACATATCAAAATACTTTTTAAAGAGCAGCATCACAAATTTAATACCTCAGGAGATTTAAGATTACACTTCATATACCGCAAAAAAACCTACATCCAACCTTGTAACACTAATAGCTTCAGACAATCCTGAAATCTCTCTATCAATTTATATAACTATATCTTCTAATAAAGAATTAGTGTTAATATCTAACAGTTTATTAGAATCAATCATAGTTAGACCCCCTACTGTTCTGCTGGGTCAACAATGGTTACTTAATACTTAAGATATCCTGTAGAGACATTAGACTTGACATGTTCTTGTATCTTATCTGATAGATTCATGACTCAGTTGTGACTTATTGGAACTACTTTCGAAAGTTATCGAAAGTCCTGTTTAGCCTTCGTGACTTTTATATTGTTAGAGATATTTGATTGTTTCGAAATATAATCATTCTTTTCCTTTTAGATCGTTTTTATAACAAACGAAAATCTGACGGCGGTTTCGCCCGCGGGAATGTCAATAATCGTTCCAAAGGAACACACTCCTGGGAGATTCGGGTGACGGCGGACGTGTGGCAGTTCAAAAAGAGCATGGTCTACTCGTGTGCTTAGTTTCATTCAAATCCGTTCTGCGGATATGTCGTGAAGATTTAACAAACAGAGAGACTTACGCTCGCATTCATATATAGTATAGAAGCATGGTTCAATTGATAATTCAGCAGCACTGGTAAAATTACCATTGCCAATTATTTTCTAACATACATTCTAACAAAAATGCTACCATTATTAACACTGAGGCTAGTCAATTACCAATAGGCAAAACATTTAACGTAGTAATTTGGATATGGTCTATAGCCAATCATGATGACAGGTACGAGGCTACGAACATCATTGGTTACGCAACAAATCGGTTTCAGAAGCCGCGGTCAAAAGTTCAAGCGTGAACTGATTATTTAACTGTTCATCTGTAGATCAGTAAGATGATGGCCATGTTTGAACGATATTTTGAATGATTATTTGAGGATGATCTGTTGTTTCTTTGGGAAGATTGGGCTTTGACTGGAGGCCATTGAAACTTTTTTTTTATTATTTAATATGGGTTTGCTCTTGACTCTAGTCTAGGTCATAGATGACAGAGACAAAGTCGACGATGGAGCGAGCTACCCAGAAGAAACCTGTTCACTCTAATTTTGGGTTGTACTGTGGCAATATTGGGTTTTAACTAGAAGACATTGAAAATTCTGCTTTTGACGATATCTGTTTTGCAGTTCAGTTATATAGGAATTACTTAACCTGAAATGAGAAAATAGTGCACCATTCGTAATAGAATACAGAGACTACTTTTTGTACCTAGATTTTTTCGATTTTTCTTTGAATTCTACTAAACAGTAGTTGATTTCAATAGAAAAATGTAGAGATTTCCTTAGGAAAATAACAGTGTGTTTTAAAAGACTAGCTTTTGCCCTCGACTTCGTACACGCATATCCCGTTCTTTCTCGTTCCCGTATAGTCGTTATTGTTATCTATAACCTTCCTCATGAATGTGGCTATCATGCACAAAAGAACTTTCCAAATCGGACTGGTAGTTCCAGAGTTTAGCGCGTTCAAACAAACAAACAAACTCTTCAGCTTTTTTACACCTATTAATATAGAATTATGGTTTATGGCAATGAAGTTGTTTGCTATTGTGTTACCCAATTCGTGTGCCAAAATAAAACTAAGCACAGTGACACTACCAGCGAATACCAGTGGCAAATAAACCAAAAAAAATAATATCGGTGTGGTCAATCCCAACATCTTGGCATTTAAATAAACACTATCCGATAGTAAATCATAAGCGATAATTCTTCATTGAAGTAATTAGTCTACTAAAATTTAAATAAGGCAAACCTTCTCTTCACCATCTGACCTAGATAACCGAACCTCTCTAAACACGTTTTTTATATCCATATGTCAATTTCCACTTACTTAACCTTTGCTCAAGGAAGCAATTAGTTTTAATGCACTTGCATTAGTTTTAGTTTATATCATTATTATTTATGTAATATTATATTTAATTTTACTGATTGCGTTTAGGATGGCTAGTCATACAACCTAATATATTGAAAACTAGCTTTTGCCCGCGAATAGTTACTTGGGGCAGACATTTTTATTTTAAGATTATGAAGTTTAGTAAAGTTTCAGTCAATGCTACTGAACAAAGAAAGCAAAGATAGATATAGATAGTTTAACAAATGTTCGACGTGATTCTTTAAATTGGCATTACTTTTGTATTTATGAACCGATTGACATGAAACAAAGAATAATTTTTAAGTGAACTTACCACAATGTATTAGTGAAAACCACATCTAAATCGGATCGGAATCGGAAATCTCAGAAACTAGCCGTTTCTGAGATTAGCGTGCACAAACGCACAGAAAATTCTAACAATCATTGTTTTGGGTACTATTTCCGTTGATAAAGGTCCCAATAATATTTTTTCTCATATATCTTCCATGCAGAGACAGCGATCCGTTACATTTTTATTATATGTAAATAGATGAGTTCGTTACTCAATGTTGAGTCAGTAATTTTTGCATGCATGATTTGTGTGATGGGTGTGAAGTGCTTTTTTTTCATTAAAAGTAGGTCAAAAAAGAGTGTGAATCAAGGTTGTTGCATTACTGTTCATCCGGTAGTATGCTTTTTGTTTAAGTTTTTTTTTTCATAATTACGTACCCAACTGAAAGAAGACCTGTTATGAATGAACCTATCTTACGAATGAGCGATTTTTTTTTATGTTGATACAGTTCCTTCGAAAATAAAACCTTGTGGTTTTTAAAGTCGGTTAAACAAAATGCAGGTTTTAAATTTGTGCTAATTCACATTCGATAATGAAGAAAAAAATTTTGTATTTGCAAGAACGATGTGTGGGTAAAATAAATGATCAAAATACCAGAAATACATCCTAACATTGAATGTGAACATTTCAGAGAAAGTACCTCTTTAACGTGGGAATTCCTTTTAGACTCCGAACACTTTCATTCATTACTAAAAAGATAATTAAAAACTTTTTATCTTAATTCGGCATTTGTTAAACAATGGCCCTACTGATTGCGTAAATGAAGTAATTTCTGTTACCTGTGTTAAGATTTGAGATGTTATCATTCCAATACTTTGTAAGTATTTGATAGTTTCTTATCATAAACTAAAAAAAAACTTATTAAACATTAATTATTTAAAATATTGTTTACGAGATTCTAAATTCAAATTCTCCATAGAAAATTTTGTATAAAGAATCTGCCGGTCGATTCTGTAAACATGTCGAAGTGAAGGCTTGGGTGATGTGATCACGAGGTGAGCTGTCAAGCCATTTAATCAAAATGGAATGACAGCTCACTTGATCACGTGACATCTTGATTATATGGATTGACCGGCTGCTTATCAGTATTTTAGCTGTGTGATGGTTATAACGTTTTTATGAATAAGGTTGTAAATATCTACTTTTTAATTGCGGAATCACTCAATGTGATTGCAACGTTACAAATTGGAACACAGATTAAAATTTTGAATACTTCACATAGATCATAGTGATCAAATCATGGCAGTTTACAACTATAGTAGGCGCCAGATAAATGTGGAATAAAGTATATTGACCTTTCCCTAATAACTGTTCATAGGTACCTGAACAATTAAATATGAATCGTTTTTCATTATTAGACAATGTTAAGGATCACGAGAGATGATGATTCGGGACAGCTTTGTGTCATTAATTCCGTTTTTCAAATTAAAAATGTCAATAATTGTAGGTGGGTCAATGACCGTTATTCCACGATTATCTGGCGCCTACTATAGCTGTCATTAAACCTCACTTTTGCAACAGTTCAACAAAATCATTGTCGACTAATTTCTTACCAAATTTGTCTGTGGTTACCAACGTTACCATTATCCAAACTAATAATTCCTGATGATTGATCTTTAACTTAGAGATTATCCTTCATCGGCCAAGTCTCAGTGAAAGGTACCGTTTCAGAAATGTATGAGATTTATAAGATAACAATATAATAGCAGGTTGGGAAACATTGAATCATTATGTGGCGAACATTCGGCAGTATTGTTAGTACATAATTGTTGACGTCTTAAATATTCTCTTAGCGATCGTGTCGCAATTTCGTTGAAGCAAGTGTTTTTTGAAAATGAGATTTTGATGAATTGCCTTGAACATATTGCTAACAATAGACTGTTTCTGGTGGGATTAGGTATGGTTGGCAAACAGTCCATCGACGAAGTGTTTGGGTAGATCAGATATCCCAGATTGACCGATGATCTGGTGAGGGTTGCGGGTAGCCGATGGATGCAAGACGCATAGGACCGGTTTTTGTGGCGATTCTTGGGGGAGGCCTATGTCCAGCAGTGGACGTCTTTCGGCAGAAAGATGATTAGATATTTCAAAAATCAGAGCCATTGTCGACCTTATTGATCTGTCAGGAAGGATTTTGAACCTACATATAATTCTTCGCTAGCGTTTTATATTAACTTCTTCTTCTCCTTCGTTGTTCCTCCGATTTTTTTTTATGGATGGGAAATCATCAAATGACTTCTCCGCTCTGAGGATCGCGACCACATATGATGCGTTTACAAGCCATGCAGCCTCCATCAGCCTTCTCATATTAACTACAGCATAGCATTGTTGCTTAGCTAGAAGCTAGCTTTTTTTTAAGGATGGGAAATCATCAAATGTCTTCTTTGGCTCTGGGTGGAGCGGAAGGGCGTGTCAGACTCTTACCGAATACAACCCATCCGTGTTCCTTCTAAAGCCCTTTGCGTTCCAGGCCGCGGTGACTCTTTCGAACAAATTCTGCAACCCTGGCTTCCAGCTCAGCGGGCCCTGAGCTGGAAGCTAGCTAGAAGTGCTTTCTCGCAGTAACTCCTTCAGATGGAACATTTACTCGTACTAATGTCACTATAACTCAATGTTAAAGTAATAAGTTTTCTTTTTAGCGATTTGCCATAATACTTAGTTTAAGTCCCCACTCTGGTGGAATGGTCATTAGAGGAAAGCCGACATTTGACGATCGACCACGAATCGACCACAATGTTACGAGTAGGCCCAAATTGTAATGTAAAAGTGCTAGATTTTGTTTTAGAAAATTTAAGCCTATTAAGGAAATATGTCAATTTGTCGGACATTTGGCTCTGGGTAAAATAAGCAACACAACCCAGGTAATCATCACCACAGGGAAAAAACATAAGACCTATTCTTCCACATGAAAAAATATTTTTTCAAATCGGTTCATAAATGACGGAGTTATGAGGTAACAAACATAAAAAAATACAACTGAATTGAGAACCTCCTTTTTTGAAATCAGTTAATGATGGCTTGTTAACTTGTTACTAATCGTGAAAATAGATAGTAGTATCACAATGGACTATTTTACTGAAAAAATCTTAAACAAAAAATGAAGACGATATAATGCGTTGAAAACACGTATGACGTCACTATGATGGTACTAGCGAAGTGACGTCACGCGTGTTTTCAACGCACTGTATCTTCTTCGTGTCTTGTTTACGTGAAAAAAGAAAAAAATATATGTCCAATATTTTTTGGAAATCTATCTGACGGAATAATTAGATTTTTTCAGTAGAATATCCTATAAAGACAAATCTAACGACACCTCGCAAGCCATCAAGCCATTTAGGCTGCAGAGCGTGCCAAAGAAATATACATACATACAAACCCTCCTTCTAATGCAGTCATATTAAAGGGCTTTTATCCGACTGCGCCAGGAGGGTGTGCAGATGTAGAGCTGGCACTTGTACATGAGTAAAGTTTTTTCGCTCTTTTTATTCGCAGACACGATTTGTAAAACGGTTACGTTGCACGCCATTAAATCATATTACATCTGTAACTCATTTTAGCACTCGTGTTATAACTGTTAATTGCTTCGACATCATTTACCGTTCTTGTCTTACATTGATTGCAAAACGATGATTCTTTTAATTTTTTAACTGTTACAGATGCTATTCGTGTTAATGTTTTAATTATGAGATGATTTCTTGTGGAATAAAATGTATTTAATGTAATGTACACGTGATTCTTACTGAACATACACAGTATAGTCTTTATAACCCAAAGGTTGACTGGTAGAGAATGCCTTGATGCATTAAGTCCGCCCATGTACCACTATTGTACATAAAGTTTAAATAAATAAATAAACATACTCGTAAGACAATTATCATTGTGATATTTTATGANTTTTATTTATTGTACACCTACCACAGTATAGTCTTTATAACCCAAAGGTTGACTGGTAGAGAATGCCTTGATGCATTAAGTCCGCCCATGTACCACTATTGTACATAAAGTTTAAATAAATAAATAAACATACTCGTAAGACAATTATCATTGTGATATTTTATGACTTTATTCGGTTATTATCCGAAAGTTTTGGCAAGGAGTATCGTGTTACTCAGTAACTGGGTTGTGTAAAATACTGGTACTCAGCTGCATCTGGTTAGATTGGAAGCCCACCTCGACATAGTAAAGGCTAGGCCTGTGATGATGAAGATTAGGTTCTTACCTACTCATTATCATCATCATCATATCAGCTATAAGACGTCCACTGCTGGACATAGGCCTCCCCCAAAGGGGACCTAATAAAGACATAAAATCATCATTTTATTAGTTTTCAATAACAATTTAATTTCAAATGTTATTAAAATTACCGATCATGTAAGACGATATAAGAAACGTAATTTGAGAATTGAAATAAGCAATTAGAATTAATTACAGATAGCTAATAACCTTTAACAGTGAATGCCTATTTATTATCAACATTAATTTGTATGTATGATGAACTACTGAACCGGTGAAATACATTGCTTTATGTAATACAAGATGGCATGAAGAGTAACTTGTTCTTATGTAAGCAAACTGCTCTTACAGACACACATGTAATAATGGTCTACATTTATCAATTGAAATATAACCTCTTTCTTAGTATTTTGTATTGAACTACGTAATCCACTCATCATTATCTTCCTGCCCTTATCCCATGTTATTTGTTGTCGGCGCAACACGTTTTTTTCTTCCATTCTGTCCTGTCAGCCGTCACGCTATCACTAACTCCCTTTTCTTTCATATCACTCCTAACTCAATCCATCATTTATTTGGCCTCCCTCTCCCTATCCATCCATCCACATTTTTATTCATAACTCTTTTGTTTACATGCATTTCATCCCTTCACATACCAAGATAAGCGGTTTCCTTTCAACTTATCCGTCATTGATTGGATTAATTTTCAACAGCCAATCACACACGTCGACAGTTTTTTCTACAAACCGGGGGATAAATGCACATTCACACAATCTATCTAAATAATTTTCTGCTTATAACGTAATGCACAAATAACAGTACATTGACACCTTACCACAGAAGCATTGACTCTTATTTTCTTTAAATTCTCAATTGATTCATTAATTGATCAAGGCACGCAATGCAAAAACACTGGCTACAAAATTTTCTAATTATACTCTAATCACGAATCGAGGAATGATAGGATTTTTTGTTCGCACGGCTCATCGGCTTTGGTCGGATGAACTCGGGTATGTTCGTCGAATGCGATGCCTGGTACCATTCTCTTGTTCACAGGCTTAACTAATTAAGTCTTCTTCTCTCGTATAAAACATAAATGGTACGGACATATTAATAAGAGCTGTAATTTTTTGTTGAACTTAAGCTTTGGTACAGAAATAGTTGACATTTGTAAATGTATCGACCGAAAACAAGTTCAAGGCTTAAATTAATTTGACATCTCTATCTTAGATTGGAGAGCCAATTTATTCTACTAATTTTTAAGCAAGATTCGCATTCACATTTTTTACAGATTGCGACTGAGATGCAAATGCGAACGTTGCTTAAAAAATAGTAGAATTGGGTTTGAAGAACTTTATTTCTCATAAGAAGAACATAGTTCACTTAAAATTAGATTTATAAATTAAGTTAGTTCTCCCTCTTACCTGTTCCGTCGACTATTCTGAAAGATAATTCTGAAAAGTTTTTAAGGTCCATTATTTACAAAAAATATGCTTGTTTGAAATCATGTTGTCATCTGTAAAGTGCAATGGTCTTCAAGAACATTTCAGATTTATCGCTCAGAGTTCAACAATGTAACAATGATTTTGCAGTTTTGAACTTGTCATTCTGTCTTCAAACAAAATGGCCGCTCCCCTGCTGGGCCATTCGCGTCAGATAATTTTGTTATCATTCAATCAATGACCTGAAACATCTGACTTTGGTTAGGTAAATAAATTTTTTTGCACCCACAAACAAATTACAGCGTTATTTTTTTCTTTAGATGATCTACTCTTTTAGGTTTAGATAAAACTTAGATTCTTTGGAGAATAACATTGTTTGAAGAGAATGTGAGTGACTAACTAGGTCACGATTTTTGAAATACTAGCTTAAATGAAGTAAGTGGTAACAGTTTTTAAAAAGATTTTTAAGAGTGTTGGTATCTATGGTATCATCCCACAGCTTGGCAGAGACCTTCTCTCCATAAATTCAAGCGGTTTTCGTTCAGGTCTTGTAGATCATTGTTGTCAACTTTGTTCATCTCGACATTCATTGCATGCATTTTTATTTCTCCCATATTATAAGTATTGATTCTAATCTCTTACTCACAGTACTATAAATCAAAACAAATTATTAAACGCACTGCACTTTCCCTACTGTGGAAAATCGCTGCGTCCGCGCTAGCCACGCGTGACATCGCTGAAATATTTGATGTTGATCGTCGCTTGATAAAGATTGCGTCATTGGAGAATTTCGTTCATTATTGACGTTTAGGTACTGTTTCTTGAGGAAAGTGCGGTGAAACATGGATTAGAAAAATAAAGTTTACGATGTTCACTTGTTTAGTAATGAGCATTTGGTAAATTGATGTTGTTAAAGTGAACTGTGGTGAATTTATCTTTACTATCTATCTATATACTTATATAATAAAGCTGAAGAGTCTCTGGAACTACCAGTCGGATTTGAAAAATTGTTTTTGTATATGATAGCCTCATTCATGAGGGAGGCTATAGACTACGGGAACGGGAAAAAACGGGATATGCGTGTACGAAGTCGCAGGCAAAAGCTAGTGTTACATAAATATACATAGCGAAGGGTAGAGCAAATTGTCCGTAGATCGGTTGGACAACGGGAACAAAAAGTTCTTGGTACTGGTACTGGTGACTTCGATGAAGAGAGCGATGCAATGGAAGGGTTACCGCAACGTAGACCGATGACTTGGGAAGGGCCACGGGAATCCGCTGGACGGCGAGACACACAGAGCCGGGATATGACGATGACGAAGACACAGCGGATAGCGTTGGACAATCATATGATGAATCTTTTACGAAATGCAGATGTTTTGTTAACTATACTGTTTCTTTAAGACCCATTATAGTTTGTCGATATGCGTACAAACTGAACTTTGCTTCGGCTTTATTAAATAGCTAGCTGCCGCCCGCTCCACCCGCGTGAATGTCGAAAATTATCCCAAGGGAACATACTCCCGGGATAAAAACAATCCTATGTCCGGAAAAGGACACACTCAGACTATCTCTATACTAAATTTCATCTGAATCGGTTTAGCGGTTTAAGCGTGAAGGGGTAACAAACATACACACACGCTCACAAACTTTCGCCCTTATAATATAAGTGTGATGATCATGGCGAATTTGATTAGCTCATAAATGGTGGCAATGGAATGCGATGGAAAGACAGAATTGGCATAGATGATTACCACGTCAACATTTGTACCACTTAATTACTTATCTCAAGTGCAGCAAAAACAAGTCTAAGCTAAATTAAGATAGCATTTAAAGTTCTGCTTATAGATGAAGGTTATTCGGATTATATTACTTGCGTACAGCTAGTATATTATTTATTTATTACAATGACTTCGGTCTACCTATACGAACTCCACCCACATAATAGGTCCAGTATTTTTATTAGTACCAACGAAGATAATGATTATTGGGTCTGTGTTTCACGTCAGAACTTTATTTGAATACTTCTTAATCGATGTAAGAGGCCGCAGACTAGAAAACAGGCTGTAAAAAGAACCATTCTACCAGCAGACGCGATTGTCAAAATTTATACAAATTACAATAAAGCTGAAGAGTTTGTTTCTTTCAACGTGCTGATCTCTGGAACTACCAGTCGGATTTGGAACATTATTTTTGGATAAGATAGCCACATTAATGAGGAAGGCTATAGACTATACGGGGACGGGAAAAACGGGAAAATATAAAGCATTTGGACAGCGTTTGTCAATCATATACATTTTTGACAATCGCCTTCTTCAAGCTACCGCTGACACAATAACACTGATCTAGAGCCTCTAGTAGTTCAATACGACAATGTGACACTTAAATATCAAGTGGTCAATCCTTTACATTTTGGTTTCTTGACGTAGTTAGTAGCTAACACCCATAATGCCATTTTGTTTAGAGCCCAAAGAGAAGCTTACTAACTGGATAAGATCAGTCAGATAATATGACGTCACATTGCCATCATGAATCCGTTGTGGAAAAAGGTTATATAGCTCCGTCTCTCTTTTTTTTTTTAATTTGTGTTTGGTACAGACAAAGGCGACGATGAAGCGAGCTTACCCAGAAGAAGCCTGTTCACTCTAATTTTGATGAGATTAGGGTTGTATGCGTTCGGAAACACAGACAATTGGCACGACATAGTAGGGGGCAATTATTCTGAAAAAGTTGTCATACATTACAGAAGTCTATACACTGAATTACAAAAAATCAAATATGGAAGAAATTTTGTTATGAAGAAGCAGTTTCTTTGTACTCATAATTATAATGTTGTCTATTACTGTGTTTCTGTGTGTACATGTATATCTTTACTTTTATACTAATATTATAAAGAGGACAGATTTGTATTTTTGTGTGTAACGAATAGACTTAAAAACTACTGGATCGATTTGAAAAATTCTTTCAGCAATGGATAGCTACATTATCAGCGAGTAACATAGGCTATATTTTATCCCCATACTCCCACGAGAACGGGAACTGCGCGGGTGAAACCGCGTGACGTCCCTAGTAAATAATAAATAAACAAAATCCAAAAAAAAGCAAATCGTCTCAAAATTGCTGAATAATTTTATAGGAGAATGGAGGAAAAAATCGTGTTGAACAGAAACCAAGTAAAATGGGACAAAGGCAGGCAAATGATGAAGACAAACACCTTTAATAAGAAATTAACTAGAGTAACGCAATTTCCACGACAACTTGTTGCGTTAGTTTACTAGGCCTATTTTAAGTTACTATGCAGGTTTAATAACGCTTAATTTCAACTATGAAATGGTTAATTTAACGCAGTTATTATTGAGTAACCAAAGTACGGATTTCCTTCATGGTTTCACGTTAATTTTTTACCGTTTGTATGATCCGATTAGTTTTAGTTACGATTAATTAATTGCCAATAATATAAAGTATATTCCAGTAGGTATTATAAGATAAAGATCTGGCACAGGACCAACAGCTTAACGTGCTGTCCGAGACACGGGGATGGGATTTGAATATGAGGGTAATGGAAGTGAGAGTGCACAAGTGTGCGCACACACTTGTGCACTACAATATGTCCCGCGCCGATGGCTAGTCTCGGTTGAGATTGGCCACCATGGCCGAAATCGGTCAGGAGGACTTTATATATATATAAGATAATTTTGATACTGGTAGGTACTGGGTTTTTTTTATTCCTGTGTTAGTTATTTTATTACTACCGCATCTAGTGCAATGGCATAATCAAATACTTACATAGTTATTTAAGATGATTTTGTAGTTAGAAGCCAGAAAATATGAAACCAGTCTTGCCATAGAGCCTCCTCTTACCCAGTTTCCCATCAATACTGGGATCCAGCTGAATCCGATCAGACTGGAATTTGACCCCAATTAAGATATATTAGCAATTTTTTTTTCAAATGATATCTACCTCAAATTATGACACTAGGCTCCGTCATTATTAATATCAGTTTAATATAGAAACAACTTTGCTCCGAATCTGCGGCTCCTAAAAGTGCGTCATAAAGTAAACACGAGCTATATATATATAATAACGTCAAATGTACAGTCAACAAAGCTAATTGCTATGCAGGCAGCTTACTTGCAACTGCTTTTAACCAATGTTGTGAGTATGCTGTATAGACAATTATTGTACACCACACTCTTAAGTATGTCATAAGCTTAAAAAGTTATAATGCATTAGAAATAAATATTTATTTATTTTAACTTTATGTACAATAGTGGTATATTGGAGGACTTAATGCATCAAGGCACTGTGGGTAGGTGTACAATAAAAATAAAGTTTAAAATTGAATTAATATTTTTGCCTGTACCTATACCAAATAGCTTTGTTGACAGTACATTATATACGAAACAAGTACATAAGGTGGTGTTAACGCTAGATAAGAGACAGGCAGCTGCTTGCCTTGTCCTTTGTGACGATGGCGCTTACCATTTTATTATAAGCAGTGTCTTATTTTGTTCTTGATTCTATGTATGCATAGTTTTATTACCCACCTAACCTAAAAATAAAGTTGTCGTTACATTAATAGGTTGTTTTCAATATCAAGCGATTTTAAATGAATTATAATTAATTTTAAGCCTAAACTTGAAAACAACAAATTAATAATCAAAACTAAATTTAACAAATAAACTAAATTAACAACTTACTAAAATATGGCGTCAAAAAATTAGTCCTCAATGCTGTCTGCTGGTAATGTGCTCAAGAGACTGGCGGCATTGCCACTTCTATGGCCAAAGTTGTAGCCAGTTCTTGTTTCACGGGAATTGTCAAAGAGCCATTTCGAAATTTCTTTAAATATATATTAATTATTTATTATAATTGTGGCCAAAAGATTCGACGACCATCTATCGAAGCTGGCGTTGCGCAGTTGGATAAAAGGCCTGATACAGAAAGCCGTACTCCTTGATACGGCTCGTTTTGTGAGGAGGTTCCTTTCTCTGGAGCTCTAACCACCGGTAGCTTGAATCCTGCTCCCGACACCGGTGGACTACTACTTTTTATATTCAATTAATGTGTTTTTTTATTAGACATATTTAAAAATGTAAGTGAGGTAAAATTAAAAAAGGACATATTTTACTTGATTACTTAAATAATACGGAAAAAGAGAAGATCTTAAATGTAGACTTGCATTCACATTCGTATGTAACCAAACAAATAAACTTGGTTTCTTTATTTATTTCTTTCTTTCATGATATTTTTTGTACATAATAACTTAGGGCACTACCGCTTGACTTCTAGCGAAACATAATGTCTGAGTTACATCTGCTATTGATATGCTAAGTAAGAGCCTTTACCTATGTATACAGTGGCGATATTGAGCAGAAGTCTGCTGTCTTATTTGTAGTCCGGGAATGAAGTATTTTAACTCAACAATAATTCGACAAGACACCTTCTAAAAAAACAATAATCGTCTATGTCATTGCTTGGTAAGTTTTAAACAAAGGAGGTAAAACTAGAGCGTTTAAGGTAAACTAGTTTGTTTTCATTGAATGTGCTGAGCGAGTGGAACGGCTTCGTCTCGACTTGTTTTTATTACCCGATTGCGTTTAAGTTCAACAGGAGGTATTAAGTCGCTTAATGGTGGCTTCGTGCTTTTTTTTTCTGCGAGTGGCGTGTTGCAGTTCAACCTATGAGGTTGTCGACTCCTTGAATGGACTTGCCTATGGTGGCCTTAATATAAATATTAAAGCATCCAGTCAGGGCTTATTACAAACTTACAAAGTAAGCGACTACACGCTAAGGGCACCTCCTGTGGGGTACAGGCCTCGGTTTTGGGCGTCGCTGTGGGGAGGACAGCTAGGAAACGGATGGATTGAACTAGGTAGCTTTGTGCGGAGGAGCTCGTGGCTAAATAGCAACAGCTGCACTTGTCAAGGTTAAACAACTCTTCGGTGGGATCCCCGTGGATAGATAACCATTCATTACATAACTATAAAAGACTCGTCCGTGCCTCGGAAGGTACGTTAGGCCATTGGTGTTGACTGTCATTTGTAGATCTTCGACAGTCGTTACGGTAGTAAGAAGCCAAACAATCTGACATCAATCTTGCATAGGGGTATTGTGGTCAAATAGGAAGTCAGTTGTAAAACACTGGTATTGAGCAGTTTTTTTTTAAGTTGGGCAAATTGATCTGTGTCGAAGCTTAAAAGAAGGGTAATCTACTTCTCTAGGAGGTAGGGCATCGCCTACGCGGGTTAGATGATTGAAATATGTCTGTTGATTAATATGAGGTCATCGTTTATTCATCTTTTATTTATCATCACGGCTGTATTACCAAAAGGAATAACAAAGATTTAAGAATTGGTAATTCATTCTTCGCCAGAAATTTGTTTAAAAAAGGGGCAAGCGTGCGATATTTTCTGGGTCCTTTCATATTATCTTTTGTATGTAATTTAATAAATATCCGTCTCCAAACCTGGAAACATTAAAAATATATTTTCTTTTAAGCATATGAATATGAAAGTTTGCTAGAATAAGACAAGCGAATAAAAGTAAGTATGGTAAATATAGCTTTCTATGGTAATGGAGATCCGAGTATCATAAACCTACTTTTTATTTAATTGTCCAGGAATTATAATTTAATAAAATTAAATACTGTTTTTCTTTTTTGCAGGTAAACAAAACAGTCACGCTCTAACTTCAAAGAAAATGATATGGTATGTCTATTACGAGCTATTTAAGATACAATAGGTTTATTTTTTTCTGAATTTAAGTTCTAATTAAATCCGATTTCCGTGTATAATGGTAGTCAAGGTCTAAAAATAATAAATAAAAAAAAATTGAATTGACATGTAAAGAGGTAGGTATCATTTGACCCGCTTCTTATTAAGTAGTGTTAAGCAGTAGGTAATAAGTGCTTTATTCCCTTAAGTTCAAGTTCAGGTAGGTACTTAAGTTGTATAAATTATTTATGGATAGTTAATATTATTATTTACATTTATTTAGTTAAAAAGAATAGAACTTCGAACTGTTTAAACACATTTTTAAATTACCATGGACTAGACAAAGTATAGTTTGTTGTATGGTGTCGGACTTAAAAGAATAGCACCATACCATTACTTCCCGTGAGTGTCGTAAGAGGCAACTAAGGGACTCACCAGATAATGGGCAGCAGCTTTTTCCGTGCATTGCAACAGATACACTGCTATGGCCAAACCGCCTGCCAAGCGTGGCGATTAAAGCAACCCCACCCCTTTTGAGGCATATGGGCATATGCCGTAGTAATGATGGGACAAAGAGACGTTTTATCAGAAAAAACGACTGTCAGAAGTCTGCTGTAATATTTAGGATTGACTATGTGACATTTCGGTAGTGTTTTTCAATCCATGGAATTTCGAATTATTAGTACGTAATTTCTTTAATTCCATACAATTAAAAATAAATTTCATGTAATCCTCAAACCCTCTTCTAAACATCAGAAAACGGTGAAGTACTTTAAACACTATTTGTCGACTCTATACTTCGTACTCAATCAATACTAATATAATAAAGCTGAAGAGTTTCTTTGTTTGTACGCGCTAATCTCTGGAACTACGAGTCGGATTTGGAAAATTCTCTTTGTATATGATAGCCACATTAATGAAGAATGCTGCAGGCTATACGGGAACGGGATATGCGCGTACGAAGTCTCGAGCAAAACGTAGTTAGTCCATATTACAAAATTATCGCCACGATCTATTTGCTATCGAACGCAAACGATCTACCACACGAAACAAACACTTCAAGTCAACATGTCAAACCAAATTACCATCGGTTGAACGAGCACTAATAATTATAACAAGGAAATGAACCGTTCATTAATTTATTGGAACATAAATATTACTAAGGTCGTATCTATTTGCTCGGATTTGGTAGAACGAACAAAATATGCGTCGATTGGCTTCAAATTAATATGCAGCGCTGATTTAATTTCGTTCATGAATGAGTTTATTTGGTTTATCAGCCAGTGTTGTTTATTTATGGAATGTTTCTGTCGTATTTACTTTAAAATACTTGCATAATTTAACAGGATATTGTTTTAAACTTAGCCGAATTTGGTCTGATCAATGGAAAGGATTTGAACAAGCTATTGCAGAATATTAAAAGCTCTCGTAAATAGATGAGACGCCATAATACGACAAAACTTGTCGTATTGTCGTTTTGCGCCTGACCGTAGAGGCCTTAAAGTTTTCATTGGATATTTTAATATACATGTAGGTATTTTATAAAGAAACACAAAGCGATGGGAACACAAATTCCCTTTTCAAATGGTGTCTCTGCAATCTAGGAAATTCCAATGAATTTCAGGTGCACCTTCATTTACACAACAGTCACCACAAAACCAACATCAGCACCAAGTCACCACTTAACCCACTTGGAGCCGTCCATTTTGTCCCAACCGTCTAATTACTGGCCATACGTGGTCATTTTACGGTCAATAAGGTCTTACACCATGGCCCATGCTTGTTCGATCAATTAGACTGGAACATTGTGAGGAGAATATGGAAGTTGCAGATGGAATATTTCGTGTTTAGTTCTTGTAATGGTCTTAGGAATTTGATGGTACAATTTATGTTCCGGTCGGTGATTCCCAGTTTCCTGTTTAATCAGGGAAAAAACACAAACAAATTATGTAAGTCTGAGATACACGATAACTGCACTGTCTGGACAGGTTCACTCAAATCTGTGTGGAGCTTAAGCTTAGACATTAATCTACATGTTCCTCATATGATTTGACCAGTTTCGATTGTATGTATTTTAAAAGAGACTTTAACCTCTGAGTTTGTTTTGGTGTTTCTTCTCAGGGTAGTCAGCTAGGAAACACCGGCCTCATCTAGCTTAAAAATGACCAAAAAAGATAGACATGTAAAAGTGTTATGTTTGTATTGTGTTATGGCATTAAGTCCGCCTCTGTACATTTGTGTGCGTAAAGTGTTAATAAATAAATAAATAAAATAATTATCATTTATCATGTAACAGTGTTACACTAAGCATTAAAGAAATAGTGTACATTTGTGTCAAGTAGAAAAGAAACACAGTTGGTGATTTATACAGGTTGGGAAAATATGTTAATATGCTGTTGCAAAGTCAAAGTCAAAATGTTTATTTCAATTAGGCCATTAAAAAGCACTTTTGAACGTCAAAATTGACAGTTAAAAGAATATGTATAAAAATAAAGTGACTCTACTGTCCATTCACAAAGGTAGATTCTTATGGTTCTCCATAAGACTTAAGGATAGATAAGGAATTTCACTCAACGCAGCTTGCTTGCTTGAGCTATGTTTGAATTTAGCTATTCGAAATATTTGTAAGCCATCTGAGAAAGCTGTTTCTTATCATTTTCTTTCTCATCTGAATTTCTTGTATGTTTCATGTTCCAGTGTGTCCGAAACTAAATTTCTCTTTCAATAATACTGGTCTTGGAATTATGATACCTTCCAATAACACGATACCTACACATTTACAACTTCAAAGAATGAGGAAGCTATTACGTACGCGACACCGCCTTAGCAATAGCCTTAGATTCTATTTGTATGAAAAAAACTGAGGTTGTACGGAATTTTCGGTATTTTGATTTGCATAACACCTTTTTCAATAAGTTATTGGCAACTTAAACTGGTTAGTTGTACTCGACAGTATGTAGAACAAGAAGGCTCGTTGAAGAGGTACCTTTAGTACCCACTAGATTATTCACGCGTTTTGGCTCTCGTTTCGTGACTCTCAAGAACCGTGCCTATTTCAGGAGAAAATAAAAAGAAGCTACGGATTTGCGAAATAGTGTATCTTTCTATTGTTTAGTGAAAGAACATTCCGAGCTTGGGTCAGCCATTATATTCTGTCATGGTGTCTCCGTGAAAACATTGGTACAGAAAGCTCCCAATCCATAGCCAGTGGAATAACAATTCACTTCACGTTAACTTTACACAGTACACACACGATATTTAAACAGATTAAGCTGGCTGTGCCTTCTTCTAAAGATGACCTTTAGCAAACATTATAAACAAACAGTTCCCCCACTTTATGATATTAGATTAGATTACTTCAAGAAAATACTATAAACATTTGTCTATTCATTATATAAATCATTTAGGAAGAGATAGAATTTCTTAGAGTGATTTTATTAGCATTGCTAGCTGTAGTCATAATTATGATGATTCCATTGTTCATTTTGATGAATTTATCTTCTAAAAAAGCAGCCTTGTATTCACACTTCAATAAATGTTATTTTTGCTCGAAATACGTATTGTTTATAATTGGAATTTTATATAATTCTACAAAGTAATTGCTTTAGTTCGTTCGTTTTAAAGGGTACAGGCTACATTTACTTTAATTTTATTCTTTTGCTCATATTGACCTACTGGTTAAAATAGCCTATCTACTGTTAAACAGAAATTACCTACTGCATATAAAACTCTTAAAATACTCCTGTAATTAAGTCGATATTTGGACTTGGATCGAGCTAAAATACTATCAGCTATTTCTTTAATCCAATCGATTAAAATAACTTAATACGGTTTATGTTTTTGATTAATATTAATATAATGCAAAATTCTTAAAAGTTGCGTAAAAAATTATGTATCATGAATTAAATTAATAATATTTATTAAATTCATGGAATGCACCCAGCCTGATTACGACCCTGGTATCGGTCAAGTTTGCAAATAAAACAAAGTACTTAAAGAAATGTCACAGATTTAATTTCAGAGGTTTTAATAAATTACTGCATATTAAATTATCATGCTTGTTTGAGCATACGTCATTGTCACGTCGTTTTTGTTTTTTCTACGTTGGATATGTTTTCAGTTACTCTTTAAAAGTTTAGTCATTTTGCAGGAAATTTTCCTGTTGCCAACATAAAATCGCAAGATTGCACGAATCAATTTTTGAACCTACTTCAAAGTAACATGGCATCCCGCTTGTGTTGCTCGAAGGGTTAGGAAAGGTAAAAAAAGATCTAAATTCGCAAGTTATATTTAAGTCTCATGTCATCAACGAGCAGAAATCTAGACTCCAGGCTGCTACTGACCAACTTTTTTTATTCTGTCGTTTCGAGTATTCTTTGCGTGGTTCACGTTGTCAAGCAGACTAACTTTTGAACCCTCGAAGTGTCCGGAATTTATTTCGATTGTGAAAGAATATGCGATTTTATGAGTTACGCAGTTGGGGTGCTAGGAAACCGAACCGAAAGAAAAAGAAAAAAAAGAAAACGCATTATTATGAGAATATATAAACAGTACGAAAATTTGCATTACCAACACTGAATTAATAAAATACACGTTCATCACAGACAGCGATTTATGAAAGTGCTTTACGATATTCGGTATGTGAATGTAACTTACAGATTAGCCATTAGATGTGGCAATACGTAGTGGCTTGCCAGCTTATGTGGCAACTATCTACATTAATACATGCATTATTACTCTGATCACAGTTTTTTGTACTTGTAATAATGCGTGCTATCACACATGGAAAATTCCATTGATGATAAAGATGTACAAATGAAGGGAATCGTTATGAATCTTGCTTTTATTACTGCGTTACATATTTAAATTTGTTACATAAAATGATAGTTATAGATAAATGCAGCCCTAAACAGATTGTCAGACTTCATTTTCCTTATAAAGACGGATAACCGTCTTATCTCAATATTTTCAATTAAATGCTTGGGGATAAGAGATTCCTTAAGTCATTTTTAAGAATAAAAAAATGCATATTTTAAATTCTGTAAGTTTATGGATTTATCTGATTTTTTTTTTGGTACCAATTTTGATCTTGTGTTTAGTGCCTAATAACTTTGCCTAACATGTATCTGAATAATTTATTATCTTTCAATCGTAAAATTCAATAAGGAAATATAATTTAGATAAGTAATCAATCCACTATAAATTGATTAATAAAAATTTAATATCTGATTAGCAATGAGTCTTAATGTTTTTTTAAAACATAAAAGAAATCATATAAGCTGGACAAGTTCTAATATCTTCTGTTGCCCGTAATACTTTAGTCGTCACTCGGATGGCTGTAAAACAAAACAGCATCCACAGCGAACAGTTATTATAAAATCAAAAAAGCAAGAAGAAAAATAACTGTTTTTATTTTATGAAGTCGTTCCGGAATTACATTTTCAAGCACAACATTATTAAAAAAGAATCATCGAGAAAAAACAGTAAACCCACAGCACCGTTTATTTTTATTTCAACTCATAATTCCAACTTTCAAATTAAAATTACACTTCAATGGTTTATTTAATAGAATCGTAACACAGCCTTGATAGAGCGGAACTTTGAAAAACTTCATCAACTGTAACTAGTTTACCGGTCATTTTAAAATCTTGTTTATCTTAAATCTATTTCAAGAGGGGAAGGTAAGTCAGTACAAAAAGAAGAGTTGGCGTCCTCGTGTAAATATCACTTGTTCTTGGACTTCCCAGTAATGATATGTAGGACAATTGTCGCAGTTTTTTTATCCGCATGTGTACGCGTAGATACTTTGTTGTTGAGCAATCTTGATGCTCTTTTGTGTTGCGTATGCGGCTGAGTAGACTGAATTAACTATTATATATATATTCGGAGAATGTAATATCGGAAATTTTCGACATTGAATTTGTTTTAAAAGATTTTCGTATGTCGAAGTAATAACTAAAGACATACATGATTGCAATCGTGATGTTGAATGTATCTATTAATCTATATATTTAATTTTTTATGTAACTTTTAATATTTAATGCAGTAGCTGCATTGGGCTAATAAATTCCTCGATTTTTATCTGACAGGCTATTACACTCAATTGCAATTTAAATGCTTTATTTTTTTCATATATTTTTTTTTAATATATTAGTTTAACCTTTACGTCATTTCAGTAGCTATTTAATTAGTAAATAGAAGTAATATAAAAATCTAAGGTCAACAACTTTTTAGAAACCGCAGAACTATTAACCTCATAGTATTTCGTTGCAAAAAATTGGATTAAATTATAATTGATAACAACACGGGTTTCTGTCTATAAGGAAATAATGTGTACAACATTTTGTTTCAATACTGCATTAATGAAAAAAAAAAGGCTTGAAATTGTGTTTCTTGAAACAACCCTAACTGTTTCTACGGGAAACACAATACTCTTGCACTAGACCTTGAGAAAAGTAGAACTTGCTGAAAATGAAAAATGATAAAAATATTTTGTATATTTGTCACCGGAAAATTGCAAACGCCGTAAATTGCAAAATATCGCGTGAAATTGTAAACAATTTTTTCTTAAGGCACGGATATATTCGAAGATACGAAGAGTGAACGAGTTTTTCATAATATATCTAAAAATTATAATCTCATAAAGATTTATTACAATCTTACGGAGTCTGCAATTTTCCGGTGACATATGCATTAAGTAAGAAAAGATCAAAAAAATGTTGGCAACATATTTCTAGGCATATATTTCCGTTCCTTTGTCAGCTTGGTTTGTTTTAACTAATGATCTTTTAAAGGTATTTTTTTTAATACATTTTGACCAGTCCTCCTTTTGGTAATATGTTAAAATACCTATTAAAAACGCCATACGATATTAATTAAAGTTCTTTACATTAATTAATAAGCAATTATAAAGTCGAAAGGTGATCCTTCCCATTACGGTCACCTGTAATTTTACTTAAGGTATAATAGCCATTTTAATTCGAGTCCTAGTGTAAAGTTGAAACCATAATTACAGCATCGAATCGAAGTATTGCCCTTTTCTTTAGGATACGTTGCGTTTATTTTCGAAGTAAAAAGTACGCGGAAGACAATAAGAATTTGATGTATACTTGTAATAATTGTGCTAAAAGTGAAGAGTGCGAAAAAGGATTTTTTTTCCTTATTGAAGCGGAATGTCAAGAGAAACACTTACTAGTCATTAGTGTCATGTTATCTTGTTTTGCCATTTCATTTGCAAGCGTGTTAATTTGTTTGTTTTTTTCTACGACTTTATTGTTTCCTTGGTGAAAGCTGCCGGAATCTGTTGGATTCGAGACGCACTGGGCCGGTACATGTGGCGACACTGGTGGTGTGGGTTTATGTGAACTTTTTTACTATCTAAACAATTTATCTAAAAGTACACAAAAATATAAAATATAACAATGAAAAAAGAATCGGAATTGACGCAAACACAAACGAGATATAACTATTTTAAACAAATATATCTGTCCCTCTCACGAAAACGCTGTTTTCTATGGCAGCTGTATGGACGTCATAGTATTTAACGTCACAGTTTGTATCGGACTTCTCTTTCTAATTGTCAACTTTGAAGCTAAATAACTTCATCACTGATGAAGGTATTTTAAAAATTCTTTCATAATTGTTTACGAGAGATAATAAGTATTTTATTTGCAAATAAAAAATTGCATTCATATTCCCTATTCTTTATTGCGTACCATAATGTATATAGTTGGTAGGGAAATAGTTATATGAGTCACAATTATGGACCCTGTCGGGCACAGCATAGATCAAATAGGAGAGAGGAGGAAGAACACTGGGTGTTTAATGTAATAACTTTCATTATTAGTTAATAGTGCGTAAGTAATGCCGCGGCGTCTTCCGGCTGAAATAGTGCCGATAATGACAGTTTATTGTTCGGTCTCCAATGTACACTTTATGCTATCTTAAATACACAACCAGCCTTCATATTTCCACTCCTGTGACGAAGGTGTGGGCTGTTATGCACCGAGCAACCACAGTACGGATCGGTTGATGTCGTGTGTTCTGACGTCACGTTTTCATATTATATGTTAATTATGAGTCTGCTCCAATTCTTTATTCAATAGCGTATTGTTGTAGGTTCATAAGAAAATTAATATTGTTAACCTGGTTAAAAGAAAAAACTTAGTTATTACGTCATATAGCATCTACTTACTCTCTCTAATTTTTGTAGCCGATACGCTACGCCAAATCGCCAAACAAAATATCCACTCCTAAAATCGATTACAGCATGTCATACCGACAAAGCTAAGCTAATACATAAAACATAATAGATCCGACATCGGTATGCAGTAATTTAGCCCAGCCAACCAGAGATAAATCCAATCTAATAATAAAATACAGGAGAAGTGACGGTTACCAACTAGTTTTTATTAATACTATTCTTGTCCGTAATTGGTTGGTTAAGATTACAATGTGGGTATTGTTGCTAAATGTCAATCTTGATTGTTATGTATGACTATTATTACGTATTGACAGATAGTGTTTATTTTATTAGAGTTTTTTAGATAAATGTAGATCACAGACGGATTTACCTGGAACCGGTTAGCTAGAGTTAATACGAGAACCTTTATCAATCAAAATCAAAATCAAATCAAAAGTCATTTATTCAAATTAGGCTGAGTGCCAGCACTTTTTGAACGTCAAAGTTCTACATAAAGACAGTCCCCCGAAACGCCCGCCCGTCACCACTTCCTAGTGTTTTAGCTGGGAAGAAGAAGTGGCGCAATAAACTCTCCAGCAACTTATAAAGGGCCATAAGCATTATTGCTGTGATAAGTATTTTGTTATACAACGATAGCATTTTTATCTTATCAGGAAGGAGCAGTGGACGTCTTTCGGCTGATACGATGAACCAGAATCCTGCATTTATGCCCAGATGATGGCAATAGGCCCTCCATTACCAGCGAATGAAGGTACTATAGGAGGGTCTGGCTTAACCTCCTCCTGTACATAGCTGTTATGTGTTTTATGAGTTAGTAGGCATTAAATGTAGGTACAGGAGCTACATATACATTAACATTTAGACATTTTTTCTTGTTCGTTATAATTAAATGTCGTGCTTGAAGCGAATGCTGCGACAGTACCAAATGTCAATTATTTGAATAAGTCACTTGTCATGGGGCCTTCCTGGTCTCATATTGATTGCTACGGATTAACCTTTATTGTGCTTCTAGGTATTCGAAATGCTAAGCTGGGTAGGGTTTTTCCTGATGAGATCCTATTAGATGGATGGATGGGATCGTCATTATTATATTTCTTTTTATTTTTTGGGGATATACTTACCCGCGGTGTCTCGCAAAAAAATATCGCCCAGTCACAAATTAAACGCAATTCCATTGATGTGATATTGGCTTTTAGAAACACATTCAACCAATCACAGCTAGAAAACGCGCGTTTGACCATTTGTCACAATAATTTTGTGATCATTTCCGTTCGAGAATCTCGGCCTTTGTCAGTCTATGCTGATTGGGGATTATCATACAAGAAAGTAGGTTTTTTAAGTTCTGCCTATTAAGGTGGCAACATCTAACTAATGTCGGAATAGAGCCGGTCGATTCTGTAATAGGATTGTGACGGTCGATTCTGTAAGCATGTCGCATGATCACGAAGTTAGCTGTCAATCCATATAATCAAGATGGAATGACAGCTCACCTAGTGATCACTTCGACATGTTTACAGAATCGACCGGCTGTAAAAATCTCAACGTGTAAGCTTGGGTGAAGTGAACATGAAGTGAGCTTTCAATCTATACAAACAAGATGGAATGATATTTGTCATGCTAACTCGACCTAGGTTTACGCAGTGAAATCTTGACAGAATAGACCGGCCGGAAAGCATCCGCACGGTGAAAAGTTAAGTGAAGTGAGCTGTCATTCCAATTAATGCCAGGGATTGGCAACTCATTGCAATCTCACTTCGCCTTAGTTCTCATGATGCGATTGTTACAGAATAACACTTCTTACTTACTTGTGTTACTTTAGGTGGAAACTAAGTATTCAAAGTCACAGTCAAAGTTAAAACGTTTATTTCAATTAGGCCATTAAACGGCACTTTTGAACGTCATCGTTTACAGTTCAGTAAAAATAATAATATTACATTAATAAAGTGACTCTACTGTCCATTCGGAAAGGTAGATTGTTATGGAGAAGAACGAACAAGAAACTCCTCAGTTACTCTTTTCAAATAATGATTTTACAAAATTTGTTATACAAAACTTAATTTAATATTATGTGAGGACGATGCACCCAGAGTATGCTACTTATAAGAACAAAGTATCACCAGCAGAGGTAAACTTATTCATTTTCTAAAGAAATTTAGGTAAATGGTACTCACATATTTACAAACATTGGAATTTAATTAATTAAACAGTCAACAGAAAAATAAAAACACAAAAAAAGAAACAGTATATCTATAAAGTTAATACATAAATCAACCAGTTTGATTTTGTCTACACCCTTGATTGTCCTATGGAGCAAGACCAGCATGTTTCCAAGCATTCTTATCCTGAATGTAATCTTCTAATTTGTAATATGCTTGTTTACAAGGTGTACTTTTAAAATATTTTTTTTTAATTTTCCTTCATTTAATTCTAATATGACAGAAGGTATTTTACAATGAAATAAAGGATGTATTTCGTTTCTTGTTATATTTTGACTTCTTTGACCTTTATCATAAGAAAATCGCAGATATCTTAACATCCCAACCAGATGTAATACAGAAAGCGACATTTTTCACCAAAATCGAGGCTAACGTCATCAGTGAAATTAACTTCGTCCGAAAAAGAATCTTGACTTTCTGTACATGGCAGTTTTATCTTATTTAGTAAAATCCTCCTTAAGGTCGAAAGTAGAAAGCATGTTGATTATATTCTTTATTTCAACGGCAATAAAGTCAATATTGACTTGTCACATAGTCTTGCATTACCATTTGCTCGTGTTTCAGAAAATAAACTCTTAAACAAAAACATAAGGTTTAAATCGGCTTGCGTTTGAAAATCGTGTATCAAATTGGTTTACACTGTAGTGCACTTACTGTACTTTATTTGGACAGCAATGTATCATTACTCAAAGGCGTTAAAGGTTCCTGGATGGACAGGTTTCCGTACCATCCAGTGCTCTTGACATTATTTCAACAAGGATCTGTTGATTTTTTACGACTTATTAAGCTCTATTTTTTAGACCTATTATTTTGATAAGGGACAAGTGGGAAGTTGCCTAGTTGATGTTTCTCGGCCTATAAAAAGATATTTAATGCCATCGTACAACAAATAACAGCTAAAGGTTCACGATGATTGTTTTGATTTATTTTGAAACCTTTTTTTCCTCAGATACATGTCTATTTTTTCCAGCCCAGTTCATTATTTTTTTTTTTCAAGATTTCTATTCATACGTACGTAGATAGAGTCCTTATCTAGAATAAATATTTTTAGTAGTTTATTTGGTGAGCCCTGTAAATAGACAGTTCACATAAATTCTGCAAATCGTCCCTATTTCACTTATACGCTAAAAAAGCTCATAAATCACTAAAGCTTTTACTAAAAGATTACCGCGAAGGTGTTAACTCGTAAGTAAATATTTGTGCTAGTTTGATTAGCATCGTATTCGTGAGATTATCTGTAAACTGCACTAGGTCCACCATCCCTACCTAGTTGCTATTCCACCAATTCGCACTAAACGTTTCCAAACGTCTTTTATAATGCGCACAGCAAAGGAGTGGAACTCTCTGCCTGCGTCTGTGTTTCCAACCCCTTATCTCTTCAAAATTAGAGTGAACAGGCTTCTTCTGGGTATGCTCGCTCCATCGTCGACTTTGTCCCTGTCATCTATGACCTAGACTAGAGTCAAGAGCAAACCCATATTAAAAAAAAAAGGTGACAGATAGCTAATTCTTGTAACTAGCATATAACGAGTTATTTAAAGTGGCTATTGTCTGTAGATTGTTTTAGCTTTTGCTCTTATCCTATATGCTTAGTAAATTTTACGCCTGAAAAAAAGCGGTTTAAAGGTAGTTCGTTAATTTGACACTTAGTGTATTTACCAAAACTAATTTTCAAACTTGGCCAAATTACTTACTCATTAATTTTTATTGCCTTGCCATTATTTTTCACTGTCTTTGTGAATTTTTCTCGTGATCACTTCACCCAAGCATTCACTTCGACATGTTTATTGAATCGACCGGCTGTTTTGGTGTACATTTTCAGGACATAATAAACCATCTGTTTTATTGAAGAGGTTGTAGCTTGTATCTATGATTTTTTTTAAATTTTACATTGTCACTCAATGTTTTTATTGTCTGCCAAATGACAAACAATAAAAATCATTTAAGCTAATAACCATAATTTGTTGTTTGCAAATCACTGTAGGTAAGCACCTATGTAACTATTTAAAAACAAATAGATAACGAATGAAGAACGATGCTAATGTTTGTTACAATGCCGATTCAATCTTCAGTAAGATGGTGTAACCGTTTAATTATACCTATGTGTAATTGCAAAACATTTGACATTTAAAAAATAAATTGCAACTGCAGTGCAATAAAAACGAAGCAGTATGATTTTTTATTTATCGTTTCTTTTGACTTGCAATAAGTCAGATTGCAGACTGATACCTGCAAATTGAGATGACCGATTGATAAAATTAGGAAATTCATGTGTTTGTCGAATCTTCTTGCAATGCAACATTGCTTCACTCTAATAATGTTGATATTCTATTGACACTTATTAGTCTTAACAAATAAATGTTGTGTTTTCGTGAGACCCCCGCGGCTTTATTGACATGAATCAGGTCAACTGTATTTGGATGGTGTACACGCGTATGTTCGTCTACACGCTCAATCTTGCATGCACAAATGGTTTGTGCAAAAATTGGCGCAAAAACTGCATGCTGTCTACACGATAGCGACTTGCATGCACAAAAAGTTTGCGCATTTATGTATATTGTACCGTCTTCACGGACATGCTTAATTGAGCAAATCAATTTTGTACAAACTACAAGCCATTTGTGCGGTATACCGTTTTGCCATCTTAACGCACATATTTGCTTTTACAAACAAGAAAAAAGGTGCAAATAAGATTGTGCGTGTGCGTGTGTAGCCAAGGCTTTAGTAACATTTTTTTGTAAGAGTTGACTGGCACATTTCGTGAATTTCCAGTTGACAATAAGTGTTTTCAATTTATTATTGTCCTACTAAAACTCGTGAAAATGCTGCAGTTTATTTCCCTCGACATTTATGGATGAGATTGGTTCATATTGGCTCCGGATCCAGTTGAGTGGAAAAAGAAAATTTAAGGCTTTTGCCCTTTTGTGGAATAATAACGGTACACGATTAATTGAAATGATTATTATTTAATAAGGACGGAATGATAAACGATCCATTCAGGTATTTTTTCAAATGACTTAATTAAATCAGAGATACCAAAACCAGATCAGTATCTTATATACACAAAATGCAATTAAATAAAAATATCCGGAATTAATATCAATCGCAAAAATATGCAAATCAATATAAATATTTAAATAAACTAAACTGTTTAAATTAAATATGCATCTGCATAAAATTCAAATGACCTCTGTATCTGCGAAACAGGTGCGTTGGGTACCCGACCTTTAAAGAAAAGAATAAGGTCACACGTACGAAGAGTACCGTTGAAGATGACTGGTTTTAATATGTTTTTTTTTTTGGTGAACAAAAGGTCATAATGAGTTAAGTTGATCGTCCTTATAATCAGTGATCGGATAATCGGCGCTTATGTACCTAAACTTCTTCCCGTGAAAGAATAATATAGACATTCCTTTCTGAGTAAATAAGTAATCCTGGATTCCCAGGATTGAAAAATTTTGTAAAAACAACTATAACAAACTTATGAAAAAACTTTCATCGTAAATTAAAAGTTCCGTTAGAATCGGCCTTTAAATTTGAAAAAATTGCAATGAATGAGTTCATGAGTTCTAATTATATTTTTTTTGCAATCTCAAGAATTTCGAACGATTCCGGGATCCGGGATTCTGAAAAGCATGTCCGTATTATACTTTCGTGGGAATAAAAGTGAATTTTAGGTATATTAGCGTCCGATTATCAGATCACTGCTTATTATAAAATGATCTTTAGAATTTATTAGCAGTACAGAAAAAATCTCGTATTATAAATGCGAAAGTTTCTCCGTTTGTCACTGCTGAAACAATTTTCATGAATTTTGTAATGGAGATAGATTTGGTCTTATAGAAGGATATAGGAGGTGGTCTTTAGGGATTATTTCCGGCTTTTACGCGGTCAAATTGGATTTTATAAGATAGTTTAAATTTTCTTTTTAGGTTAACGCCTTCCGAAGAGAGGTTTGAATAAAGTAAATAGTCGCTTTGTAGATGCATTGAGATCAATTTTATCTTAACGATCAATTGCTAATTGATGATCAGGTAAGTCGTTAATATTCTGATTGTAAAATTCCTTATCCGGAATGGTAAATATTTATTTTTATTTTTTAAAATTAAAACTTTGCCCCACACTAGGAATTTCTCCTGTATCGTGGGTGCGTTAACAAACATACAAATATAATCAATCTCGGAACAATCAGTGGATCATACAAATATTTGTTCCGTGCGGGAATCGAACCCGCGACACGCAGCGCAACAGCCAATCATTCAACCAATGCGCCAATCGTGTCGTCATGGTATCTATAGTTCTCCGTATTTTTTTTACTATTCACCATTCTCTTGTACTAACTCTTCTAGTGCCAATTTAATTATACCTGTAACAATAATGATTAATTAAGACACATGACTTTAAACCCAAACTTATCACCACACGTTAAAGATCACGCAAAAAACCCGCAAATAAACACTCAAATTATAATTAAAAACGTTCTAGAGTACATTAAGTGCAGCAGAACATTTTAAAAGCCGTAATTGTTCGGACACGGAGCTATGCAGCCTCGGTAGAATAGAAAGGAGCCGGTCATCTGCTGCGAACGGTACCTACAAGGACTGATGTGCACTGAGAGTGTTATGAATGTTTTATGTAATAAAATAAATTCGTTAAATTGCATTTTTTTTGTTGATTGTACTTAAGGAGAGCGGATGGACTCTGAAAAGTGATGTGTTGGTATTGTGATGTGAAGTCCGCTCCGTCTAGAGCTGAAGGAGTCATTTGGAGTATTAGACTCTTATTGACTACAACCTATTCGTGTTCCTCCTAATGCCGTTTGCGTTCAAGGGCCGCGGTGACTCTTTCGAACAAACTCTGCAACCCCGGCAGGATTGTGCAACCCTGGCAGGATTCCGCAACCCTGGCAGGATTCCGCAACCCCGGCAGGATTTCGCAACCCTGGCAGGGTGATTCATAGTCTGCTGCTAAGTCTTTTGAGATCCTCCTTTTCAAAACAAACATGGAAGATTGGCGTGTTTTTGCAACAAGATGCGTAAGTATATTCAATTTTAGAAGAGGAGGGAAGCAAAACTGCTTTCTATCACAACTGAGATATTTGCAGGTTATTGTTACAAAACATATAAATAAAACATAATTTTCCAAAAGCAAAAAAACCCGGAACTCTAATATATTATAACATTTAGACCAATTATAGACATAATAATAACTTTTTATTGGTTTGTGATGTGTCATAAAAAAAAACTGCATACAAATTTATGATTGACCGATATTATATAAAACTTTTTGTTGGTCTGCAATCTGACAAGCAAATTTTATCTATGACAAGTGAATCTGTTACATCTTTAGATTGAAAAAGGTCACATAGTGAATGTTAGACCAATAAATAATTTTAATGAATCGTTTTTTTATTCCGTGAGAATTTTTGAGTTTGTTACATAAATTAACTATCTAGATTTTGGTTTTTGAGATTAATAATATGTTATTAAATATGATGATATTGCTGTGTTGCGTCAGAACTGTGATAGTCGGGGGTCATCATCAAATTAAGTTTCTGAAAGCTGATGTTCATACCTGTTTCTTATTATTAATTAGGAAAACGCATGTATAATATGGGTACCACAAGTAAGAACACAAAATACAATATACATTTACATAAGGAAATAAAGGTAGTAGGCAAGTATTGCAAGAAAATTAGAAGCATTAAGTGAAATCAAATACTTATGAAGTTATGATTCATCTTAGGAAAATATTTTTTTTATTTTATTACTTAAGGAAAACCAAACAGTAGCACAATATAAATAGTCATAATATCTTAAATATTATCATTTTCGTTATCTAATTTTTTTTTAAATATTTTTATTTTTATATTTTAAAGGCTATTTTGAAAAAGCTCAAAATTAAACTAATGCAGTTTAATTTTGAGCTTTTCAAGCTCAAATTATAAAACAAAGAGAAAACAGTTGGCTACACTACGTTCTAATTAATTATCTTCGAAGGAAACACTTTGTTGAATGTTTTTAATATTAAAATAAAATACGGTTTATTTTTATCAACGATGGTAACGTTTTATATTTTAAAGTAATGTTCATTTCGTGAGACCTCCTCCACATTTAATTTGACACCCAAATTACCTTGCTATTACAGCAAAAATTACTATCAATTACCCATCACTCCACACACCCATCCCTGACCGATATTCCATAAAAACCCGTCAACCCGCCGACATGTTCGATCAAGGTACGTAAGGTTGAACTCAAATTAACGATGCAATACAGTTGCATCGTTTGACATGTTAATTTGAGTTAAACTTGTTTTAGGACATGTTTATGTAATGGTAACTCTTGCATAAATAGGATACATATTAGCTACTATTTTTTACTAAATACCTGAATATCAATCCTCCTTAACTGTTTCATTGTTTTATAATCTTTTTAATCATTCAATCAAACATGGTACCTTGCAGTAGTCCAGTATAAATTCCTATGTCCAGAATATTTTAAATTCACATGAAACATTTACTTTGACACCCAAATTAAATTACAATTACAGCACCAATTACTCATTACTACTCATCCCTGACCGATATTTCACAAAAAAACCCGTCAACCCGCCGACATGTTCGATCAAGGTACAGTTGCATCGTTTGACATGTTAATTTGAGTTCAACCTGTCTTGGAACGAGTTGAGCGTCGGCTGTCGACCGTCGGGTAAGAGGTCGACCTCTCATTGAGGTCAGGTTGATCGTGGTTGAGTTCAGATTTTGTATTGGGGCAGTTCATTTAATGGTCATTTGCATTGTTTATTTATCCAATCTGGTTTCTATTCGAAAAAGAATCAAAAGAAAACAAAAATTAGCATATTTTGTGTTTTTATCTGGTTCATATTAAAGCAGACATCTTTTTGTCTTTCTTGTATGGCTGACTGTATACGTTTAAATCATTTTTAAATTACTCACGACTTCGTTTTGCAACTTTAATATCGTGTTAAAAGTTTTCATTCCATTTTATGCTCATCAACCTTTATAGCAGAGCAGAGGTCTTTTTATTTCCCTCATTTACAAATTTTTTTATAGCCTTTTTCCCACTGCTGGGATATATTTCCAGTTACTTTTGTCTTGCGCCACCTCGAACCAGCCGAAGAGTTTGTTTGTTTGTTTGTTTGTTTGTTTGAACTCGCTAATCTCTGAAACTGCAAGTTGGATTTGGATTTTTTTTGGAATATGATAGCTACATTCATGAGGAAGGCTATAGGCTATACGGGAACGGACAAAAGGGGATATGCGCGTACGAAGTCGCGGGCAAAAGTTAGTAATATCATATTTGCATTTTTAAGCTCCCGGTTTCCAGTGCAAGATCTTCTTATCTTTACATTATTGTAATTTTAATATGAAATGTTAAAATCTCAACTGACCAGCCCATTAATCCACCGAGAGTGTCATTAGGTAGCTACTGCCACCTGAACTCTGCAACCTTTTGTTAAACAAGATCTTCATTTACATGCGATTGTCTCGCCTTTATTGTTCAAGTTTTACTTCCCCTGTATCACGAATCCTGTACTGTCGCGGTCAAGGATAAACCACTTTATAAAATCTTTTTTTAATAATAATGTTATGTAAAGTAGCTACCTAATTACTTGTTTATTTTGAGTTGGTTTACATGCTGTCTGAAAATTAAACAAATACTTTCAAACAGTATGCCTGTTCTCCCAAAGGGTTGGGTAGACCTTTGGGTATTTAAGTTACATACGTTCATTTTTTCCTGCTCATTGGCGGAATTCCGGAGAGTGACAGTTATTGTATTGTCCTCTATGTAACTTGTGCCGGCCAAGGGGGCCTTTACTTGGGACTGGTCAATCATGGACGCGAGTAGATGTGTGATCAGTTTTTGAGAGGCGTCTCTGGGTGCCGCATTGTATGACTACTTTTATTATCTTGGGTTCTACCTGTAAAAACAATTGTATTTGTAAATCCTACTAATATTATAAACGCGTAAGTTTGTATGGATGGACGGATGGATGTTTGTTACTCTTTCACGTAAACAGCTGAACGGATCTTGATGAAATTTGGCACAGAGGTAGATTATAGTCTGGAATAACACATAGGATACTTTTCATCCCGGGAGTATGTTCCCTTGGGGTAATTTTCGACATTAACGCGGGCGGAGCCGCGGGCGAAAGCTAGTGAATAAATAAATATTAAATTCCTATGTAATGGAGGGCCAGCTTATTGCCCTAAATCTGAAGTCTGGCTTCTACTTAATTCCAAATGTGAAGCACCGATAGCACTTTGCCCGATCGGGAACCGAATCTCAAAAGCTATGCTTTGCAAATAAAAAACAATTTAATAAAATAATTATTTAGCAGTCGCAACCTTTCTTCTCGAATTAAAACTAGAACATTAAATATTACCTTATATCAAGATAAGACAAGGAAAACGAAGTGTTACGTTTATAACAAAATGTCACAGAGTATTGTTCGCACAAACTGCATTCTCCTCGATTATAAAGCATGCATAATCAAAATTTAAAGCAACGAATTGTAATTTAACTGTTAAGGCCCAGTTGTAGAATGGACTCCACGTTTAGGCTACGTAACACCATTCAATTAAAACTACGAGTAGTACTTAAGGTAGAAACTGAAGCCACTTTAATAATCCTGATTAACAAAACAATCAGGATTTGATGTGTTGTTTTCAAAGAATAAAAAATAAATTTAAAGCACTTTAAAAAAGAGTTTTAACTATATGTGGATTATAAGCTTCGCCTAGAAATTACCATGAACTGGTAAAATTTCTCTTAATTTTGGCAAAATAACTATAATTGCTAGTAACTATTTCAAAGTCAAAGTCAAAGCATTTATTTCAAAAAACCATTATCGGGTACTTTTGAATTGTCAAAGTCAGTCTGTCAAAAACATGAAGCTATTTGCACGATCCAAAGCGTAGATCTCTATGGAGAAGAACGTGCAAGAAACTCCACGGACTCTCTTTATCTTTACAAATTCCTGGTTAAATTAACCTTGTTGCTTCTATATATGAGAACAATGTAAAGAAAGAAAAAAACAATTTATGGTATCAAATATTAAAATGAGGCAGTGGCAACTAAGCGATGACCAGTCTCCGCTGACTGGTATTAGTTGAAATAGAGTAACTATAACACCTTAGATCAACGTTTAGCTCTCGGTAATAACCCCTCACAGCTTCCAACAGAACTTTTCCTTTAAAATTTTCCATTACACAATAACAAACACAAGTGAAGTTCCGGGTAGTACCCGCTACCCGGAACTTTAAAGGAAGTGATATAAAATTATCAAAACAATGTCTACGATCTCATATCAAGTGAAAGGATTATAAGTTACGTTGGCAGATGACCTATGTTAGATAACTTAGTATACCTACTCATCTCAAAAATTAGGAACAGTTTCGCATAGAAAGATAAATATTTTTGATTTATGATTTTAATGTAGATGTAGATTTATAGTAGTTTTTGTCGAAATCGTGTTTATATGTAAATCTTTTTGTCTTTTTAAGTTTCGCAATATCATCAGTCTCGTGTCGTCTTGGCTTGCTAACTTGGCTTCAATGTATGCGACTAACTGAGAGTTCAGTTAAACAATAGGAAATACCAATATTTTTAGGTTAGATACATTTGTTGCTGAAGTTTTGAGGTTCTAGACAAAACTAACGAGAATATCAAATTATTCGTAGGAATAAAATATTTAAAAGAGTTTTTTTGTTACTATTTATTGGCTAGCGATTGACCAAAATCTCACCTGATGAAAGTCGATGATGTCAACGATGGAGCATGAGTTAAGGAACCCCAATCCCCCAATATTAGCTTCATCCGCTAATACTTATATTATTTTTGAATAACAAATACAGTAGTAGTCAGCATATGCCATGCGACACTACCATAGATGATTGGTTAGCAATAAGATTAGTATATAAGATCAATATTCTGTAGAATTAAATTTAATTACTGTTTTGCTGTAACTGGGTACAAATAAAGTTTATTTCCAAACTCCTTCGTTGTCGCACTTCTTGTCGCACGTCTCACATAATTCATGCTTGCCTAGAAGCGTGCGCTCTTGACTTACAGACGCCACGTAGTAATTTTCTCTTTTATCGATATGAAAAAACAAACGTTACTTTTCTTCATATATTTGTCTACCTATCGGTTATACTTTATCAAGAACCTGTCATGTAGAGGAAGCTTTTCCTAAGCCGCGTACATAAAGTCTTTTAAGTTTATGTTAAATAAACATGGCGCACTTCTTGGCATCCGGAAGAGACTGTTGGTCGACTGCTCTCAAGTTGCTAGTCTAGACATACTAGTACTTGAGAATTGTACTTATCTTATAGCCCATGGGTTCCCAAACTGTGTGTCGCGACTCCCCGGGGCGTCGTGGTACTTTCCCAGAAGCATTTGCTTCCAAGAGGCGCGTTGCTTTCTGTGGCGGTGGCAAATGAAACGCATATGCTGCAACCAGCGAATAAAATTAATTTCAGAAGAATTTAATATTGTAAAAAAGAAAAATAGAAATGGAGTAAATAAAAACTGTGTTTCTCTGTTTTAAAGGCTTAGTTGCTTAGTTTCATAAATATTTTTCAGTGAATCTTAATCAAAAAAGCAAGTTCATCCAACTAATTGATTGTAATTACGTACCTAAGTAAGTTCTTTTACAAGGGCTTTGCAAAAAAAAAAAAACATTTAAAGGACGTCGCAGTATAAAAAAGATTGGGAACCCCTGTTATATCCAATTTGTTGTTAGAATTAGAATATTTACATTGCTAAGGTTGGTGAAGGATCTTACATAATCTGTCTGCTTGTTCGTCTGCTTTTGCGGTTCTTAGCTCCCTTGGGGTATTTATTATTTATTTATTATATTTATTTATTAAAACTTTATGCACTAGTAAAAACACTGTACAAAGGCGGACTTAATGCCTTAGGCATTTTCTACCAGTCGACCTTATGGTGGTGCAGAGACAACATGGCAGGTGCAACTTAAAGAAAAACTAAAAATTGAGAGAAGAAAAAAAAAAACATTTATAAATACATAGAAACATACAAAGATTTAAAAAAACATTTATACATACATACACATAAATAAAGTTATTAAGAAAAAACGAATCCAACAAATTAACGCTGTGATGATTCTACCAACTTCTTGCGAATGTGCTACTCGTATTTGTTACTCGTATAAGATTCGTATTTTTGCGTACTTTAAAAAACGGATCCTGATTTAACCAAAAAAATGAGCACGAATTCTAGTGAGTGCACAAACCCCTTCAATGCATTTTTGTATGCTTTTTTATGTTATTAGCATAGCAAGGAGAACATACAAAGACGTTCCATTATTGTAACATTAAACACAAATTAAAAACTAAAAACGTGCTTTGGTAGTTAAAAGTTTTAAGATCCTTGTAGTAATAAGAATATCTAAGGATGTTCTTATTACTACAAGGATCTTAAAATGTTACACAAGAGGATCTTACACAAGATGTTGACTACAGCAATATTTTTTTTTGCATGCTGAAAATGAGTAAGCAAAATATGTGGAACAATTTTAACTTAAAGAACATTATGTACCATATTTTACGCAAAAATAAATATTTTATTCTATTCTGTACATAGTCAACGTCTTGTCTTAATTGCCTCGAAGGTATGTTTGCATTCAGCATTCGATCTGCACACACGGTATCTCATTTCTACACATTCCTTTTTTTAATTGTAATTCTCACTTGATTATGCCAACGTGGTCTTCAATCTATGATTAACATTTCACATCATTATGCAAATGTGCATATATTACAATATGATGAATATTAGTATGCCTATTAGTGGTTAATCGAGTGGCTTTATTGACCATCTGATCTTATTTGAAAGATAAGGTGGTAAATAGAAAAAATATTTTCTGTTGTCACTGAACTCTAATTTACGATTAAATAGGTGTTTTATTGAGCACTAGTTATAAAACGTCATCAAAGTCTAATGTTTTTTATTAATAAATAATGTTTAAACAAAAATACAAGCAAAACTTAAAACACCGACTTCTGAAATTAAAGTTATTTTAGACTTTGTAGTGTTTTTATTTGGAAGTCGGTTGTATTTTTTTTTTGGAAAAACGTTTTTTTTGTTCACTTTTTCGTTATGATACTAAACCGACTTCATTTTGCTTACTTGGACGACGTAATTACATCATCCAAGTAAGCTACAAGTAAACAAAATGCTCATAAAATAAAAACTGCTGGGCCAAACTGAATAAAATTTGTACGGAACCAAATGACAAGTATACCGCTTCGAACGAAAAAAGAATCACATAAATCGAATCAGAAACCTCCGAGTAATCGGTGTACATACATAAAAAAAATGAGGACCTCCTGCTTTTTTGAAAGTCGGTTAAAAAAACATTTATCGCAAAAATGGTTTTTAATCGGATCGCGTAAGACTCAAATCTGTAATTTAGAGCCATAAAGATCGATCAGCTATTGTCCACGAATTAACTTACCAATCAGGTCAAACCGTTTAGGTTACATCAACTTGAACTCAACTTAACTTAATCTGAACTTAAACCAACTAAACTTTACCAAATTAAACATTATTTAACTCTTAAGAGCTCCTTAAACCCATACCAACCATATTAATCTTGAGATAGAATCGATAATATTCTCGAAATTAATCGATCTCATTTCGATCGTGCACACTCGGGTTAAATCGTGACCCGTTCGGAACGGCATGTAAACTCATGCGCAGAAAGTGAATGTAAAAATTGTTCAATGGGTCAGTTATGTTGTATTGTAAGTGAATGATGTATGAGGATTGCTGAAATAATGAGTGATTTAAACTAAAGTTGTTGATGATTATTTAATCGATGCTTTTAGAAATAAGTTGAGTTCATTTTGCTGCAATGGGCTCCTGTGATTTTAGTTTTGTTAACCTTTCAATCCTGTATGCTATTCAAATTTGTTAGGATATATGCCAATTTAAGTGAGTAAAACACTTTGATTATCAATATTATTTAGTAAGACACAAAAGCTGTTATTAGCATGGTGCCTGTGTTTCAAATAGTTGGAGATATCTTGTTTGTTCCTCGGTTCTTGAAGCAGTTCAATGTGAGAGCTGTCACAACACTGGATGGGTGTCTGCCAGGTCTTATTCAATAATCTTAATAGCGGTAAAAAAAACAATAAGGAAAAGTTAAGCTAGATTAATATTTCTTAAAGCGGAAGTTGATGCCTTAATCTTGAGGTGTAGCAGAAACTCGCCAGCATTTCCGTTAGACGAAGATACAGCGATGCCGTAAATTAGATTGCCGGAGGGCAATCTAATTTACGGCATCGCATAATTAGTACTCAAAATAAGAATGGGTGGAGACCCATTCTTATTTTGAGTACTAATTAATTATATTGTGTGATAAATTAATTACGAAACCCACCCATTGTAGTCAATCTAGGATACCAGATAGCACATCAACCTCTCTAGACCATTTAGTAACAGAGATATGAATCGTTTTGTCTGCCCGTCCGTGTTACCATCTATTACCTCACGCCGTCTTTCATTGTGAAGGGTAAAAAGAAATGTGGGCCGGACGACTTGTTTTAATAAATCTATTATGTATTAGTAGTTCGTGACTAGGAAGTTAGGAAGTTATTATGTTGTAAGGTTCTGTTGTTTTGTTAGTAAATTAAAAAATAAAAGAAGTTTAAAGTATGAGGTGCGATGACCAATGTTTACTTGCCATAAAAGTACGCTGGGAGTAGAAATCCCTTCCGGATTCTGTGTTTCCTGATAGCTACAACCTGGGGGGTCTTTAATGGCCTATTTCAATAACGTATCTACCTTTAACCAACTGTCAAATTATCTACCAACAGTAGCTGAAACGTCATTTTTGCCTTTGTAACATGACGTTTCAGCTACTGTTGGTAGCTATGATGGATTATGGATAGATATGGTAGATTGAAATGGGCCGTAAGTCAAGAATGAAAAAAAAAAGTGTTTATTCACAGTAATACATTGCTAACAATATAATTATTAATCTGCCAAACTGCAAAACAAAGTAATAGGAATACAGGAATAGGAATATAGGTATAGGTTACTTCTAGGCAAGCGTGCTCCATCTTCGACCACATCATCGCTTACCATTAGGTGAGATTGTGGTAGAACGCGAGCCAATCTGTAATAATTAAAAATCTTTGCTGTCGGCAGACATTAATTTTTTTTTGTATACTTGAAAAAAGTTAGTTAATTATATTAAGGCATACTTACGTCAATTCATAAATTAGTAATTTATGTTTTTGCTACTAGTATTAAATGTCACTAGATCACCTTCTAATATATATTACTAAATACTTCAGCGTGATTTGTATTTATTACCATAAAAAATCGAGATATCAACGCAATAAATACTTTAATTACTCCACTTCAACTTCAATTAACACATTTATCAAATGCTTGCAAAAATTATACAAAATATATTGACGACATCTTGTGGTCAGACATTTGCAAATATTTGCTGCTGAGGCTGTGCTAAAACCAAAGCCAAAAATTAAAATTGCACATTGATTCACAACAAAACAAACTCGTGGTGAAAGTTATCAGAAACAATATTTAATATTAATAATTAATTGAGATGCTATGAATTGTTTTTTATTTTTCTTTACATTGTTCTCATATATAGAAGCAACAAGGTTAATGTAACCAGGATTTTTGTAAACATAAAATGATTTAAAAGAGTGTCCGTGGAGTTTCTTGCACGTTCCTCTCCATAGAGATCTACGCTTTGGAACGTGCAAATAGCTTCGTGTTTTTGACGGACTGACTTTGACAATTCAAAAGTACCTGATAATGGTTTATTTGAAATAAATGCTTTGACTTTGACAATCGATAAACTTCTGCAATAATTTGTTGGTTTTTGGGGCTCTAGAAAAAGAGATATCCTATTAGCGATTGTAAAGAATCAAAAACATTTGGGATCGACCTCGTACCATTTCAATCATTCAAATTTTAATTGACCGTTTCAGTTTTCATCCAAAAATAATTGATTTATCCCATGTTCCATATAACAGTATTAAATGAGGGGACTGTAAACCAGTTAACACTGCCATCATAGTGCCAGTAGTGGAACGCGCTTAGCATAGGCGAAAGATGTTATGATTGTAATGCGGGAACGCGCCCGCAACTGACCACTACTTGTTTGCACAGCTGGTGGAGATGTAAGAAAACATAATAAATTTGTTACTCTACCAGCGTGGTTTAATTAAAAAACATTACAAGCACTACACTACATACATTTCAGACTATCTTTCAATCGGTATTGCGGATAACACTTTGTACATACTGTGGTATTCGCACCTCAAAACAGTTATAATAAATAAGTTACCTGAGGTCAATAGCGATACAGTTAGAACCATTAGCCAATTAGTTAATCTATGTAAGAACGATGTAAGTCGTATTATGTAAACATCATGGTGTTGGTGAATTCCTATGTATACTAGGGCGTCATGGTCGGACCAGTTCTGTTGGCTGTTACATCATAGAGCCTATCTAGACATCTGTAGTCTAGTTTAACTTGTTGTTCTGGATATTTTTAGGGTTCCTAACCTCTGTATGGAAAAACGGAACCCGGTTGTTTGTCTATCGGTCTGTCACAGTCGATTTTCTCCGAATCTACTGGACCGATTCATTTCTAATTTGATACACATATAATCTTCTGTGCCCTTAACACGAACGCGTAACGAAAACAAATAAATTTTGAAAAAGGGGCTACTTTTAGTGGAGACACTCAGAAAAAAAAGTTTTTGTAGTAGGTACAAATTTACTGTGTGACATATCAAATAAAAGGGTTCATTGTAAGGGTCTCAAAAGTATATTTTTTTTGAATTTCAAAATAATCCATTCCGAAATTATTAAAGAAAATAGATGGAAATTGATCTCCAAAACTACTGAGCCTAAAATTTTGATAAAAATACAGATAATAGGTATGAAAGTCTATGTTTTAATAGTAACATTAAAATAAAAATATTATTCGTTCGGAACCCTTTGCACGCTAGTCCGACTCGCCGGTTTTTGATTGATATATTGTTAACCAACCTACTTATATCTACACTTCTTAGATTCAGTTGAGTTTTCTCGTCAAGTTTTATCGATGTTTTTCTCCATGAGTATCTTGGTTTTGTCTTTTTATTCTTATAAAGTTTTCAGTACCTCAAAGCTTCCAATCGACCAGTGACCACATAGTATTTCACGCTTCCAACGAAATTATTTTTTCAAGTTTCCAATATTAAACTGGGAAGCACAATTCCCTGTTAATTATTACATGAAAATTTAGTTTTATTCTTCTTATTAAAATATACGAGATGTAAGTTTAGTTTCGAAAACATTGAATGACTCAAAACTTTTGGACATCATAAAAACCCGGATTAAAACCACCAATAACTAAACGCCTTTTTAAGTTATGTCTCTTAATAATTATTGAAACAGTCGCAATATGAGTCATAAGTGAATGTTTCAAGTCCAAAACTAAATTATAATTCGTGCCACTTTGTTGTTGAGTGGCCTAAGTGTCAATAAATATGGGAATGATCGTGGGAGGGGGACACTACTTCTAAAAGGATGAAGGTCGCATCTTCATATGAATAAATTTAGAAGATCACCTTGGTATAAGGTTTAGTTTTTAAATAAATAAGTTTTAAGTAACGAAACAGGCTATTTCAATTAAGATAAAGGAAGAAAAATAAGCATTTTTGCATATGAATCAATGCAAAATGCTTATTTTTTTTCTTGAGTGTGAACCTTATGATAGAATATGGTTATTTAGCCTTACATTATCATATTCAAAGAGTCTATTGGCTTCATTGTCCGTCTGTCTGTCTGTCACCAGGCTGTATCTCATGAACCGTGATAGCTAGACAGTTGTTTTGCAAATGCGAACGTTGCTTGAAAATTACTAGAAATTGGCACTCAGGTAATTTCCAATTTAAATGGTAATTAAAACAAAAACTAGATATACAAGGTGTAAGACACAAACGAATACTATGGATTCAGTACATGATTTTGGAATCCCCAGTGTGGGTTCCAGGACGGGAATTCTCGACGCTTCTCGCTCTGTCTATATCATTATCATCATCATCAGCCGAATGACGTCCACTGCTGGACATAGGCCTCCCCCAAAGGAATGAGAGGTTTGCCATAATCGCCACGCTTGGTAGGCGGGTTGGCGATCGCAGTGTAGCTGTTGCAATGCACAGAGAATGCTGCTGCCCATTCTCTGGTGAGTCCCTTAGTCGCCTCTTACGACACCCACGGGAAGTGATAGGATTTTGTTTTATGACTCATGTATTTTCATAGAAAATGTATTATTTGATTGAAGATCGGATCTTTATTTGAGTAAACAGCGGATCTGATCCCAAATTGCCATTGTAATTTTTTAACATAGTAGATACCTTGTTGTCTTAAATAGCGAAATACGACACAACAATAGAATCTTGACAAATAATAAAACAATATTCCACAGTAACAAAACAGTAGGATAATTCGTGACAAAAGGTAGTTATCGTAGGATATCTGTGTGTACCGGAACACATGCCTCACGATTTGTCTCGAATACGGGCAAGATGTCGTAACGTGTAAATGGGTCGCGTGGAAGATGTATTTTTATCAGATTTTGCAAAAAAGATAAGATAGTGGTGGTGGTGGTATTGGTTTATTTGGTAATCTGGTTGATACACTTATCTACTTCTAAAATGATGGATGTTCTCTTTTTTATCAGATGAGATCTTAGAATAGGTTTTCAACGCCCATGAAGTACCTGGGATTGGTGCTCGACAGCCGGTGGGATTTCGGCCCCCACTTCCGGCGGTTGGCGCCCAAGTTGTTGGGCGCGGCGGGGGCGCTGTCAACGCTGCTTCCCAATCTGGGGGACCCGAGCACCGCCTGTAGGCGGTTGTACGTGGGGATCGTGCGATCGATGGCCCTTTATGGGGCCCCGATCTGGGCGGCTGACCTGACGGCCAGCACCATCACTGTTCTGCGGAGGCCGCAGAGGGTGATGGCCGTCAGAGTCATCAGGGGATATCGCACGATCTCCTACGAGGCGGCTTGCGCACTGGCCGGATCTCCGCCGTGGGACCTGGAGGCGAAAGTGCTCGCGTCACTACACAGGTGGCGCGAGGACGCGCGGGCGCGCGGCGAGCGACTGACGCAGCGACACTTGGAGTTGCGTCGGTCGCAGCTGCGCGGAGTCCTGGTGGCGGAATGGCGGGACAGGCTTTCGAGCCCTACCGCCGGCCTCATCACCATCGAGGCCATCCGGCCAGTGCTCGACCTCTGGCTCGGGAGAAGGCACGGCTCCCTGTCGTTTCGTGCGACGCAGGTCCTCTCGGGGCATGGCTGCTTCGGGAGGTTCTTGTGTCGCATAGGCAGGGAGCCGGACGCTCGATGCCACCACTGCGTCGACTGTCGGGAGGACACGGCACGGCATACGCTTGCAGAGTGTGCAGCTTGGGAGGAGCCGCGCCGTGCCCTCATCTCTGTTGTAGGCGGTGACCTCTCGCTGCCGGCCGTAGTCCATGCTATGGTCGGCGGTGAGGAGTCCTGGGACGCGGTGGTCTCCTTCTGCGAGACAGTTATCGCGCAGAAGGAGGCTGCGGAAAGGGAGAGGGAGATCACAACCGCTCTCCCTGCCCGCAGCAGGCGCATCGGGCGTCGGAGGAGGGCATACGCTGCCCTCTTCCGGCCCCCCTAACTGGGTCCAGGGGTGGCGGACTTGGGGATGTCCGTCGCCCCCCACTCATCCGGACCCGAGGTGGCGGCACGTGGTGTTCCCGTGCGCCCCTCTTTGGGCCGGCACCAGCCGGGGATTGCGGAAGTCGCTTACGTTGCCGCGATCCCCGGCGTAGGTGGGAGATGGAACACCGGGGTGGTTTTAGTCAGTAAGAGGGTGGAGGATTTCCATGAGGATTTCCCCCCGATATCAAAAAAAAAAAAAAAAAAAAAAAAAAAAAAAAAAAAAAAAAAAAAAAAAAAAAAAAAAAAAAAAAAAAAAAAAAAAAAAAAAAAAAAAAAAAAAAAAAAAAAAAAAAAAAAAAAAAAAAAAAAAAAAAAAAAAAAAAAAAAAAAAAAAAAAAAAAAAAAAAAAAAAAAAAAAAAAAAAAAAAAAAAAAAAAAAAAAAAAAAAAAAAAAAAAAAAAAAAAAAAAAAAAAAAAAAAAAAAAAAAAAAAAAAAAAAAAAAAAAAAAAAAAAAAAAAAAAAAAAAAAAAAAAAAAAAAAAAAAAAAAAAAAAAAAAAAAAAAAAAAAAAAAAAAAAAAAAAAAAAAAAAAAAAAAAAAAAAAAAAAAAAAAAAAAAAAAAAAAAAAAAAAAAAAAAAAAAAAAAAAAAAAAAAAAAAAAAAAAAAAAAAAAAAAAAAAAAAAAAAAAAAAAAAAAAAAAAAAAAAAAAAAAAAAAAAAAAAAAAAAAAAAAAAAAAAAAAAAAAAAAAAAAAAAAAAAAAAAAAAAAAAAAAAAAAAAAAGGTTTTCAACGCCATTTTTTTTCAACTGCAACTTTCGGCGCTGGGACTAACGATAAAAAACGGTCAAGTGCGACTCGGAAATGTTCCAAACCATAAACCAAAAAAAAACACGTTTCTTGTATGGGAGCCGCCTTTAATTTTTTTATATTTATTTTTTGTTGTTATAGCGGCAATAGAACACACTCTGTGAGCTTAGTAATTGGGTTCCGTTGGTTACCCTTTGGGTACGGAACTCTAAAAAGTGAGGGTTTTAAACACTAGGTTATATACCTAGTGTTAGTAAAAACGGTCATAAATAAAACGAAATCAAGCAGTAGATAAACTAAACACATTAGCTGAAAGCTATATCTTGTTTTGTCCTGTCTTGATACCTAATTCTAATCCTTTATAAAAAACTACTTTCATAAAACCTCAAAATGCATTAATATTACCACATCCGGTCCTATCACGTCTCACTGAAATCCACAATAATAATAATAATATAGATCGACTAGAGCGTCGCGCAATGATTGTAGATATAGCAGTCCCTTATGACGAGAAACTCGTGAAGACTGAGAAAGATAAACAAACGCAGTATCTTGACTGGGCTCGCGAGGTTGTCGACATGTGGGATATGAACACAGCAGTCATTGTGCCGATAGTCGTGACGGCCAATGGCATAATTGCCAAGAGCCTCGACCAACATCTAAAGAGGCTGGATCAAGGGCTTGATCTAGAAAGCAGTACTCCTGGACACGGCGCGCATAGTTAGGAGGTTCCTCTCTCAGGGGCCCTGACCACCGGTAGCTTGGACCCTGTTCCCGATACTGGTGGGCTACTATTTTTTAAATTTTTAAATATTTTATATCTTTGTATTTTAATATTTAAAAATGTAACTTATATGTATTTACAACAAATAAAGAGAATAATAATAATATAATATCTTCACGTTTACTAATTGACAATCTGAACATTCCCAAACGAATAATGCGAATAAATATTCCAAAATACAAACACTAGTGTTACTTAATTTGCACCATATCTGAAATGTCAAGGAGTTGCTGGAATTGACGTTCATGATATTATAGTATCAATAGATGAATCTGTAAGACGCCTTTTATGAAAAAGCTTTTAGTGAAGCAATCTATGTATGAAATAGACACCTGTCCATTATTTTATTTGAAGCAAAATGCCAAGATGACCATTTAAAAAAATTGCTCATGATAAACTTTACAGCCCCAAAGTTTCATAACATTTTTTTGAATAGTACAAAACAACGCTGTCTGTCTCTGTGTGTTTTTGCATTTACTTCTTTTAAACCGTGTCATTATTTTTGACACGGGTTTCTGTTTTCATAAATAGAAAGACTATTCTGTATGGTTCTGTAAAATAATATCACCATCCCATCACTTCCCGTGGGTGACGTAAGAGGCGACTAAGGGACTCACCGGAGAATGGGCAGCAGCATTCTCTGTTCATTGCAACAGCTACACTGCGATCGCCAACCCGCCTGCCAAGCGTAGCGATTATAGCAAATTCCCTTTGGGGGAGGCCTATGTCCAGCAGTGGACATCATTCAGCTGATGATGATGATGATGAAATAGACAGAGCGAGAAGCGTCGAGAATTTCCGTCCCCCAACGCTGGGGGTTCCAAAATCATGTACTGAATCCATAGTATTCGTTTGTGTCTTACACCCTGTATATCTTGTTTTTTGCTTTAATTACTATTTAAATTGGAAATTACCTGAGTGCCAATTTCAACTAATTTTCAAGCAACGTTCACATTTGCAAGACAACTGTATAACTATCACGGTTCATGAGATACAGCCTGGTGAAAGACAGACAGACGAACACTGGAGTCTCAGTAATAGGGTCCCGTTTTTTTATTTCATAATGTCCATCGGTTATACGTTGGAACCGAAACCTAATAAAGAATAAAGGTAGCGACAATGCTAATAAAATGGCCATTAAAGCCAGTAACCCTTAGTCATATTGACAACTATAGGTTTGTAGTTGTACGTAAAGGGACCAGTTTTATCGCTTGTGTAGAGTGAACCAATTTCGACATCGAATCGGTCTCGATTTAAACGCAAACGTGAAAGTTATTACATACTGATAGTGTTTTGTTTTTGTTAAAAATCTTGAGAAGTATGAGCCCGCTTCATAATGGTGGTACCTATATATTTTTTACATGAACCGTATGTACCGTAAGTTACTAATTATTTGTTTGAATATCGTGAAGATAAACCCCATCAATCATAAATTCATTGGTGTCCAAAAAACCCAGTAACACTTAATTATAAATGGAATAATCATGAAGGTAAAACAAATATATAGTCCTCCTGACCGATTTCGCCCATGGCAGCCAATCTCAACCGAGACTAGCCATCGGTGCGGGACATATTATAGTGCATAAGTGTGTGCGCAAACACAGGTGCAGTCCCTCTTCCATCATTCTCATATTCCGATGGGACGGTAACCCGCCACGACTGGAGAGAGATCTGGCGCAGGACCAACAGCTTAACTTGCTTTCCGAGGCACGGGGGTGCCACACCAGCAACTTCTTAACTCCGGGCTGTCACAGAGAAAATCCTATTGGAAAAACCCAATACCACTTTTTGCCCGACTTGGGAATCGAACCCATGAATCCACGCTCGGCAGTTGCGCTTGCGAACGCGAGACCATCGGAACAGTTAAAATAAATAATGAGATGTTAAAGTACAATTAATTTACACTACACTTAGGAATGTAATGAGCCAAGAATCTTATAAAACTTGCTAACTTCAAAGTATGAGTTTTATTGAGGAAATTACATATTTACATAAGTTAACTACTGGCTAATGAATATAGCTAAGTTTACTTGTAAATAAGACATTTGTTCAAATTCATTACAAGAATTACCACACTTAAACTGCATAATTACTTTCAAGCTTACAAACAATACATAACAAAGAGCTAAGTACTTCTAACTTTGAAGTTTGACCCGTAACTTACGTCCATAAAACATTTTAGTATTCACTACAAGTTTTAGTAAAACGTTAGTAATGTTAATGTTCTTTATAATAACTGCTATTGTTAGAAACTAATTCTTATTATTCAAACGTTTTACCTAAAAGTCTGAATATTTAGCTAAAACAAATGCACGCCGTAACTCAATTTCTGTTACGTACGATTGCACAAAAACAGCACTCAGTATCTGCCATTAGCTTTCTAGATTATAGCTATTCTGCTTTAATACCCAGCTGCTTTCGAACAAAGGACAGAATTACCAACAGATTTCAGTTGCTAACTCAAACAATAAAAAAGAACGTGGGTGTTGTGTTAAATATTACACTGTTATAGTGATGTTACACTTGTAACTTTGTTGTTTATCCTACGCATATCATTAGCCCAGTTTTGATAACAAAAGGATATTTGTGATGTAAAGATTTTGGCAGATACCTTGTTTTGAATTATGTGAGACGGTTGCAGACGAATGCTCTTGAGCGTATGTAGGTAAGGTTAATGACAAAAAAAAGATGTTTAAAAAAACACTGATTACTTTAATGACACAAAAATAATAAATTAAGAATTTGAGCTTTAACATCATTCATCTATCATCATTGACTTCATAAATCACTTGACCATTATTGCATCGATAATTCGTTTTCAATTCTTCCATAATTACGGTCATAAAAAGTAAAGAACAAAATGCACTTAGATCGTACTATCGACAGGTACTATTAAGCTTATAGATAGCATCTATAATAATACCTTAGCTAACGAACTTTAACAAAGCCAGCTTCCGACGCCAATCAACGTTCGAGAGCCATTAAGAATATTTTGCAACCACTTATACATACCGATGTTAAAAGAACAATAAGTCAACATGTTCCACTTTGTATCACACACAAAAGGTTCGAATTTGACCCACTTAGCCTCTGAAAATCTAGACTCTTACGAAAGTATGGCTAATCCGGATTTTGTATGGTGTTTTTTTTTTTATTTAATATGGGTTTGCTCTTGACTCTAGTCTAGGTCATAGATGACAGAGACAAAGTCGACGATGGAGCGAGCTTACCCAGAAGAAGACTGTTCACTCTAATTTTGAAGAGATTAGGGTTGAATGCATTCGGAAACACTGACGCAGGCAGGTGTTTTTAAGCCTACCATACATGAACAGCATTTTCATAATTTAGTGGCAGAACATACAGAACCAATGGAAAATACCAAAAGCGTTGGAAAGTTCCCCACAAGTTTGACCGATGACCTAGATCTAAGATAGTCCGCTGGATGCAAGAAGCATAGGAACGGTCGAGATGGTGACGTTTGGGAGTGGCCAATGTCATTCAACTGCCGGCTGTAATGATTATGATAAAACCATAAAAATGGCATCCTATACAACAGAATTGTGTCAGATTGGCTTGATCAAATGCACAATACGAAAGCCAGGGGCCCTACTATCCAGGGCTGCGGAATTTGTTCGAAAGCGTCACCGCGGCCCTGGAACGCAAAGGGCTTTAGAAGGAACACGGATGGGTTTTAGTCAGTAAGAGTCTGACACGCGCTTCCGCTCCACCCAGAGCGAAAAAAGTCATTTGATGACTTCCCAACCTTAAAAAAAAAGGGGCCCTCCTATGAAGTCTTAAACCGATCATGATGCTGCTCTAAGAGGGAGACGGAGCTATACATAGCGAATAGCACTATCCTGTTTACATCATCGGAATTGGATGGCATTAGCACGTCATAGTAGGGCTGCTGATCCATAAACAGAACTGATGTTTTGAAGATTATTTTAACTAGAGACAAGGCGGAGCTAAAGCTATATCTGGTTAACTTAAAACATGCGTGTTTACATAACATTGTCATGGTAACGTATAATCTTCACTCTTACATAAGTAGGCGACCTTGGAGATTTCAAGGTTTATATATTATGTGTGTTGAATTTATGATGGTCGATACGATATTTTTATGCTGATTTGTTTTACAAAAATGGACAGATATGTATAGTAGGCTAGTTCACTGGCACTGGCTGGTTAAACACTGATTATCTGCTTAATAGTTTAGTTTATAACTCTGTTTAATTATTATTTTTTTTGGTTTTCATTAGCTACTTAAATAAATAATTCTTACCATTTTCTATAGGTCAATATTTTAGACCTGATTTCGCGATGTAACCTTGTCAAGTTATTAAGGTTTTCAAAGAAAGCTGAGAGGTGACAATGCGCGACGTATTTTAATAGAAATTGTTGTAATCCGTTCAAAACGTGTTGTCGAGTTATCGCCTAACACCTGTGCGAGCCTTTATAACCAGGGTTTTTTCTTTATTATCTCTCTTTTTATACATATCACTAATTTCCAAATAAGTGACCTAAGTTCTACAGCTCTACTCCACTTTGCCAGCACGAAGCCATTAAGCAGTTATCTATAATTCAATCGTCTAATTATCAGAAATCATTTGTAATTAACGCAATAGCCGTAACTTCACGCTTCCAATCCTTTCGAGGACAGACAAAGAGGGTGCCATAAGCACTAATGTATATAATAAACGAGCTTGTCTGTCGGTCTGCTTGCTACGCGGTTAGTGTTGGACTACTGAACTGATTTTGATTGGGCTATGTGAAGAAGTCGTGCAATAGTGGAAGTTGATATAGATTAATCGCACGATTTTTCTTTTCTAGATATTCAGACTTATCAAGAGGTATGTATAAACACTGGTTTATACGATACCTCTATGGACTACCAGACATCAAATAAATACAAACCAGTTACTGAGCTGGGTTGTATTTGGTTGTGAGTGTATGGTTGGTATCCAGCTGCACAGTTGAACAACAATTTAGTTGGGCAAAGGTAGAAAAATAAAACAAATCTTCATCAATAGATATGCCCGGTATATGCATATTCAAAACAACTTAGAATATTATTGATAACTGTTATCTAAAGTGTGACCTTTCGGTAGCCCATGTTGATCCCACATAAAGGTAACTTAAGTAAGAACATAAAACTGGTTTTCTTAGATTTGAAAACAAGCTGCAAGGCGCCACATAAGCTATGTAATGGGTAGTTTAACAACCAGACGAGATTGATGGGGACAAAAAACGCCATGCTGGTTACTTAGGCGCACTGTGATAGGCTTTTTCTTCTAGGCACTAGAGTTTATAGCGCAGGATGGAGTTGTTTAGCATTATATCGATAACAATTGCTTTGTTTACCATTTACTTTGCGGTTTTGGTGTAAGTTTATTTTGACTTCAGAGAGCATAGCACGAATTTTTTTGACGTATAGTAACGTTACAGTATCGTTAACGTAGGTGAGTGAATTTTGAATACATTGAAAAATTGGTTGTCTGTAAAGTCGGTTTACGGACGATAGTTTAACGTGACAACGTCATACCAAAACATTGATGAAATGATCGTAACGTTACAATGAGCGTAACGTTACACTGAGTCAACCTTTTTCGTGCGTGCAGCTGGCTTTCATCGATTTATTAGACGTTGTAACGTCAAAAACTACAAACGCATAGTATTTTAGTTTAATTTTATGCAACATACAATTTGTAACAGACAAAAATATGAATAGTATCTAAATCAAAGAAATATTATGTGTGAAACGAGTATTACAGTTAAAGTAAAATTTTACGTTACGTTCGTGCTACCCTATGATATAAATGAGTTATGACCTACCTTTTTTTTTAAATTTAATATGGGTTTGCTCTTGACTCTAGTCTAGGTCATAGATGACAGAGACAAAGTCAACGATGGAGCGAGCTTACTCAGAAGAAGCCTGTTCACTCTAGACCTTGATATTTGTAGGCAATTTTATGGAAATAAAACAATGATAAATAATGCCTAACTTCGTTTAATCATCTGTGCACTTAGTTCCTTTGTCAAAAATGACTTAAGGCAGTAGTAGGCTAGGCAGGCAGTATAAAAACCCTCAGACACATTACTGATTAAGATTCGTCTCTGGCATCTGCTGTCCCTCAAGGAACTAATGGCGATGGTGAACGCACTAACGGTCAGATGGTCCACCTGCTTTTTAGTTACGAAAAAGATGTCAATAGAATTGAAGAAAGAATAGTTTAACCTAGTCTCTTGCCTTTCAATAAACATGTGTCTCTAGACCTAACAAGTGGGCGGGTCGAGGCGGGGCAACTGCTTTTTTTTCGCGATTTCAGGTCCCATAGTATAAGTTGTTCATACCTTATGATGACCTCTTTTCAGGTACCTTGCGTTATTACTGTTACACCTTGTATAATTATGATACCCCTACCCGATCATATCGATCTCCGAACTGTTTGTCACACAAAGAAATAAATTAATTAATCTGCCGCTCTAGTAAATAATAATAATAATAATATATCCTGGGACAACTCACACACGGTCATCCGATCCCAAACTAGGCAGAGCCTGTGCTATGGCAACCAGACAACTGATAAACATACTTATATANGGCGGGGACAGTAGCAAGGTCCTTTCATTAGTTCGTTATAAAACCTTGGGCCAACTGCTGGCGGTCTGTTTCCTTTTATGTTTGACCGACAACTGCGATCTTATTTTACTGGTTGTTAAATGATATGTAACGGTTCGATAATTATTGGGTTAGCGATACAAAGGCAATTAGTGTGTTACCCAGTTTATGGGTTGTGGAGGTCTAGTCGGCAGCCGTTTCACGTAAAATACTGGTATTCCTTTTATTAAATATATATTTTTATTGAATCCGGTTTGACGGGAAGACGACCCCAATATATGTAGTTGGGAAAAGGCTAGGCAGATGATGATACAAAGGCAGTTAGGTATGCACTTATTCAATTTACTTTCCGGTGTGGTTAACAATTCTAGACGTTTTGGATAATGCCAACGGTAGCCTAAGTTGACGTAGTTTTATTATTGAGCCGATCCCTTGTCACAAACTGACTCTTATTTGAAAAGAGTATTTATGGAGTTTATTTATCAGTAGGGTTACTTTATTTTCTTTTTTTTAACTGCTGCTGGACTTATGACCAAAAAGCCGCGGCAGACCCGACTAACATGGATGGTAAGACCCTCACCACAGATAGTATAGACTCACTGACGACCCAGAAACAACATCTATGGAGAAGAACAATTAGGACAGCCGACCCCAATTAGAAATGGGACAAGGCCTGAAAAAGAAGAATAATATTTCTTTTAAACTGCAAGTGTTGACGTTCATACGCGCATTTTAATTAGTGTGATTGAAATTAGCGGTTTGATTTCGACTAAAATGCCTGAATCGCCTATATCTTTGCAAAAGATCATCTCACGTTATATATAGTCCCATTAAAATAGGTGGACAAATTTTAACACAACGTTCAATACGTCTAACGAAAGACATACAAGCATAAAAACGGGATTTTATTTTGACCTTAAATAATATTTTTTTCGGCACACTGGAATAAACACATCCATAATGGTTACGTGGCGCCTGTACATTTGTAGTATCAGCACGTATCAGAATTATGAGATAACAAAGACATGAATGTGTGTATGCATTGTGTAACCAACATTTTTAAAGTATTTTCGTTTACTGTTTTTTTTTCTTGAAAGCATCTAATGCGTTTTCCTATTTTTTTTTACCATTGTTGGTTACCATGATTGAGATGTTATGCGAACGTTCCACCATAGGTAAGGAATTGCACTTCTGGTTTAGAATTCGTTCATGTTACTGACGCATTGTTAAGTACGTATGGTTACACAAACCTGCCTATTATTCGTCACATACCTGTTACAAGTTACGTGGCAGTTATAGCGCTGCCTGGTCCCGGAAAGTCCAACCCGCAAGGTTTTTGTCACTTTCGGCAAACTCAACCTTGAAAGCTTTTATGGGGCTTGGCGTAAGTGATGGGCTGAAGCGAGCCGGAATTTAAAATACTTTTTTTTTTACTCAAGTTTGAATTTTAATTTTAAAATCACAGTAGGCTAAGTTTCTGAACTATCTCAAAATGAATGTGACAAAACACGTAAGCTGCTGTAATTGTTCGTTTGAATTTTCAACAGCCAAACGCGTCCCATGACTTATGTTTTGTTTGTGATGCGTAGATAATATCTATCGAGAAGCAGGTTCTTACTGTTAAATGTTGCAAAAACTTGTAGCGGATTGAGTTAAAGCATGAATAATTTCGCTTGAAAGGGGGTGCAAGATAATATTGTGAAACTTCAGTCATAGGTTATGTCTCCAAATAAACTAGCTGTCAGGCAGTATGATAGTGAAAAGTTGCTTAGGTATACCTACAATGCTTAAGATGCTTACCTATATCTATCTCCATTTCGATTTGTACCACACTTAATAAGAAAGTAATGAACCCTAATGACCCAGTTTTCGCCTCATCATTAACGACCCGCTGCTCGCTCATCACTCACACCTGCAATATTATTACTTTACTGAAGAAAGCCAACAGGTTTAGCATGAAAGTGATCTCAAACTGGTCGACTTTCGCTCAATACTGACGAATATACTCATAAACATAAATATTTAGTGAATGAAGCTGTAGAAATTAATTAAGAAGCTTATGTTATCGGAAATATTTGAAAGTTTAACATTGAAATATTGAGACCTAAGTTTTTAATCAGGGAGACAGAAAGGATTAGAAAACTTTAATCATCGATACTGCCGTCATAAAAAAGGACATATCGACACAAAACGCAGTAACCGATTTCCGACCTTAGGTTATTTTCTTAATGTCGGAAATCGGTTACTTCGTTTTTCAAACTCAAACTCAAATTATTTATTTCAATTAAACCATGTACAGGCACTTTTGAATTGTCAAGATTGGTCAGTAAAAAGTGATGAAGCTATTTGCACGTTCCAAAGCGTAGATCTCTATGGAGAAGAACGTGCAAGAAACTCCGCGGACACTCTTTTAAATCATTTTTGTTTTATAATTTTTTGGTTACACCATTCTTTTTTAAATTAAACATACATATACATATGTGAGAACGATTTAAAAAAAATGCACGATAAAAGCGTCCGGAGTAGGAAAAACAACGATTCAAATAACAAATCATTAAATCGTTTTCGTGTAGATACGTATTTTTTTCAAATAACGGCAGAATATTTTACTAAATGTATAAGGATGTGTATTCTTATAGCAATGTCTACAAAATTGACGATCATTGTCAAGGAAAAATCCCATGACGTTTAAGTAAAGTTCAGAGCAACAGCTGCAAAAATAGAGCAAATAAACCTGCTATCATTTATAAAAAGAAAATACTAGTCAATAAGAAAGAGATTGTAAACGGTAACAAAACTGAATGTCATGGACTTATGAGTCAGAAACTTAGCGAGTTTGAGTCGATTTACGTTTAATCCTCAATACTCAATACTCAATATATTTATTGCTTCCACATGTTAGCTTAGATGGTAGGTTTTACAAAATTATGATCAATGTGGACCCTGTCGGGCACAGCAAAAGTAGGAGAGAGGAAGAGGGCTTTTATTTAACTAGTTGAATACGAGTATTTATATATTTATACCCTATTATATATTATATTTATATCCTGATTTGATAAGATTTTTTTTTAGTGGCGTCTCGCAGTTAAATCTATGAAGTTGACGACTGCTTAATCGGAATTACCTGTGGTGGCCTTAATATAAATATTAAAGCTTCTAGCCAGGGCTATTTCATATGATTTATGTCAGGTGGAATATATTTTATAAGTGTAGAGCTCTTTAACAGAAAAGCATTGCAAAAACAAGCTTTTATTTAAACGCTTTAAAAAGCAGAAAACCATCTGGAGCCAATCCTAGATGGAGAATATAATCAACATACAAGCCTAATCTCTTCAAAATTAGTGAACAGGCTTCTTCTGGGTAAGCTCGCTCCGTTATCTATGACCTAGAAAAAAAAAAAAGGAATCCGGTCATAGATTTTGAGTAACATAAACGTATGTATATAAAATTCATGTTTGTACCTGTTGGCAGTAGAAGAATTGTTTCTGAAGACATCCTATACTAAATTTAGAATCATGGTCTTTCAGTGTAGAAGGGTCACATGGACAGGAGATATACACCAAAGTCACAGCGAAGGATGTTAAGGGAGTAATAAAGTCAATGTCGCGGGGAAAGTCTCCTGGACATGACAGTCTGAGCATTGAACATCTAAAGCATGCCGGCGTCCACCTGCCCAGAGTTCTTGCCATGTTATATTCATTCTGCTTGGGTCATGCGTACTTACCAGCAGAGATGATGAGGACCGTGGTGGTACCAATTGTGAAGAGTAAAACCGGTGACTTAAGTGACACAAGCAACTACAGGCCAATCTCACTGGCTACAGTAATTGCTAAGGTTCTTGACAGTTTGCTTAATACACAGCTGGACCGGTATGTAAACACTCATGATAATCAATTTGGTTTTAAACCGGGATTGTCTACTGAGTCAGCTATCTTTTGTTTGAAGCAAACTGTCAAGTACTACGCCGATAGGAGCACACCTATTTATGCATGTTTTCTCGACCTCTCGAGGGCGTTCGACCTGGTTAAATATGACATCTTGTGGCAGAAGTTATATAACATCTCAATGCCGCTCGAACTGGTAGAAATTTTCAAGTACTGGTACCTTAACCAGGTCAACGTCGTTCGGTGGTCGGGTGCTCTGTCAGAGCCGTACAGGTTGGAGTGCGGGGTGAGGCAGGGAGGGCTGACCTCGCCAAGGCTCTTCAACCTGTACGTGAACGCACTGATAGAGGAGCTCAGCAGCACGCGTGTTGGCTGCTATATTGACGGTGTCTGTGTCAACAATATTAGTTACGCGGACGACATGGTGCTGCTGAGCGCTTCTGTGTGTGGTCTGACCAGGTTGCTCGGCATATGCGAGCGTTACGCGCGGGATCACGGTTTGCTCTATAACGCAAAAAAAAGTGAATGCATGGTCTTTCAGGCCAGGGGCCGGAGATGCCCAGATTCTGTTCCACCTATTAGATTAAACGGGGTCTGTTTAAAAAGAGTGGAACAGTTTAAATACCTCGGGCATATCGTGACCTCTGACCTGAGGGACGGTGTAGACATTGATAGGGAGCGGAGAGCGTTGTCTGTGAGGGCTAATATGATTTCCCGCAGGTTTGCACGTTGCTCGGGAGCTGTCAAAATAACTCTTTTTAGAGCGTTTTGTACGTCCCTGTACACGGCCAGCCTGTGGGTGTCATATACTCAAAAGCAGTACAACGCTCTCCGTGTACAGTATAATAATGCATTCAGGATGTTGTTGGGGTTGCCCCGGCACTGCAGCGCGTCGGGGATGTTCGCCGAAGCCCGTGTCGACTGTTTCTACACGACGATGCGAAAGCGGTGTGCATCTCTGGGGCGCAGGCTCCGGGCCACCTCTAATGGCATCCTGAGTGCATTGGCGAACAGGTTTGATTGTCATTACATTAATCATTGTTATATGATTAATTTAATGACAAACAGACAAATGACTCAGGCTTTTGTCTAATTATGTATATTGTTTTTGTGTTCGTGTGATCTTGTGAATTTTAATTTATATATAAATGTGATTTAAATTTAATTTTATGACTTGTTCCAATATTGTATTTTAAATTTTATTGAGTAATTCATTCGATTGTGTTTATGTATATTTATTTTAATTGAAATTTAATGTGAATGTTATGATCTATAATTGATTGAAATAAATGAATTTGAATTTGAATAAAAAAATATAAAATAAACTGTTTTACAAAAAAAATCGGAAGTCGGTGTTTTTGGTTGATTCTTCGTATTTTAACACCGACTTCCGATATTAAAGTTATTTTATACTTTGTAGTGTTATGTTTCGAAGTCTGTTGTTTTTTTTTGTATAGTAAAAGAGTTTAATTTTTACGCAATTTCATTTACTTGGATGACATATTTCTTCCAGCTATTTTGATTTAAAACCAAACTACTGAACCAATTTTAATGAAATTTCGGGATCTATGGGACCAATCCAAAAAAAAGAAACCGAATATACCTCCTTCTTTTGGAAATCGGTTAAAAATAATTACTGCCATTGGGACTGAACCCCCATTTAAGTTTTTAACTCTGCAAGATTTGAACTTAACAAACATTGCAAGATGAATAAAGGCTTGTAATAATAAAAGGAGGACCCGATCTTCATAAACATGTTGGTCATATATAGTTGCGCTTAGTGGAACCTAAATCCAGCTTTGTGATTTTCCAGTTAAAGTTATGTCAAAGCAATCTTTTGTTTTTGGATTTAAGCTACACGTGTGCTTTTGAAATACACTTGTTTAAGCGACTTATTGTAGAATATTGTTTTGAAGCTCAAACAGCTTATCGTACATGCATACCTATTTAGGCTTGCAGTTGCATGTGAGCGCAATATTTAAAGTACTTAGAAATCCCAATAGTTTAACCCAGCGTTTTCCATTTGGTGGGTCGCGACCCGGTACCGAGCCATCAAAATAAAATATTGGGTCGCAACATTCCCGCCTTGTTTAAAAAAAAATTGCACTAAATAGGCAATACCTTAATATTAGAGAAAAACATTTTTAATACTTATATAAACTTATTTCTAATTACAATAAATGTGTATTATTTTACTTGGTGTAACCAGCGGGGGCACGGCAGAACGATGTTGGGAAACACTGGTTTAACCTAATACGAGTAATAGGTACTTTTCTTGACCTGTAATCAAATCCTGGAACCTTCTTCTGGCCCACAATCAATTTCTCTTTCAAATGGCGTCAGACTACATCCAGTTTAGGCAAAACGATTAGTATAGAAATTAATTAAGGCACTGGAAATTATAATGGAAACTGGAGCTGTTTTCACTAGCCTGTGGCGTAGTGCCTTCCGTCTATTGTTTCGTATTAAATAAGCTTCCTTTTATAATTGTCACTTTCTATTGATCTGAGAGCTTAGGACGATTTGTACGTAGTACGTTGTGTTGACGTATAGTAACGTTACAGTATCGTTAACGAAAGTGAATATTAAATTAAAAAAAAATATATATATTAAAAAAATTATCATACAAAAATATGAATAACTAGCTGCGCCCTGCGGTGTTACCCGCGGTTTATCAGATACTCCGCGTGAATGTCAAAAATGATCCGAAGGGAACACACTCCCGGAATAAAAAGTAGCCTGTGTGTGAATCCAAGGTGTCAGCTTTCTACATATCAAATTTTATCAAAATTGGTTTGCGCGTGAAGAAGTAACAAACATACACACACACACCCACAAACTTTCGCCTTTATAATATTAGTGTGAATTGTGATGTAGTATCCAATTCAAATAATGATTATTTATAATATTATTATTTATAATAAATATTATTACATACCATTTTGTGCGAAACGAGTATTATAATTATTGCTTATATTTGTTTTCTTGGCTAGGGAATTAAGAATGATTATTTTGGCATCAGTTGCCTTAGGGTTTAGGTATTAAAATTCACTTTATTTGACAATTAGCTATCGTTTTAATAAACTCTTAGTAAAATATTTTTAAGATATAACATTAGGCACTTAAAATTTTAATTAGGTTAAATATAATCCAATTGTAGCAGTCATACATTTGATTGATTACTCAATAATATATCGTGTGTTATACTAGTAATAAGTCACGGATTAGAATGTACCTATGTGTTATGAACTAAATAACATCAATGTCATTGAACATCAAAATATTTGTGTCAGTACTGTAATGATTACTTTTGAAATAAATTAGCTTTTGAAGATTCATATTTATACCCTTGAAAGGTGAACTATATTGTAATGCAATATTAGTAATCAGTTTTTACAACATGGTCATCACGATTTGCCACTTTGAGCAATAACCAACCCCGTAGCTACTTATTGCCCAAAGTGCACCGGAGCTTTACCTGCGGCTTTGGATCACTGTTGTGGCTTATCTCACTGGAACTGTCGGTCAATTCTGTAAACATGTCGAAGTGAAGGCTTGGGTTAAGTGATCACGATGTGAGATGTCAATCCATATAATCAAGATGGAATGACAGCCCACTCCGTGATCACGTGACATCTTGATTGTATGTATTGACAGCTCACATAAAGAATCGACCGGCTGTATGTTTTCTGGGATTAAGCTATTATATTCAAACATGTTTTTTTAATTTTTTTTTGCAAAGGGATCAGAGATTACTTCCTTACCTTACCCCTCAAAAATTATCCATGTTAGATTATACCATAAACTTCTGTTAATACATTTCAGAGTTACAGCAATAAGTATGATGAAAAAAAGATCTGTAGACGGATTGGTGATTGCCCAAACCAATTTGATGTGATGTCTATGTGAGAAACAACATTTCATATAATTATATTTGTATTATAAAGGTGATTTTTTAGACAATTCAAGGTTTCTTTCTAAAAGATGTGTAGCCAAAGTTTGGCAATACCTACGTAATTAGTTTTTTAAAGAATCTACGGCGTCAAGCAATCGTGACATTGGATTTATTTGATCGACATTTTATTTAAAATCAAATATGCAAGTATCGAGAATTACTAAATGTTTTAATGTAGGAAGGTAATTAGTTATTTATTTAAAATAATCCATAAAGACCTATACTGTCATGTAATAAAAATATCGTGATTAAATTTGAGTTTAAAATGCCCCTGAAAAAATGTACCAATACCTAAGTGCTAAGTTCAATACTAATCTAAATCTCAGACTGTAATCAATTTATTTCTCATTCGTATTAAACATTATATGAGATGATTAATTGCACCAAAGAGAGCTCGTTAGGTAATAGATTTAATTAATACAGTTTTGAATATATCCAATTAAGTTTTATCTTAATAGCTCTAATGTAAAGATAACGTAATCTTGATTGCTTGGATAACACTTCCATGTTTTTTTTTTATAATCGAGCTACAAAATTGGCAGTAAAATGCTTAAAGTTTACCTTGAAATCATTCATCGTTAAAGCTCCCAAATACACTTTAATATTGCTGCTACTGTGTCTACAAAAATAACAACATGCACGACTACAATTGAAAAGTAAGTTAGGCAAGTCCCGGTACTCGCTGACCACTGGAAAGATACACCACAAACATAACACCTTCTATATAATCCTCCCAACTGAATTTTGCTCACGATAGCAAATCTCAATAGAGATTAGCCAAGTTCGCAGGAGACATAGTGCATTATATACTAGTGTGCGCAAATACAGGTGCACTCTCATTTATTCATAGTCTGATGGAACAACAATTCGACACGACCGAGGAAGGACCAGAGGGGCTACTCTCTAAGCCCGAAGTCCGTAGTTTCGGGCTTAGTTGCGGGCGTATTCTAGTCCGTATCACCTAGCCACTATAATGACAACACGATAGAGACTTACTGTCAAATCGTGTTGTCATTCATTCTTAGTTCGGGTTCGGAACTGATCGTAAGTCCGTAGGTGGTCTCTCTGTACGTGTTGTTTCGTACTGTAAGTGCAGAGAGTAATTAAAGCTAAATAAATAAATAAATACGGAGTCGAATACACCCGCAAATAAGCCCGAAACCACGGACTTCGGGCTTAGAGTATAGCCCCTCAGGCGCAGTACTAACGGCTTTACGTGCGGGCACGGGGATTACACCACCAAGTCCCAAACTCCGAACTAATGAATTTTCGTGGTCGGAACAGTACTTCAAGAGATATTTTTTTTAGGCACATAAACAAACAATCTCATAGTGCATGCCATAACAAATGGAGAAAATGATTTAGCGAAGTCTTGCAATTGGAAGGTTACCGTCAATCAGAATCCAACGTGATAAAATAAATAACAGCATTGTACTTAAAACTAATAACAAAGTAATAGGCGTAGAGTTAGATCAAACTATCGAGCGCTATCAAACCGCAAAGGCTCGTTGATCTAATTGGATCGTGTAGTTTCTCAGAACGTATATCTGCAGTTCTGCGCCCACCGGTCAGGTCCGTGTTATTATATAAAGCTGTGCCGTGTGTTCTAGTTACGATGTGGTGCAAATTATGAGATAAAGGATTGTTATTAATTGAAGTTGGAAATTTTTATTTACACAGATATTTACACCTGTTTTTATAAATACTTTAACTAACAATATACACTAGAAATAAAAATAAAAACTCCTAACTAAATTAACCCTAAAATATAGCGTCAAACAATTCAACCGCATCGCTGTCGACTGGAAGTGTACCCAAAAGACTGGCGGCATTGCCACGTTGTATGGCAATGCTTATTCTTTGACCAAGGTAAAAGCCAGCCCTTGGGTCACGCGAAGTGTCAACTAAGCGTCTTGAGAGATCTTTAAACAAGTTATGTGCACTCGAACCCCAAGACCCGNAAAAAATTCATCCGCATCGCTGTCGACTGGAAGTGTACCCAAAAGACTGGCGGCATTGCCACGTTGTATGGCAATGCTTATTCTTTGACCAAGGTAAAAGCCAGCCCTTGGGTCACGTGAAGTGTCAACTAAGCGCCTTGAGAGATCTTTAAATAAGTTATGTGCACTCGGACCCCAAGACCCGAGAGTTTCAACCCCAAACGGCTCGAAAATATAACTACCAACAAGTTTATTATATTTCCGCCGCTTGAGGTTCTCTGCAGCCGCAGCGGCAGCGCCAGCACAGCACGAAGAGCTAGGAAGATGGGATGGCGCAAGAGTATCGACACAAGTAGCATCCCACACTAATGCCCTACCCATCTTCCATGGAAATAACGATATGCCGTCCGGTCTCTTGCCATCGTGGCGTGCCAGGCCATTGGGTTCTAACACAACAAGTTAATTTAAAGTCCTGTGGCTCAGCTATTTCTATCAGCGATTTTGGTTGTCAAAGAGTCAAGTCTAAGGTAATTTAAGTATATATCTGTCTGCCAGGCTTGCGGAAGAGTTACTAGAGCGGCCATGTTACGCAAAGTGGATTTGAGGGAAGCATGGGTGGGTTTGAGACACTAAGAGTCTGACAATCAAAAATCATCAATGACTTTCATTGAAGTGATTGATGAATTCCACTTATTGACAATGTCACCGCTGGTAAAAAACAAATTAGTCAGAGTGCCAGCACTTTTTGGACGTCAGCGTTTACATAAAGACAGTCCGCCATAATGCCCGCTCGTCTCCAAAATGAGACTTGGTTTAGAGCCACTTGATGAACAATATTTGACAAGGAGAAATAATTGAAACCTTCATTAATTGAAGAGGCACCGATAAAAGACATTTTTTATTTAATATGGGTTTGCTCTTGACTCTAGTCTAAGTCATAGATAACAGAGACAAAGTCGACGATGGAGCTTACCCAGAAGAAGCCTGTTCACTCTAATTTTGAAGAGATTAGGGTTGTATGTGTTAGGAAACACAGACGCAGAGAGTTTCACTCCTTTGCTGTGCGCATTTTAAAAGACGTTTAGAAATGTTTATTGCGAATTGGTGGAATATCAACAAGGTAGGGATGGTAACTTGCAGCGCGTCTAGATGTCCGATGGTAGAAGGGGGCCGGTGGGATTCAATTTTGAAGGCATTATTTGGTAGTTCGGGGTGTTTTTTACATAAACTGTGCCTTAAAATCGTAATAGAAATATCATAGTCATTGATATGGAAAGAAAACTAAGGGATATTTATGGAAGATCATCTCCATATTGGACATTCACAGATGAACATTGATTTCCCAATAGTCATCATATGCGGGGTCAGGATATCTAGATTGATACAGTTCTGTGTTATTAAAAGGACATTTCAGCTTCTTGACGACCATTAGAGCCACATTAGTTGCCGTCGGCGTCGGTGGGAATAACTTGACCTTTTCTTGAGAATCAAATCAACTTTAAGAAATGCACACATGTAACAATTTTTAATGTATCATTTATTGAACCAATAAAATTTCAATGAATATGTCGCGGACAACTAGCTTAATCAGCCGTTTCATTGGTTGCCTAGCCTTTTTATTCAACTGCGCCGATTTTTCAGCGACCTAAGTGACATCTTTGATTCAATGTTGTTTAATGACATGCCCATGTCACTTATGTCGCTGATTAACACTTCCAGTGCCTAGAACTCAGCATATGGGTAGAACAATAATTTGTTCGTGTGCCCACGAGTCGTCGCTACATATAACGACGACTAGGCTACCGAGTTGGTATTGGTTTTCCAATCAAGACTAAACGTAAGCTGTTTACAGTCAACTTTTAGCTCAAAAATTCCTAGTAAACTTTAAAATAATACAGTCAAAAAGCTTGCTGAATAAATCGTCAATATCTTGTTCCATATTTCAATTCTTACTTAATTCACTTGTTCACATACGCGGGGGACTGAAACTTGTTCCGCGAACTGTGAACACAATCTCTTAGACTACTGACTCATGGGTTTGTTCGTAAGTTGGGTAAGCAGAGATATAGGTCGTGGTTAGTTGACAAGGAAAGATATAATTTGGATGAGAAATCCAATCAAATCTATCTTTTTCAGAGACGAACAACTTAAAAGAATACAGTCATTATATCGCGTTAACAAGACAATAATATTACGATGAGTAAAGTATTACATTTTGTATTACCATTTGAAAGCATGTGATGATGATTTCATGAATCTAATTTTTGATTTATAATCAAGGAAAAGTTAAATCACTTATCTTGGTATGGTCATGTGAAGAGGAGGGATGAAATGCACGTAACTAAAAGAGTTATGAATATAAATGTGGATGGATGGACAGGGAGAGGGAGGCCAAAAAAAGTTGGATGGATTGTGTTAGGAGTGATATGAAAGAAAAGGGAGTTAGTGATAACGTGTCGGCTGACAGGACGGAATGGAAGAAAAAAACGTGTTGCGCCGACCCCAAGTAACATGGGATAAGGGCAGGAAGATGATGATGAACATCATAGCATACCTGTGCATGACAAGAAATTTTAAGTTTAGCATAATTCTAGAATGTCAAGGAAAGCTCCATGATAAGGTGTCTTAAACAGCATATCAAATGACAGATCCGTCGAGAAATTCTCAACTTGGTTTAGAAACCTAAAGGAAAGCAGTGATAATAATTATGTCGCAGGAAAGAAAGTTGATAACTTCAAGTGGCCTTGGATTATAGTCTGAATAGAAATATTTTTATGAGGTATTATTCATCATCTGCCTAGCCTTTTCCCAACTATATTGGGGTCGGCTTCCAGTCAAACCGGATTCAGCTGAATACCAGTATTTTACGTGGAGCGGCTGCCTACCAGACCTCCACAACACATTAACTGGGTAACACGGTACTCCTTGGCAAGACTGGTGTCAGATTATCTGGCTTCTGACTATCCGTAACGACTGCCAAAGATCTACAAATGGCAGCCGGGACCAACGGCTTAAAGTGCTTTCCGAGGCACGGAGGAGTCTCGGTATGTTAAGATAGTCACCCATAAGATCGACCCGTGCGGCTCCTTTTATGAGGAATTATTATATTGTTTAAATGAGAGCAGAGATTGTTCAGTATACTGTCTATTCCGTTTTGTGCTTTGTTACATTTTAATGAGACACAGCTGACTCCTCAATCTTTGACTGGCCTGTTGGTCGGAGGTCGTGGGTTCGATTCCCACCCAGGACAAATCTTTGTATGATGAGCATGATCATTTGTTCTGTGTCTGGGTGTAATTTGTCTATAATATGTATGTATTTAGAAATATATAAGTATGTTTATCAGTTGTCTGGTTGTCATAGCACAGGCTCTGCCTAGTTTGGGATCGGATGACCGTGTGTGAGTTGTCCCAAGATATATTTTTTTTCAAGATCATTGTTTTTCTATAAAATCATTTACTTACCACGATGATTCATCATTGTTCATTCATCATCGTTGATTATTGTTTGACGTTGAAGGCGTTTAGCTACTGTTGGTAACTAATTTGACAGTCGGTTAAAGGTAGATACGTTAGTAAAGCCGGCCGTAAGACAGCATGCATGTTAATCTTTGCATTGCAGGCACTCACTTTATTATGTTAGCCTTTTTTTTTTTTTTTTTAAGGATGGGAAATCATCAAATGACTTCTTCCGCTCTGGGTGGAGCGGAAGGGCGTATCAGACTCTTACTGACTAAAACCCATCCGTGTTCCTTCTAAAGCCCTTTGCGTTCCAGGGCCGCGGTGACTCTTTCGAACAAATTCCGTAACCCTGGAACAAATTCCGCAACCCTGGTATTATGTTAGCCTGTGATTTTAGACAAATTGGTTATCTGTAAAGTCGGTTTACGGACGATAGTTTAACGTGACAACGTCGTAACAAAACATTGATGAAATGATCGTAACGTTACAATGAGCCTTCCTTTTTCTTACGTCCAGCCGGCGTTCATCGATTTATTAGACGTTGTCACGTTAAAAAATTTTACTTCTTCATGAAATTGTAGGAGTACAGTCATAACAATGAACAAATTGACATTGTCAGCGCTTTCAAACAGTATTCGTTTTTCCATTGACGTGTGGTTTTGAACCTACTCACTTAATGTCCAACAGTCCATTTCACTTAACCTCCAGTAAAACGAAAGTCAACTCCGGCGCACATACATACATAGCTCCCGGCTTTCGTCGATAACTCACAGGCCTTGACACCAGCTGCCAAACAACTTGCACTTTAGGCACAGGCATTGTGCTTTATGCCTTGTTTTAAAGGCATATTATTTCTTAATACTTTGGGTTAACGTCCTGTGAGACCTCGGTCAGTGGAATTTTACTCGGTTGTGGATTGTTGCTAAGTCGATTTTTGTGTGACTTGATTGGGGGCGCGGATTTTCTTGTTTTTTTTTTTGTTAACTGGTTTTCCTTTTTTAAGTTTGGCTATGGAATTTGAGTACAGCTTGGTTCGTGGTTAAATGAAATAAAAGTGAAGTTTTATCGAATTAAGAGTTGTACCTTAATGTTGCACTAACTATTTAAGACCTTTTGTCTACCAGAAAATAATCCTAACAGTTTCAATTTGCTTTGGATTTTTTTTAATGTTCCGGTTAGACATTACAAAATACTATTGGCAAGCACACTGAAACCAGACGCTATAAGTCATCGTGATACAAATCTAATTAGCAAATCTAGATTAATATGCCTACGATATATGCAATCAGTATACAAAAAATAATCTGTAGCATTTCTTTCTCAACCTTGCTTTGGGCTTCAATTTCTGGCCATTCATAAAAGACAATCTTAAATATGCTGTCGATGTAATCAAAATGCAATCTGGCTAGCCTTTTTCAAACTGTGTTGGGATCGGTTTTTAGTCAAACTGGAATGAACTGAATACCAGTATTTTACACGGAGTGACTACCTATCAGACCACCATAACCCAGCAACTGAGTACCACTATACTCCTTGGCAAGATTGGTGGCTATCAAAGATGATCAAATGACAACCGGGACCAACACAGTAACGTGTTTTCCGAGGCACTCAGGAGTCTCGTTTTGTAATAGATCACAAATCCACGAACCGAATTTGATAAGCGTTGTTTAATTAATTCTGCTTGAAGATCAACCCATTTTTTAAGGATGGGAAATCATCAAGTGACTCCTTCCGCTCTGGGCGGAGCGGAAGTTAGTGACTGACTTTTACTAACTAAAACTTCTCCGTGTTTTTCTCCTAATGCCCTTTGGCATAGGTGTAGGAAAGGCGTTCCAGGGCCACGGTGACTCTTTCGAACAAATTCCGCAACCCTGGCTGATCGACCCATGCGGCTGTAATGAATGACCCACGAAATCCATTAAAATCTAGATTAAAATGCCTACAAAGTATGATATCAATCAGTACACAAAAAATAATCAGCTACATTTCTTTCTCAACCTTGCTTTGGGCTACAATTTTTGGCCATTTATAAAAGAACAATAAAACAAAAGTCTCATGTCACACTGTGATACAGATACTAATGATTAATCACTTGTTAGAACAAAAGACGGCGCGTGCGCAACCGGGGAGGGAGGGGGGGCGAAGGTAAACAAGGTGTATGTGACGTTCAATTGTGCGTGTAAATGGGGTTTTTTTGTTAATATTCTTTTGACAAGCGACATGAGGATTCAGGAACTCAAATGTGCTGAATTTGATTTATCTACTTCCTACTGAAACTTTTTGGTCCAGTCATCATCACTTCTCGCCCCCTTTTATGTGTTTCTTGGGGTCGCCCACTGGTTACTGTCAATCATTATAATAATAATTATAATCATTGAGCTATTATTCACTCCCTTTTCTTTCAAAATTTATCAAATTTCATAGGCATTCTCTGCCAGTCAAGTTTTTGGTGATACAGACCCAAATAGTGATAGGTGCAATAATGAGAAAAATACCCTATTTTTCTCATTATTGCACCTATCACTATTTGACTACACAAATATGATAAGTCCGTCAGATAGATTCACAAATATAAGAACACCCTGCCAGGGTTGCGGAATTTGTTCGAAAGAGTCACCGCGGCCCTGGAACGCAAAGGGCTTTAGAAGGAACACGGATGGGTTTTAGTCAGTAAAAGTCTGACACGCCCTTCCGCTCCACCCAGAGCGGAAGAAGTCATTTGATGATTT
>NDFZ01005474.1:707463-744571 GCA_002192655.3 Mamestra configurata | reverse complement strand
GACGGGGCCCGCTAGGGCCAGAGCCTGCCAGGGTTGCGGAATTTGTTCGAAAGAGTCACCGCGGCCCTGGAAAGCAAAGGGCTTTAGAAGGAACACGGATGGGTTTTAGTCAGTAAGAGTCTGACACGCCCTTCCGCTCCACCCAGAGCGGAAGAAGTCATTTGATGATTTCCCATCCTTAAAAAAAAAAAAAAAAGTAGGTAATCATAAAGTCAATCTTTCATTAAAGTTCGCACGTGAGTGCTGGGTTATATCTGGGAAACATTCAGCTTTTAGAATTCAAAGCTTTGGCAATAAGTTAAGTTGTCAAACTACACACGTATGAGAAAATACGTGTTTTAAATGAACAAGGTATTTGTACATAAATATGAATGTGTGTATGTATTAATGAATGCGTGACAGTCGCCAATATTGTAATAAGAGCTGTCGGTATCACAGGTTAGTGAATAAAATTACGTGGACTAAATTAAGTGCCTCTAGCGGTGATTTTGTCGGCTGTATAATGTTCTTATAATTTGTATGTATGTTTGTTTGTTTGTAAGTGTTTAGGTAAAATGAGATATGAAATGATCGTGAGTTTCTCGTAATAGTTTTGCGAAATTAATCGCGCTTTATTAAATGATTTTGCGTTGATTCGAAATACTATGGAGCATGATTGGATTTCGTAAGATAAGTTAGTCAGGAATTAAGTAGATACATCAGCAAGGGTTCACAAACATTCGCTCTTTTAATATTGAGAACCAAAAGACGTATTGGTTCCAACTTCAAAGCCGTTCCAAGTTACAACAAGGTACCACCGTAGGCGCGGGTCGGTGGCGCGTTGTGTTTCACGCGCGCCTCAAAGAGATGTCAGCATAGATGACGGGGCCCGCTAGGGTCAGAGCCTGCCAGGGTTGCGGAATTTGTTCACAAAGGGTTTTAGAAGGAACACGGATGGGTTTTAGTCGGTAAGAGTCTGACACGCCCTTCCGCTCCACCCAGAGCGGAAGAAGTCATTTGATGATTTCCCATCCTTAAAAAAAAAAAAGTTACAACAAGGTACAAGTGCCAAAATATAATCATACTAAATGTTAAACAAACAAATTTCTTTTGCCACAAAATATTCATTCGCGGTTGAATGGACAACTATTGAGTTTGTAATCAAAGACTGGGTAAAAAATATAACAGTTATTCGAATAGCGAGTAAACTATGTAACATGATATTTTGTGTACTTGATCAGTTATTTATTATTTTATTTATGCAAAGTGTTACTAGCTCGCGTTGCGTTGCTTGCTAGCGACACATATAGAAGTACAAAATTTGATAGAGTAAAGTAAGCAAGCGGCAGAATAATAAGCTAAAGTGCACTGTATTAAAACGATGTCAAGGCTCACATTTGCTTGTTTAGTGTACAGCTTTGAATTGCTAAAATATAATCATTGAGCGGCCTATCACTCTGATGAAGTGGTCAATTGTCTTTCAAATTATCTTTTGTAACTTTGAGATCGTCAAAGATTTAAATTAATCCATCAAAATGACCCAGTATAGATTTAGTTAATTATACATATCTTATTAAACACCTTCTTTTCGAATTTCCTTGTGTTCTAGATCGTAAACGCAAGTTTCCTTCAACAATACAATAAACATTTAATCCGTATAAAATATTATGTCCCTCAAATAATTATTCAATTATCGTTGAAATCGTGAGTTAGAAACCTAATACTTTGCTCCGCATCGTAAATATAATTCGGTGTCATTCAGTGGCGAGTACAATGTTATTGATACATGTGTAAGATTAAGACAGAAGATCAAGTTCATACAAAACATAGTATATGTCATCAGAAAATTGCAGACTTCGTAAGATTGTCAAGTCTTGTAAATCTTTATTAGATTATAATTCCTCGATATATTATGAAAAAAACGTTTTTATACAACAAATCCCATCTAAATTCAATACTTTTCTATGTATCCGTGTCTTATTAAGAAAAAATAGTTTACAATTTCTCGCGATATTTTACAATCTTACAGCGTTTGCAATTTTCCGGTGACAAATATTTAGATGTTTCTTGACGCAAAGATCATTCTCGCAAGCATTGTCTTAGGTTCAAATCTACTCCAGCTGTTGGTCCCAATATTCGAAGTTAAGACTATCTCCATTATGTAACTGCTTAAGTCATTTGTTTCAATCGAATCTACCTCAAATCAACCACCCTCAATCAAATTTTCAGTCATAGCTGAACTGGGGATTTTTATCGTCAACCAAAGTCGAGTGAAATCGGGCGAGTGAAAATGGGCGGTAGTCACTATAAATTATCCAGCTGAGCTTTAACTAAATCACTCTGTAACAAGATCCAACTTTAACATTAAAACTGACAAGAACATGAAATATAAACACTGCTTTACCGAAACAAGGTCAACATCTATGAGTAACCAGATCTGTTGAGATAATAAGAGAACATTAACTTCAATAAGGGCGACAAAATTATAATGCATGTACAGAAAAAATGGTTATATGCAGAACTTCATAATGCATCTTGAAAAGATTTTTTCATTATATATCGAGAAATTATAATCTAATATAGATTTATATCAATCTTATGGAGTCTGCAATTTTCCGGTGACATATACACCAGTTACACCATTTATAACTCAAGAACGACTGGACCTATTTTGAAGATCTTTTGTTTGTTGGATTTTTCTTTGCCCCGAAAAGCAGAATAATAATTAAAACATTGGAAAACTTAAAGAAAAAAAAAATACAAAATAATTTTCGAAAACAAACGCTTTTGCTGATACATGACAAAAACAAAACACGGCAGAAATGTATTATGAGGCGGTTCGAAGTTCACTAGAACCCAGGTAATATTTTAGGCAAGTTTTTTTTACCTATCAGTACGTATAATAAGGACAACAAGATAATTGAAAAAACTAAAGCAACAGTTTTAAATTCTTGTTATGTAAAGTAATCTTAATAACGACTGTCATATAGACCTATTGTTATTGTCTCTGATGGTGTAATGCCAGATATTTCGTCGTGACCACTGCCGACCAAGCCCGAAGGCCGTTGATAGAAATATTTGTGACATTTTGTCGGTAAAAACACCACATTGAGCAAAACTTAATAATGATTTTACCCATTTTGATTTTCTTTTAATAAAATTGACAGTCGGTTTAAATTGGTGTGGCAGCAAGATTTGATCGTGTGTTGTTCACACGACAAATCTTGCTGCCATTCGATACGACTTGAATAAAAAAAAACAGCCAAGTGCGAATCAAATTCGCGCGGTTGGAATCGGAGAAAATTGTCTGTGACAGACGGACGGACATACAGCCAGCCAACCATGGTCGTGTAGTAGTGAAGAGCTAGAACTATCAGTGAAAGAATTATCGTTATCAGGTCAGTACCTGGATAGGTCCATACAACCGAAGATTAAATTGTCCTCTTTATTATAATAGTAGCTGCTACCCGCGGCTCCGCCCGCATGAATGTCGAAAACTATCCCAAGGGAACATACTCCCGAGATAAAAATAAGAAAAGTATCCTATGTGTTATTCCAGGCTATTATCTAACTCTGTGCCAAATTTCATCAAGATTAGTTCAGCCGTTCTGATGTGGTTGAGTAACAAACATCAATTCATCCATCCATTCGTCTAAATATATATAGAAGATTAATATTGATTTAAATACCTATTTAAACACGTATCATGAATAATTTCGCATTTATTGAAATGGCACTGATTAATTGTCATGTACTTAGTACCTACTTGAAATATAACTTCGTTACGGTCCAGAATTTGATACAAAGTAGTCCTTTTTATAAGCGATAAAAAATAAACAGGTATTCAGTTTGAAAAAGTATTATAATTTTAATGACATTTCGTTCACTGACTTAATAATATGTTCCTTTGTATGTTTCCTGAAAATATTAGCTATGGTTAGTAAACTTAATTTAAATCGAATTTGAATGTCATCGGCACATAATAGTCTGATGGTTAGGTACCTACCGATCATATTTTCTACTAACTTTTTCCCGCGGTTTATCTAAATTTTGTCAATCAATTCTGCAGCCTGTAGCCGTCTCCAGGGTCCTATCTACTGCCAGGGTTGCGGAATTTGTTCGAAAGAGTCACCGCGGCCCTGGAACGCAAAGGGCTTTAGAAGGAACACGGATGGGTATTAGTCAGTAAGAGTCTGACACGCCCTTCCGCTCTACCCAGAGCGGAAGAAGTATTTGATGATTTCCCATCCTTAAAAAAAAGGGTCCTATCTATCTCTTTGCTCATTCGCGAACACGCATCATAGTGCTACCCTTCCCACTAAAAAGTACAAGTGTTACACAAAACAAAAACATATTAGAGAGCTATCACAGGTCATTAACCCTTTCACTGCAAGAAAACATAATATAAACATACGCTAAATTAACTAAAGCACGTATAATTACAGCTTACACACAAATAACGTTCGCATAATATTAATGACCACATTAACCTTACTTACCGTTCGTGTATTAAATAAAGTAAGGCGATATGCTAGAACACACGTGTTCACGTGGTCCCAATAGGGCCATGCGGATAGGGCCATATGTACCACCTCTCACTTTGTGTAAAGGGTGTGTAATTTGTACGCTATGTTTTATGGGTCAACCAAATGTTTTCCCATAGTGACAAAATAAGGTATATTATTATTATTTTTATTATTTATTTATTTCAGACAACATAGTCCATACATTCACACACACAAACCACAACAAACAAAATACTTAAAATAAATGTATAAATTTACCAAAAAAAATTTAATTATTCTGTCAGATAGATTTCCAAAAATTATTGGACACGTATTTTTTATTTTGACACGTAAACAAAAAATGAGGACGAAACAGTGTGTTGAAAACTCGTGTGACGTCACTTACCAGTACACTTTTTACTGGAAAGTGACATTACAAGCCCCCACTCCTTATCTTTGATGCGTTTTATCTTCGTATTATTTTATTGATTTGATAAAATAAAAAATTCGTATCCAATATTTTTCAATAATCTTATTGACGGACTAAATATAATCATATTTTTTTAACCCAGGCATTCCAGGCAACATCCCTATTATCAAAGGGCCCGAATGTCTAATTTCTATTGATGCCCAGTTACTTCTGAAATTGTTCTGATGTTGTTTTGTTTTTGTAAAGAAAAAAAATGGAAATAAGTACTTGATTAAAGGTGGAATATAATATTGAAATTGTGAACAAGTTATAAAAACTTTGGAGACTCTATCAAAACGTAGGATTTAACAAAAACATGATAAAGTTTAAAAATAAGTTTATATTCAATAACAAGACATCCTGAATAATATCTGAACTTCGAAAATCTGGTTATATAATAATAATAACGTTTATTGGACAAAATCAGAACTTAGCCTACTACAGTTTCAATACTAAAAATATAACATATAAGAGGCTTCTAACCTAAATGAACTCCTGATTTCCAAACTAGGTAAAAACCTGTATCTTGGAAATCAGTGCACTTCCAATGAACATAACAAGGACTCTTTCTTAGATAAGTAGTAACTAAGATACATCAGTACGGAAAAAGTTATAATATAATAACAAATTATTAATAGACGCACTGCAAGTTAACATCCCAACCTTGTTGCTATTCCACCAATTCGCACTAAACGTTTCCAAACGTCTTTTATAATGCGCACAGCAAAGGAGTGGAACTCTCTGCCTGCGTCTGTGTTTCCGAACGCATACAACCCTAATCTCTTAAAAATTAGAATGAACAGGCTTCTTCTAGGTAAGCTCGCTCCATCGTCGTCCTTGTCTCTGTCATCTATGACCTAGACTAGAGTCAAGAACAAACTATAAAAAAATTACAATGTTTATGTACAGTGTTAATATCCAAAATCAGATAATTTATCGCTAAGATAAGACTTTGCTCAGAATATTCAACCTGTATAAGGTTTAATGGTAAGTTATAGCATTGATAATGGTCGCCAATCTGTTATCTCACGTATCAGATCAGACTGGGCGTTTTTGTTTTGCATTATGACGTTAAAAGGCGACACAAATGATCAACCGAACTGTTTTGTGCAATTTTAAACTTATTTTGGTCAACAGGAGATGTATGTTGCGGAATTTGTTCGAAAGAGTCACCGCGGCCCTGGAACGTAAAGGGCTTTAGAAGGCACACGGATGGGTTTCAGCCAGTAAGAGTCTGACACGCCCTTCCGCTCCACCCATCATCACCCTTAAAAAAAAGAAGACTTTTGTCTATTCAAACTTTTATACATTCGATTGAGCGACTGATTGATTATCCGCCAAATTATTACGCGTATACTATTCTTGTACTCAATAGCTTTTACGAAGAATTTTTCATAATAATGAGTATCCTCGCGCTAACTTTTTACATGTTTTTAGGGTTTCGTACCCAAAGGGTAAACAACGGAACCCTATTACTAAGCCTCCGCTGTCCATCTGTCCGTCAGCGGCCTGTATCTCAAGAACCATAATAGACAGACAGTTGAAATTTTCAGAGAGTATTTCTATTGCCGCTATAACAACAGATTATAAAAACTAAACTAAATAAAAAATTAAAGGTGCTCCTATACAAGAAACGTGTTTTTCTCAGTTTATGGTACGGAATCCTTCGTGTAAGTCCGACTCGCACTTGCCTGGTTTTTTTTAAATTCCTTATTAACAAAGGGATATTTAAATAGATAAGTTAGATTACACTTTGTACAGAGTAATAGAAACTGGATCACCATGCGCGTTTTGTGAATACGTAGGTGTATCTAGTTACGTCTTATTACATCACATTTAACTCTCTAAGAACTGTAATACTATTTAATCTCCAAGCCGCTTAGAATTATCTCTTCGCTAGGAGAAAATGACTTTGAAGATTAATAATTAGAGCTATACATTTTCTCTCAAATGATTATTTCAAATTGCATAGTAAAACTTGCTTTAAAACTGCCTTTAAGAGTTGCCTCGTTTTACATGTTTGTGTATGTACTGTTGTACTTAAAATTATGTAATTTTTCTAGTATTGTTAAGTGTACGACTGAACGGGATTTTGTACTGGCTGGGAAACTTTTTTGGAAGTGTTTTAGATTTTCTGGAACTACGAGTAAAAGTTTTTAACTCTCCCAATTAAGGCTCAAGATTTGGCTTGGCTAGTTCTGTATGTAGTAGTATAGTAGTCAGATATTGACCTTTGTTGCTTGTACTTATCACCATAAGTTAAGCCAAATATAAGATAACATGTATATGAAAACTAGTCAAGTTGAATCTAGAGCTTTAATTTATCTTATTTCAGAATTATCTACAGAAAATTTAGATGTCAATTCTTTTGTCGCTGAAGTCCAAAATCATGCACATTATTAACATTAAACTTCATTCTCAACTGCCATTTTCAGATTTATGTTTCGGATAAGATTATTTTAACGCGCTATGTGTATAAACATTTCGTGTCCCTACTGTTGATCCAGTTGAGAAGTTGCTTTGTCTGGAGACAATCTTAGTTAGGGAATCAAGTCAAAGTTATCATTAAAATTCATTGTCATCGAAACTGAACCAACATTATTAAAATTATCAACTGTTATGAAGTTTTACTTCATCTTGCAAGATTTGACCTAAACAGGCAAACATTTCAAATTAAATAAAAGCTTGCTACAATAGGTTAATGCACGTAAAAACAAACTTAGGGCTCAGTCATTGGCGACATTTTAAAATGTTTTTATGGGCACGCATTTCTGTACCCTCTTTCGAAATTTTACTGAACTGTAAATGCTGACGTTCAAAAGTGCCGTTTAATGGCCTAATTGAAATAAACGTTTTGACTATTGACGATTGAAAAAAAAAAAATTTATACCTAGCCAAAATTGTGTTTGAATTTTGTAAATAACACTTATCGTGTACAATTGCAAAACGGATCAAGCATAGGTAGATCACTATTATCAGCACTGCATCCCTATAAACAAGTCCATTGTTAATAAATCGTGTGTGAAATTCACGAACACGTGCGAGCACGCGACTAGCTTTGTTATTAAATAGTAATTAATGACCGTGTGAGTTCAACTTGATTGAAGGTTAGGTCCTAGTTCTGGGCTTTTAAACCATAAAGCACTAGAATATCTGGATTAAGAGCTAGTTGTTCAACAAGGCGATAGTCTTGGTCAAGAATGTTTGTATTTCCAAATATAGAGATGACTGTATGTTGCAATTTATTGTGATGTTTTTGATTTGTAATTGCTGTAATATTTATTGTAGCAAATAAACGAAGGTTTATTGTACGTGATATCAATTGACTGATAAGTAAACTTACCAGTTCAAGTTTAACCATCCATAACTTATCAAGGTATTGTACCTTAATAAAGCCAAAATACCTCATTAGTTTATGGATGGTTAAGGAATCGAAGGTTAAAGTTATTTCAATCAATACCAACGATGGAAAGAAGATGAATCTTCTATCTTATTGGTGTTCCTTAAATCTATTTAGAGAAGACAGTAACTCATTACGTTAGCCTGATTGTCAACTACTTAACTAGACAATAAAAACTAGAACATCCTTAAAATAAAATTTTCATATTTACTCACTTTGCAAAACCAACAAAACAGTGCCTCTCTTTATTCTACTTCTAAGTGAATCAAAGTAGCTGTTCATGCTATTATGTCGCATGAAGTAACTGAATTATTCGTTCCAATGACCGGCTGCCAGCCGTCCAGTATTGTTCCAACGCACTTTCTTTGTGTTCATAGATTAAAGATTTCATAATGCATTGTTGCAGATGGCACTTTCCTTTTCAGTGCTACTCATTAAGCGTTACGTGCGTAATAATTGATAGTTGTACTTTCTCTTGTTATCTTTATTTGTTCTGAGTGAAGTATATATGTCTGAGGAAAATCTTTGCTGTGAAGATTTATTTATTTTTTCTTGGTGCTTTGTGGATACCGAAAACATTTTATTAGCGATAATAACATCACATTAACCACGATTATTTTTACTTTCAGGTGGAAGGTGCGTCGAGGAGTAGAAGGTTGCAAACACCATCAGCTTCAGATGGCAATAGTGTAGCCAGTTCTGATCAATCGGAAACCGTGCAGCCTACATTCCGGCCTAGGAGCAGTAGGAGACGAGAAGAAACTCCTCCTAAAGAAAGAGATGTCGTTCGAACAAGGACGAGAACTAGGCCAGAGGTTGTTCCTACCCCTGAACAACCTCCAGCTCCAAGTGCAAACAACGAACGATTCGATTCGAGAAGGACTCGAACACGCGGTCAACCAACTAACACTGAATCTACTAACAGAGATGCTTCGCCAACAAGAGAACCTGCCGCCCGGACCAGGACAAGAGTTGTCAGCAGAAGACCCACTTCAACATCTGCGCCTACTCAAGCACCTGTGGACTTGACTTCTCCAAATTTCGATGAAAGCAGACTCGAAGTGATAAATTCTAACCTAGATGATATAACGAAACTACCTAAAGAGGACATAGCTACAACTACGCAGTTTAGACGCAGGAGCTCTGTAGCTTCAACAACTGAGAGTGTAGCGACGAAGAGACCTCGTGGGCGTGGAAATATTCGTGCCAATGCCAGGTCCCTAGATCTCGTCGTATCAGGAACAACCAACACTTTAGCTGTAGCAGAGAAAGCGCCAACAACAGCAAGAACCGCCCAAACACCTGACTTGAGAAATTCAAGGAAATTGAGATACAAAACTAGACCTTCAGAAAACGAGACGAATTTCACAGGTGAGGGACTCGTTTCAGCTAACGAAGTAATAAAGTCTAGTCAAAACAAAGAGAGTGTTACTAGTCAAGCAGAATTCAAAACTGCCGCTCCAACCGTTGTCGAAACTATTGTTCAACATAGCACAGAGCCAAACAAAGCGAAAACCACAACGTTGAAAGTGACGAAGGTTGTAAGACGTCCAGTAAGAGGGAAGATGAACTTCAGACCAACTGTGACTTTGCCCAAAAAGCATTTATCAGACGAAATAGCCGACGACGATAACTATCCAGCGAGTTTCAAGGCCTTAATTCAAGCTAAGAATGCATCGGTGAGTAGGACTAATATTTGGTTTGGTTACAATGAAGCGAAACAACAATCTAAGTAGTGACATAAATATTCAAAATTAAATGCAAGATAACTTTAACATTTCAATTTATAAATTCAATAACCATTTTCAGACCCCAGTAAGCTCTCCAACCGCCGAGAGTTTGACACCGAAAGCATCACAAAAAGTTTACAAAACTTACTCCTCATCATCACAGTCTACACAAACAGGGCCAGGCACAAACAAATATTCAAGGGTAAACATATCTTTTAGGTTACTAAAAGGGGAACTTACTTAAAACTTATTTAAATTAAATTTAATAAATAAATAAATTTAACTTAATTAAATATCTATGCATTTTCTTTGAACAGTTTTTTTTTTAATTGTTTGTCTTTCATACTCTTCAGAATTAATTTTTCACTCGTATCACTCTCACAATCACAACATATTTCAAAAACACGTATTTTGTTCAAACAATTATATTGTGTCGCTGATTTGTTGTGCGAATTCATTTCATAAAAATACTCATTCTTCTATCTGTAAATTACAGTTTCGTAACAAACAAACTACAGCAGAGGAGTCAAAAAACGAAAACAAAGAAGAAAGTAAGATATCTGAAACAACCGTAGCACCAGATGTGTCAAAAACTAGGAATTCAGAATACAAGCCCAGAGGAACTTATTCTGCAAGGACTAGAAAATCTACCTTAACTCCATCTTCTACAGCTACCACTGCTTCCGGCCAAAGTACTGAAAAACCTGTATTCAAGTACAACAGAAAATTTAAAGCACCCAGTACTGAATCACCTAAAATTGATGTTATAAAAAGCAAGTCAGTTGAACCCAGTAACACGTTAAAAAAACCTTTCGTTCGACCTCCAGTTTATTCAAGAAAAGTTAAGGGAAAATCCACAACTGGTGCTGAAACTTCATCAACAGAAAGTGCAAAAAGTGAAAACGCAGACATCCCACAAAGAACTGTATTGCCTCGGACTTCTTATTATTCAAGGTTGAGAAACAATGTCAAAAATGAAACAACGTCTACAACAGAATCCTTTAAAGAGGTCAACTCCGAAACTGTGACAAAGAAATCTGAGAAAACTGTCGACACTCCACTTGTCTTTGCGTTACTAAACAATTCTGAAGATGGAGAAGCTGTGAGAATTGACACTCAACCAGAAAATAACGACAATCATATGTTTTTAATTTCTGTCACTAGTAAGGAGTCTTTGGAAAATATTACAAATGAAGTAACGAACATGGCGGAAGAATCTGAAAACATGCCTGTTGTTAACGTTTCTCCAACAATTTCACCAAGACTTGACAGTGACAAATACAAATACCACGCAAATTATAAAGATCAAAATTCTACCAACGAAATTGGAAAAGAAAAAGGGTCCTCAACTGTGTTCCCTCCTGTTAGAAATCTACAAACAAGAAAATATGGACGCAATCGTAGCAAGTCCAAAGAGAATGGCTCAGATAATACAGCAACTACTTCAAAGCCCCGGGAAAGGAGTATAAGGAAGTTTAGCGAATCCTTCTCTAAAACGACGGAGGCCTCTAACAATGGGGTAAGTACTTGACACTTTTATATTCCTGCTCAGTTCACCGAAATATTTCTGATGTTTTTCATTGTTATTACGAAACTTTACAGATAACGCCTGAACCAGATAAATCTAAGAGTAGGTTCAGTTCTAAATACAGAGCTTCGTATCTTGATAAACCATTTTACAAACCCACTGTACCTTCCATTACATCATCAACTGTAAGTAACATGTTATAGAAATTAACACCATACCATGATATAGTTTTTTCAAAATTACAACCCCACTAACAATGATTTGAACCCCACAATTCCAATGTTACGCAAAGCCCCTTTATCGAATTGGCGTTAAGATTTCAAAAGTCATTTATTTTAATCATATCCATCATTGCACTTGATATTAATATATTCACTGTCATCTTTATCAATTTGGAGTTATTGCTGATTATTTTTGTTTATATCTTATAGTAAAAATATCACAGGAAACTTGATAAATAGTTAGGCCACCTGAAGTACAATCAGCAGTTACACTACCCTGATTGGCATTTAACTTAACAATCATTAAAGCATCAATTGGTATGAAACGTGTCATTTCAACATTAATAATGAGAAATTTCTTATTGCTAAAGGCTTGGCTGAAATTCTACGTCACTGACCACCTGTTGACAAAGTCTGTAGAAGAGCCTAATTGGTTCGAAGGAGACATATACACTACCGAGTCGATGTCAAGACTGAACAACACAACGCCATACTTTCATGAATCATCCATTGAACTGGTTAATGGAATCATATAGTTAACATACATCATTGTCACGATCATTGCTCATCTCATTCACCCTGTTGTAAATGGATATGATTTAGTTTTAAAGAGATATAGATTTTAAGAGCATTTATATTTTTTCGTAATTATAGTTTTTAGTATTAGTATTTTTTTATTATTTTATTGTTACTGACCGAATCTCTTTAAGGCAAAATTTTACTTACATCCACAAGTTTCTGCGTTAAGATGTTCTATATACCGCACCAATTATGAAAGCATTTAACTTGACGCAAAAACTTAACAAATTAATGTACGTACATGTAGATTAGCATTCACTAACATACTATTAATATAAGACATTAAATATTGTATACATGTTACATCTTGTTTTAATACATAACGTCATCTAAGGCTAACTTTCATTTAACACTAACTTCTAAACATGTCTAACTATTATCTTAATTCCAAATAAAATAAAGAGGCTTTGGTCTTTGCACGAGTTCCTCCTACTTGGGATTTCCATTCCATGCAACAATTTCTTTTCAAACTTGAACATTTTATACACAAGAACGTCTATTTTTCTGTTTTTATGGGTGAGATTACTTCTTATTTCAGGTAGAGGGAGAAGAGATACAATTAGGGCCAGACCTGAACGCTATTTCCTTTACTCAGACACGAAGGACATTGTCCTCGGCAGACTTAAGACTGTCCGAGAGTCTGGTGAAGCCGTCACACGTGATGAACGTTGAGGCATCACATCACTCGCCGTCAGTTACAGTATCTATATTCGATGCTCTAGCTGAAATACTCACGTCCACACCCAGACCACGAATCTCCTCAACAACAGAAGTAACGAAAATGCAAAATCTTAATACTGACGTTAAACAAGTACTCAATGGCGTGAGTAGCAACATAAATGTAAATAGTGTCCAAGACTTAGCAGGTCAGGACACATTTATGTCGACCAACGCCGATGTAAGCACTACTACTAAATCTGTACAGCCCACTGTTCAAGCTACACCAAATGTGATTAACAGTATTTTGGTCGGGGGAACTGTTACACAGTCACTAAACATAGAAGACGGAACAATCACTCCTGTGAATACACCACAACCTCCCATTCCCACTCCCACAACTCCCCTCTCCGCAAGGAGACCATTCGCTATTAGAGTATTATACTCTGATACGGAACCGCCAAAAGACAAACCCACGACTGCATCTACACCAACTCAGGGATCGACTGACAGCCCGAAAATGGTATATAACACTGTGTCTGATCTTTTGTTGTCCAATAACAATTTAGTATCTTCTGAACTAACTAGCATGTTGTCAAATAACATTATAAATATTATAGAAAATATGGATGAGAACAGTAGATCGAAACTAAAGAATTTAGATATGGCTAAAGTATTAAAAAGTTTGATCCCCAGAGCTTTAGGTGGACTTGCGACTGTACTTGACAATGCTGATTCCATCCCGAACACAACACCTTACAGTTTGGAGGATATTAGGGATACTGAAAATATTTATATTGATGGTATAGAATCCAATAATGCCCTCCAAAGTGTAGGCACTAGCGCTAATGTAAATATCACTGTAGATAATAGAAATGTACCCATTAGTGTCACACAAAATCCCGCTAATGTAAATAGTTCTGTTACACCGGGAGCTGTAGAGAGCACGAGGTCTGTATCTAGTAGCCAGACGACGACAGCTGCAAGTCCAACTACAGGTGCTAGCTCTGAACGACCTAGTTCTGCAGCTACACCAAACACAACGCCAACTATAGCCACAGCTACGTCATCTGTCTCCTTAGAAACAGACTCAGTAAATGTAGATAATAATAGTGACAAGTCAAGTGACTCTACTAACAAGATTATTCCGGTTCCCATACCTTTTATCGCAAACTTCCAAAGTGGAGATTTCTCTTCCGACGAATCTGAAAATCTTCTTGGTGGTTCAGCATTGCCTTTATTGAGATCCTTATCCTTGGTATCCTCGTCAGTATCACCACCGCGTGATATTGATGATATACAGGATCCTAGTCAAATATCGCGATTGCAATTATGGGTACTATCAAAGAAAGCTAGAGTGTTGAAGATGATTGAAGACATTATACGACAGCACAACGACGAGTTAGCGACAGTACCGCCTTTGATTGACTTAGTGAGCCCATCAGGCAATATTAATTTATCGGAACGTTTGACTAACATAATGAACACCATGATTGCCTCGACTGAAACTTCGACGACTCGTGATATTGAACCAACTACTCCTATGACTCCCCAATCCTTTGTTGTTAATCCTCTTTCCACCAATGTGCTTGAAATTACTACGAGTGGTAATCCCGCAACGGGTCTCACAACAACGGCGAAGCCAACAGAAACAGTAGCAACAGGTGGTGTGCCATCTACTACTGAGGCCGTCACAATATCTTCTCGTTTGGGTTCCACCGAAGCAACCAGTGGCACAACGGGTTCGTCTTCTGTCACTACAACCGGTACTACCGAATCTACTGAAACAGTCAATGATATTACAAGTACAACTCCTATACCTACAACGGATGGTCAAAAAATTGAAATATTAAGTCGATTCCAAGAGAGTGCTATTACAACCACAACAGTTGCCAATTCAGAAACAATGGAAACTACAACAGACGCAGCTAACACCGAGACAACGACACAACTAAACTTCGAAACGACTACAACAGTAGACATAGACACCACTACAACTACCGACGCCTCAGACAGCAACACTATACAAACAGTTAGTACTCTGGGTGTTGGATCACCAACCATTCCGAAAAAAGATTATGTTATATTCGGAATATTACCAAATAATACAGTGGTACGTAAAAATCCCAACGAAGACATATTGGAATCATTAACAGAGGCGAGCCCATATATCGTTTACGGTGTACTACCCAATAACACAGTAATACGTAAATTCCCGAACGGGACTAGAGTGCCACGTGTCTTGCAAAAAATTGACATACTACCAATCAGCCCGTGGAGTCTAAGAAATCCATACAGCCCCATCCATAATAATCCGGCCATTGTCAGACCGCAGCCTAACCCCATCCGAGAATCCACTAATACTGTGACATCCACAGACACATCAAATAACGGAACGGAAAGATTAACCAACGACACTGTAAATAACCAACAATCGATGGTATTGACTTTATGTTATTTAGCTTGAACGCTCCGCTTGGTGCTTTGTTTCTCACTGGCAGCGCATTATCTCTGGAGCGGCGATGCATGCGGAACGGACTACGGGTTTCTTCGTAAGCTCTGCATGCCTCTAGCACGATAACCGCTTCTAATAACGACGCAAGGCGGTAACATTTTATTTCGTAATTGCAGATTACTTCATCGGCACTTAATATTAAAAGCAGTAACGGTATAAAAACTACCACATTTATGCCAGAAAAAAGCACTGCCTCGCATGTATTGAGTTTACGCACAACTACAATGCTACCTTCTATTGATGAGATTCTGCTTAATAGTATATCTTCGGCCGCTAAACAGGAGATGGTCATATCGGAAATGACAAGCTCTACTCGCGAACCAAGAATATTAACACTGGATATTGATCCGGAGGTATAATTATATTATTTATGTAAACGTTTCCTTATTTATATATGATTCTTTTTAATAACTGTGGTCACTAATAATCACTATAATTTATCACACATTTTCATATGCAAACATAACACTTGGACTTGGTTTAATAAAGTAGTGTGTTGAATTTCTTTTCTTTTGAAAGGTAAGTGGTGAAGGGTTACACGATTAGTTATTTGCAATAAAATAGAATCCGCTGTCGCAACTTTCACAGAATGAAGTGATGGCAAAATTTTAACATGATTAAAAACAATTACAGACGAAACAAATACGAACGGAAAAGCCAGGAGAAGGTGATGGAGGTGCTGTATTTAAATTTATACCGATAGACGAGGTAACGGCACAACCCCAAAATTCAAATGTACAGCGACTGGCTTCCACGAAAATACCACCATCAACAAATTCCGTATCTGAGATACAGACAATGTCAACATCAACTGTGACTGAAATGAGTACGCAGACACCACAATTAGAAACACAGGAAACAACTGCTAATGTTGTAACGACAACAACTCAGGGAACAACGAGTGTTATACCTGAAACCACAGTGGTATCGTCTGCATTCACAAATGCTCCGGTGACTATGGCGGCAACTACGAACCCGCCGACTACTCAACCACCTACGACTACGACAACGGAGCCTACTACAACGACCACAACCACAACGCCAGCACCAACAACAACAACTACAGAGCCTACTACTACAACAACTACAAAAACAACAACTCCAGCTCCGACAACAACTACAACAGTGGCTTCAACAACACAAGTACCGACGACAGCACAAGCAACAACTATAGTTCAATCCACAACTATAAGTATCGAGGAAGAGCTTAAGAGATACCGGGAAGACGTCCAATTACTTCAAACATTACTGCAAGCGACGGGCCGTAATCCAAAGACTTTAAATGTAAACCCTAATCCACTGATTTTAGGAGAACTAACTACTACGCAAATACCAACTACAACTACAACAGCACCTACAACAACCACTGCAGCGCCAACAACGACAACAGTGGCAAGTACAACTCAAACCACTGATCCATTGAAGTTATTGCAGGCGTTATTTACAAATCCAAACAACCCAACAACATTATCTATACCAAATATCGGTGGCAACACAAGAGTAACAACTGGACAGCAAGGAACTACGACGTCGCGATCTATAGAAGATGATATCAAACAGTTTGAGGAGGACACAAAATTACTTCAAGCGCTATTACAAGCAACGGGTCAAAATCCTGCTTCCCTAAACATACCCTCATTAGATAGTCTAACAACTAATAGAGTTCCTACCACAACACAAACAAGTACATTACCAACAACAACTATGCCACCAACAACAACAACAACAGCTAGGCCAACAACCACAACAGCTAGACCAACAACAACAACTGGACCAACAACAACAAACAGGCCATCAACCACACAGACAATTGAAAACGATCTCAAACAATTCCAAGAAGATACGAAACTTTTACAGGCTCTGTTACAGGCGACTGGTCAAAATCCAAACGCTTTGAATATCCCAGTAATTTCTGGAGTAACTTCCAACGTGAGGATAGCTTCTAACCCTCAAACAACGTCAATAGGGTCAAACCCAACCACTCCACTGAATGTCAGGCCCGTCTTTACAACAACTAATGGGCCACTGTTTAAGACCTTTGCTCCTAGAACTCTTACCACTACGTTACAGCCTGTGACTGATGTTGGGATTTCCACAACTTTCACGCCTTTCAACCGGGGAAGACAGCCAGCAACAACAATTAGGAGCTCCCCAACAACACTATCTGGTCGTCGTGCACCATTCACCGGATTTACTTCAACAACAGAAATGCCCAGTTCTTCTACTTTCTCCGTGGAAGAGGATTTGGCTTTCTTAAAGAACTTGGTAAGTATCATTAAATAATGCTTTCAGTGGGTTTTAAATTATTTGCAATTAAATAACTCGAAATAATTTTACAATTCAGACGCTTTTCTTTTAGTCTTGAATAGTGCCTTAAATTTACGAATAGCAATAATACGTTGAGTGTATCAATCATGTGTTACCTAACTTATAGGTATGGTATCTATGTACTTTAACAATGAACTGATTTCTGTTTTCCAGAAAACTGTGCTGAAAACAAACCCTAGTAATGAAGACCCTGAGGCAGCTCTCGCCAATCGTATCATTGCGCTAGCTGTAGAAAAGAGCCTCAATGAGATACAGACAGGCACCGGCGAAACAGTCCGTACAGGGAAAAATATAGCTGTCAGTGGAAACGAATTAATACCTTCAACGAATAGACCAGCAACAACACCACAAACTACCACAACAACTACAACAACAACAACTACACCAAGACCAGCAACGACAACACAAAGAATAACAACCACACAAAGACCTACAACAACTGTCAGTAGCAAATCTATTGAAGATGATATCAGACAGTTCCAAGAAGACACCAAGCTATTACAAGCTCTGCTTAAAGCCACAGGACAAGACCCATCCAAACTAAACTTACCCACACTACCTGATTTAAATGTGAGTCCCAAACTGCCAAATGGTGTCAATGATGAATTGAAACTGCTCTCAAATCTACTTGCTTCGCCATCGCCGTTGAACGAACCTTTCGATCCGCTAACGCCGAAGCCTTCTATTAACATTAATGTTAAGGAAGTCAAAAATATCGCATCTACAACAGTGTTGCCTTATGGTGCAAAAATAGCTGTTAAGGACGATCTGAAAAGTGAACAGGATGATGAGAAGTTGTTACAAACTTTGATCAAATTACAGGGCGCACAGGAGACTACGACACAAAGGAGTAAACTCACTATCACAGGTAAGGAGTTTTTGTCATACATATCAAGTTATGGTAAAACATTCAACACATAATATTATTATTATTTTTTTTTTTAATAAAGCAAGAATAACTTTACCATAAACACATTTTTACCATAATCACTTTGGAGCAGGCGCTAACTTTAGAGCTGGCTCAGAATTTTTGCCACCAGTTTCTGTCAAAATGTTAAACGATTATATTCAAAATGTTCCAGGACAATCTTCGGACGAGGCCCTAAAGAAACTGATCCAGCAAACACAGCCGACGGGCATGGTGTCCGAAGCCACGCGAGCGCCTATTTCTTTGAGCACCGAGTACGGCAAGAGCAACGACGCGTTGCTGGCAGCTTTGCTGAAGGAGCAAGGGTTCGGCCCCACTACGGCAAGTTCTTTGGATGAGCAACTCCGACTCGCTGTTAGTCTAACTTTTCTTACTCCTTCTACTAAATTGGAAGAAAACTAATTCTTCCAAGATCCATTTTACATCTTAAAACTTTACTTATCTTTCACTGATGCAATCAACTCGTAACTTCACTCCGCTTTCTGCACCATTATTTCAATATATCTCATCTATCTCTTCATCTTATTTCATTGCCTTTATTTCAGTATGTATGTATAATCCATTAGGAACTCTAGAATTAACTGTAACCTCGTAGGCTTTACTCAACCAAGTGGTAGTGACGCCGAAGACGAGGCGGACGACGACGCCGCCCCCGCCACCACCGCCGCCAGCGCAGCGGAGGCCGATCTTGGACGGATTGGCCTGGCTCTGGCAGCAGTGGAGAGATACGGCTCCAGGGTCAGGAGGAGCCGGAGCTCCGAGACCGAACAGAAGGCCTGAGCCTGCGCCCTCAGCCAGGCCCGCCCCATCAGTAGCGTCAGCCAGTCAGTCAACGAGCAGCAGGGTCAACTGGTTTGGCTCTGGGCCGTTCGTTGGCAACGCTGATGATAGACCAACAAATAGAGTGGGTTTCGCATCGTTATTACTTAAACTATGTGATTGGGGATGAGGTGTTGGAAACAGACTTTAGATTAAATATACAGATTTATTCAATGGAAATATTTTAAAAATATTTCGCGGTCTTATTAGTAACTTGTTCCTATTTAATCTAAGTCTGTGTGTATAGATTTTTGTATAGTAATGGAGATCGGGTGGGATGTACATAGTGAGACATGAATTAAGATAATTATAATTTTTCTCTTAGATTTTCTTGTGTAATATTTTTGTTTTTCTTAGTTAAATTATTTATTAAACATTGGCTTCATTGGCTTGTACCTAAACATTGTGCGGTTAAGCAGCGCGTTTTTTTTTGTATAATAAATTGTTTTTAATTTAAGTTTGTGTTTGTATGTGTTGTATTTAATGTTAATAATAATAATAATTTTCCCATCCACAGTTCACCCCATATACACCAGTTGTAGATAACAAAATCTTATCAAAATTGACTAGACTTTATAAAATAAAACAAAATTTTCAAACAAAAAAAATATTTGAATTTTGAAGCTTCAAAATTCAAGTTTTCTTTTTTATATACGAATTAAAGTCTAGTTCAATTAATTCCTTATTCCTTGGCGTCATCCATAGCCCTTTAACATACCACACCACATTCCAAGGGATTTGGTAACATTCAACGTGACATGAATGTGTGGTAGATAGCTCTGTAGATAATACTTGTAGTTAATAATAATTATTAATATACCCAATACCCAGTTGACTATACATAATAATTACCTATTGAATGTGTAGATATGTATTAATAAATATAAATAAAAGTGTTACATAATAAACAAGTGTTTGTGCAGTGTAACATATTCGTTTGGTGAGTAAAACAATAAAAATTGGCTTTGAATATAACAAAAATTTAATTCTTCTAAATTCCAATAATTCTGCTGGACGCTTGCCTATTAAAATTACTGATGATTTTAATATCTAATACGGAACTTTATACACTATACCTTTTTTGTAAAATTGTATAATCTGTTGTTTCTTTGGACCTTATTGATTTTTGTACATACATGTTTGATAGATTAAATATTAATTTATGTTCTGCATGTTTTGGCTAATATTTCACTATCCTACACTTTTCCTTTATCCTCTGTAGTATATCCTTGTATATATTTGTAGATATCTGTGTATACTTGACTTATGTGTACTATATGAATATAAAAAAATGTAGTTAGAAGTATGTTTAGCATATTATGTCTTGTATTCCTTACCTACTTTTCTCACACTGTCTTATTTTATTTTCCATATCCGTCACTTCCACTTTCACACAAAGCACTTGTCTGTTTAAGTTCACATGTATGTTTGATTGAAGATTTTTTTTAATCAATATATATTCCACCACCATCTAAAAAAATCTTTATAAGTTCGAGCAAAGTGGTTAATTCAATTTTTTTTTTCAAACAAAAATCTCGTTGCATAATTCAAAATTAAATATAAAACCATTCACAATATCAAAATCTTCAATCAAGACATACCCCACACCCGCACAACTCACTGCCTCTGCATTACCATACATGCTCTTACAATCTACGTCCTCCGAGCTAATATCTAACAGTGATGACTTACGCCTAGATTCCTCTGGAGCCTCCGAGGGCCGTGACGGCAGAGCAGGCACCTGGTAGAGGGCAGCTCGTATCTGCCGCCATTAATGTTACCAGGGCCTTCTCACAGTTCTTAGGAGCTGCGATACAGGTAAATGCGATACAGTTCTAGATGGTATATTTTTTGTTTGTTGTAAATCTGATGTCGTATGAAATTATTATTTTGTCGTAATATATTTGTTATGTGCCGATCATTTTATTTTTTTATGGGTTATAAAAGATTTTATCTTGACTTTAAAGAAATTTCAGCGAAAGGATTGTATTGAAGATTGTAAGTTGTACTAATTGCGAAGCTGTCACATGTAATGTTTTTTAACGACCATATATTTCTTCATGTAAAAATTATGTCACATTAATGAAACATTTTAAATCATTTTCATGACTTCATCTTAATATCAATTAATAATTTATTAATTTTAAACGACTAATAACAAAACTTAAATTCAAAACAATATTTTTGAAAATTCTGATCCTTTGATCAAAAGGCATAATATAATAAACAGAATCCAATCTTTAGTAGGTATATGTTTTTTTAAAGTTTTTAGTTATATGTTATGAACCGAAATAACGTAAAACCTGAAATGAGTCATTTTAGTCAACATTTTGTAACTTTAACTAAGGGACCAACCCTGAAATGGCAATTAACCGCTACATGAGCTACATATGAGGCATCTGACGCGGCAGTGGTTCATAATGATTACATCGCCCCTTATCAAATTTTGCGTTTGTTCTGTTTCACCCTGTATAATATCCTAGTCGCTAATTTTTTTTTTTAATATATCAGGGTGCCGCCCAAACTGTCCAGAGCGTGATCCGGGCCGGTCAGCGAGCCGCATCCGACGTCTACGTGAATGGTTCCGGCGGAGGTTCCGGTTAATCGCCGCACCGTTCATACTGGACTCCAATACGTTGGACTCAAACTTTTACGAAAGTGTCATAGTACGCACTATGTGTTGCAAGTGCTCAAATGTAAATAGTCGGTTGTAAAGTTAGAATTATTTCATGGCATTGATTTGAAAATTAAGTTGAAAAGTTCGATAAAGTCCTCTTATTGTTAGGGATGCAAACATATCGGGTAACTTACATTTAATCCACTGTCGTATACACAAAAAAGTAAGAATTTTAGTAGCATAAACTTTTCGTATCGATTCAGTCTTTTTATTTTTATATCAATAAAAAATCGGCAGTAAAAAATAATATGTGAGTTTTAGAATCAGAGAAAAAGTAAATCCTGGCAGTGTCGTATGTTATTCATGAAATGTTTCTCTACAACTTGATCCCTTAAAAGTTCCTAAGCAGAGGGTATTGAACGTTTTCAATCAATGTCTATGAATCAAAATCATAAGGACTTTTGTAATATACCTACCTTAATGTAGTTTGGTGACAAATTGAGCAAGGACATCTATTAGGTTTGCAACCTAAACGTCTGAATCTAGACTTAGGCAAACAATGTGATGTTAGCACTACCTTAGTTTGTATTATTTAAAATTTAATAATTATCTCTACATCTCTCTAATTAATGTTTTCATTTCATGACAAACGAATTTACCTTGTAAAAGACCTAAATGATTTGAAATACAGATGTATTAATAGGTTTCTATTGCATTAAGTTTCGTCAACTAAGTTGAGATAATAATAAACAGCAATATTAATCTCTTCGGTTTATTACGCTTAGCAAATATAGGGTTGAACTTTGGTAGCTTTTACTTCTTTTATTTTATTTTTAAAGATGCAAAAGAAACAATTTTGGAAAGACGTTAAATGTCTGAAGTTTAAGAATCTGTAAGTAAACTTTTAAAACCTTTTCTCAGTTTTCTTAATACACAGAAAATAGAAAATAATAGCTATTTACATACGATTCAATGAATGATATGATTTGCCAGATCAAAAACCTAAAGTCAAATTAAGGAAATCATATGTCGTATCGGATACGACAGACCATTAAAAAAAAATTCGATACCCCGACGAATTTAGTCATAAGACTCTCTGTAATCTTAAGCCTAACATGTGCCATTTGCACGTGCTTGATGTACTCGCTTCTACTATCTTCAGCTTTTATTTATTTATTTAAGACAATCTTTGTTCTACATTCGTATTTCGATGTAACAGAGATGTGGGTTTCGTAGTCAGGTTATCTTAGTAGTTTGGTTGTTTTTCTAAAAAAAAAATTAAATATTGATTAAAAGCTCTCTTTGACGTCGTATAAGAAAATAAAACGAAAAATAATAAATTAAATTATGTGTTTTGTTTCTATCTCTGCTATGTAAATATTTAAAACAGCAGCATTTGTTTAAGTCACACTCACAAAATATTGCGATTAACAAATCAATTGGGTAAGCAACTTAACCTTTTGAACGCCATGGTCACGTATACATGACAAGCAAGCGCGTGCCCTATACGCCAAACGTCACAAATATGTGACAAAAAGTACGGCGAATTTGTGGCTTGGCGTCGGGGGCACGCCGATGCGTTTATGCTCTGGCGTTCAAAAGGTTAACCAAAATTGCTGAAACTAAATTTACTAATGAGCCTGACTTATAAAACTGGGGATGTTTTAATTTGCGACAAACAAGCCGTTTAGCTTCTCACTGCCTTTAGTTTTTATTAATTAATATTAAGTAAGGATCGGGTACTCTAGAATTAAATGCTGCCAGCCGATTTTACAATTGACATCTTAAAAAAACTAATTGAAAACACCACTTATTCATGCACTGTTTGGCCCAGATACTCGAATGAAAATTGTCACAAAATTATTATGAAATATTGTCTGTGATTGGTTGAATGAGTTTTCAACAGTCAAACGCATCACTTGACTTGTCGATTTTTTTTTTTTTGAGAAACCGTGGTTTAGTGTATTTTATACGCTGTATAATTTTATTGTCGTCTCGTTTTATTCAAAGTAAAATGATAAAGACAGGCAAGATTTATAGAGCGCTAGAAGAATACTTAACAATATTTTTTTCTGGCAATTGTAAAATCAGGCCGAAATAATGTGTGTACCAATATTTGTAAAATATAAAGTTAACGGTCACTGCCAGTTGTTTGACTCATTAATTGTAGCTTTGACTAAATTTTTATACTTTTGTAAAATATTTTTTATTCGAAATAAAATTTCTGTAAGTATGTCATATTAGTAAATTACTATTGTAAGTAATGGAATTATTATCTAAAACTATATTTCTAATTTGCGTTGAGCTTTGACGCTAACTGTTATTTAACGAATAATACAACGCCTTTACAAGAATCGGGGCTTCATAATCAAATGTACTGTCTATGTATGTATTTGTATATTTATGGATATCTTCGGGAGAGTAATAGGAAAATAAATTATTTTATACCATAACTCTGTCGTTTGATTTTTATTCAAATCCATAAGTACTAATATTATAAACGCAAAAGGAACTGTCTGTCTGTTTGTTACCTCTTGATGTCGTAACGGCTGATCGGTTTTGGATGAAACTAGTCACACTGGTAGACCATGTCCTAGAAATAGGAAATCGATGTTTTTCAACTTTCACATGGGCGTAGATGCTGTCAGACGCTAGAAGCTGGTTTAAACAGTGATCTTACTAAAAAGAGGTTTTTTACCCTGAACATCAACGCACAAGGCAAACTTGACACTTTCGGTGCTCAGAACTCAGCTCATGGGTTGAACAATAATTTGTTCGTGTACCCACATCTCGACGCTATAACAATGACTCGGCTGCGAGTTGTGGGCACACAAACAAATTTATTGTTCGACCCATATGCTGAGTTCTGGGCAGTGTTAATACAGCAATATCTATTCAGAAGGTATATAAAGCATATCCAGCAGTGGACGTCTTTTGGCTGAAATTTTGATGATGAGAATTAATAATAAGATATTATCTTAGAGAAAAAGAACTAAACTGTTCCATTGAGAAAGTTCAACGTGACATAACATGGCACAATATTAGAAGTGCCCCTATAGTTCATAATGATATGTTCCCCTTTATGTCGAGTACCTTTACGACGAGCGGTGTGGATCATCTCGCTTTTATTCCCTATACCTCGAGCATTTGATTTCATCCTCGCTTTTATTCCCTTAACCTTTTAAACGCCAGAGCATAAACGCACCAGCGTCAGGCAACTCCTAGTTGTCTGGCATTTTGCTGAACTGGACCTATTTGGCGCAGCCGCGGGGCATACAATGTTTTTGATTTAAAATTAAGTTGTCTTTCATTTGTATCTACAATGTGCGTCTGTGTGTGTGACAAATAAACTAGTTTTCTTTCTTTCTTTCTTTTATCGGCGTGCCCCCGACGCCAAACCTCAAATTCGCCGCATTTTTTGTCACATATCTGTGACGTTTGGCGTACAGGGCACGCGCTTGTTTGTCATGTATACGTGACAATGGCGTTCAAAAGGTTAATGTCGAGAGCCGCAAGTACAGTTAGAAATAAAAGTGCAATGCTGTTAATGTGTGGATGATCTTTTCCAACTATATTTCAGATCCATGTAATAGGAGCGAGCCCATTGCGATCAATCGGTCTCAAATCCAGCCTCTGAGCTGCTACTGAGAAATTTTAGATGAAAATCCAATAAAACTTTGCCCGACTCGGGAATCGAACTCAGACTCATGCTTAGCCATAGCGCTTGCGACGACTACATCAACAAGGCGGACTGCCTTGTTGGTCATAATAACTCTCATGTTTAAAATTCAACACTCTGAGTAATTCAACAGGCGCAATATCACTCGCCACTTATATAGGTATTTCTCTATTGCCGGAAACTTTTTTTTACGAATAATTAAAGCATTAACAGTTTTTGGAGAAAATTGAAGTAGAGAAAAGTCGTTTTATATTATACTTGTGAAAACTCTTAGAAGCCTCGATAAGAAATGAAAATAGTTTGAAAGATCAGTTCAACCAAAATAAATACCTTAAGGCAAGTCCAAGCCTGTTGCGGAATTTGTTCGAAAGAGTCACCGCGGCCCTGGAATGCAAAGGGCTTTAGAAGGAACACGGATGGGTTTTAGTCAGTAAGAGACTGACACGCCCTTCCGCTCCACCCAGAGCGGAAGAAGTCATTTGATGATGTCCCATCCTTAAAAAAAATAAGGCAAGCCCAAGCCAAGAAAGAAGACATTTAGATAAAATTGTTGAAAATTTGAATTTGGGAAGGTATTATTTAAGCCTTCATACAACGAAGCTGTTTATTTGAAACTGAAATAATTAGGAACATAAAAAGATCTAGAAAAAGATCATGCCACGTGGAAAGAACAAAACATTTTATATAAAAAATAACATCTATAACTTAAATCTCAAATAATGATACAGCTAATCAATTCCACCGTATATCAAAGGCAGAAACTAAAACAAGTTTCTACTATCATGATAAAATTTTAATGTTTTTCGACCTTGGCGTGAGTGACAGACGCCTATCGTGGCTTTTTATGCACACCTGGCTACTGAGGCTATTATTAGTTCTAAGGCACATTTACACGAGGAGATTATCTCGCCCGTCTATAGGCGAGATTGTCCATGTGAGGTTAACTAGAATAATATTATTTAGCCTCAGTCATGGAGGATTCATGTGTTTCCTTACACTCAAGCGAGAAAAACTAACCTACTATTACGTTTACGAAGTCTGCCAGGCGATTTTCTCGAAGTAGGTTGAGAATTTTACAGAATAACCAATCAATTCAGTAAAAATCTCGCCAATTTATAGCACAGTCACAATACTTAGGTAGAGTAAACTATCCTCCTGAAGCTAGAAAGTGATAGCTAACTAAATAACTTGGAATTCAAATTGAGCATTTGAACCCCAAGTGATCAGGGTCATAATTGACCACTTTTACGAAATACAATACTAAAATAACTTTAATTTCGGAAGTTAGTTTTTAGTTTTGTTTCTTCGTTTTTGATTCCAACTTCCGAAATTAAAGTTTTTTTAGACTTTGTAGTGTTTTATTTGGAAGTCCGTTGTATTTTTTGTAAAAAAAAGTTTTTTTCACTTTTTGGTTTTTTACCCGACGTCATTTTGCTGACTTGGACGACGTAATGACATCATCCAAGTAAGCAAAATGCTCATAAAATAAAAACTGCTGAGCCAAACTGAATAAAATTTACGGGACCAAATGACAAGTATACCGCATCGAGTGAGAAAATAATCACATAAATCGGATCAGAATCAGAAACAGAAACCTCGTAATAATCGGTGTACATACATAAAAAAAATCCCACCGAATTGATAACCTCCTCCCTTTTTGGAAGTCAGTTAAAAAGAAAACGAAATTTTGCTTAAGTCCAATTTTAAGAGGCGAGGCGCACATCGACGTTCGAATTTATTTTAAGGAACATACGGGTACTAACATGTTTTTCTTTAGATATACCTACGCGTATTTATGCGAGTAACCCTACCCGTGTAAATTAAACACTAGCCTACCAGTCTTGGAAAACATACAGTAAATAAATGGGCGCGGGTGCTAGTGTTCAGAATTTAAATGAATCTAGGTTTATTATGATTGGTCATTTGTATGTGCAGGAGTGGAGCTTGTTTAGGTAAATTACTGAAAGGAGTAATGAACTGGGAGCACGGTTGATTCGTTTCTGTTTAATGTGAACATAGAATAGATCAAGCAAGAGCCATAGTGCTACATCGTCGACCACATCATCTCTTTCTATTAGGTGAGATTGTGCTCAAAGACGAGCAACCACGAACTACGAAAAAGCATTAAATGTGCGTACAGGTAAGGAGTGGAATTCGCTGTGTTTCCTGATAACTACAACCAGGAAGTCTTTAAGTCAAGAGTGAATAGGTTACTTCTAGGCAAGCGTGCTCCATCTTCGACCATATCATCGCTTACCATCAGGTGATATTTTATTTATTTATTCATTCATTATTATAATACCTTCACAGATACATCCAAGGTGATGTTATAACTTAGGTACATATAAAACATATAATACAATACCTCAGATACCTTAATCATTATTTATATGACCAGACCTTTTTCAATTAGATTTTGCGCTACTTTTGTAAATCTCGGCAAGTTCTGGCAAAATATATCTTCCGATAACACTATAACATTAATCAAACGTATGGCTTGCGACATAGGGGTAAACTTGAGTAGATTTGTCCTAGCCAAACACAACAAGATAGTGGTCAAACGCGTGCCTATCAATAGTAAAAAAATGAAGGAAATGTCGGGACGAATTGTATTGCTTTCTTGGGAATTGGCAAGAAGTGGCACAGAACGGGAACAATGAAAGGAATGGAGGGAGTCCTCTGCCCAGGAGTGGTGGCCCACTGCTGACCAAATGCCTCCCTCCAAACTTAATCCCCCTCCATTTTCTGAACTGTTGTTCAGGTTAGACATAATAATAAAAACATAGCAAATAAAAAAAATATACAGTCGAATTGATAACCTCCTTCTTTTGGAAGTAGGTTGAAAATGGTGCGACATTTTACGTCTATTCCAAAACAGTGTAAAAATGTATTTACTTGTGTATTAATCACTAAATTAAATATTAATACAGCGTTTAAATTTATGAGAGCTGCTAGGTTTATTTAAAAGATAAAATGATCAATGTTTTGATTTAATTCTTAACGAAAATAATTCTCGCAAGTTGGCAAAAGCCCTAAAACTTGATTCCTTGTGTTTCCATTCTCGACGTGAGCACAATTAAGTGTCGTGATTATTAACTAAATTGAAACCTATTTCGCTACAAAGGGTAAATGATTACATTATAATAATATTGAATTCCGGCGCGGCGCCAGATTTTTTGCTTGTCGCTCTCAAATAAAAACCAAACAAGTTTAATCTTATCAGATTGGACGCCAAACTCAACGTAGTTTGGACAAGGCTGATCCGTAAGAATTTCGTTTAAGTTCATCATCATCAAGTCCAACAGCTGAACATACAAGGCTCTCTTTTGTCGTGCCAATACAGTTCGTGCCTAGCTTCATCCAGGTCCTACCCGCAATGGCAACAATGAAGTTCATCACAATCATTAAAAAAATATGCTGCTAGCTTGCTTCTGGGGCAGTCTGATAAAAATGGGTACTGGTGGGTGTACATAGCCTCTTCTACACGAGGGAATACAGAATTGGTAGTGTACCCTGGGCGGGACTCTATACAAAGTGTCATTAATTCATTATATATGCGACTAGCGGACGTCACGCGGTTTCACCCGCGTAGTTCCCGTTGGGAATACGGGGAAAAATATAGCCTTTGTTACTGGCCGATAATGTAGCTTTCCAATGGTGAAAGAATTTCTGAAACTGCAGTTTTTGAGTTTATTCATAACAAAGATACACACACACACACACAAAAATACAATTTTTTCCTCTTTATATAATATTAGTGTAGATTAACATTGTCAAAAATCCAATATAATTGGAGTCGACCATCCGACACTTCGGAAAGCTTGTTAATTCAATATATTATTTACTTCTTGGGGTTCCGAATGTTCGTATGAAAAAATTGGAACAGTCAGAGGATCACTCGTGTGCCACAGTCAATTTGCTGCAAATTTGAAAGACCAATTCTGTTTAAATTTGATACACATATGAACTTCTGTGACCAAAACACGGACGCGTTACGTACATACTTGGATGACATCACACGCAATTAGCGCTAACTCGGTTTATTATATATTTGTAAACGCTCACAACTCTTTTAATGCGTCTTGTCTTTTCTCCAGGTTTAAATAAATGCAATAAAAATACAGTCAAATATTATAATACGTTCTAACTTGGTAAGTATGTGTCGAATTACCGATACAACAGGACAAGTAAACGTTAATTGATGAACAAGCAACTTTACCTATCGGACAATGATTTTGTGGTTAACCATTCTCGTGATATTTAAGTTCTTCTAACAACCCGGACGGCCAAATGGTATGGCGAAACTAAGACAGGCTATTTTATTTTTTTTATTTAAATAAATACTTCACTAACTATATACACTAGAAATAAAAATAAAAATTCCTAACTAAATTAACCCTAAAATATGGCGTCAAAAAATTCATCCGCATCGCTGTTGACTGGAAGTGTACCCAAAACACTGGCGGCATTGCCACGTTGCATGGCCAGCCAGCCTTTGGGTCACGTGAAGTGTCAACTAAGTGTTTTGAGACAGGCTTATGACCGGTAGTAAACGACAATAGGCTAACACACGGCTTTTGGAAAGATATTATTGACGCGTCACTAATCAATTGATGCAATTGGCTTTAGAATTTCAACTGATCCAAACAGTTAACGCGCATTTGAGAATTTTCCCATATTTTTTATTTCAGAACCTAATCATACTAACAATAAAAAACATAGCAAATGAAAATGGTGGGACTTTTTACGTCTATTCCAAAACATTGTAAAAAAGTATTTACTTGGGTATTAATCACTAAATTAAATATAAATACAGCGTTTAGTTCTATTAGTTAGAAGCTGCTAGGTTTATATAAGAGATAAGATGATCAATGTTTCGATTTAATTCTTAACGAAAATGATTCTCGCAAGTTTGCAAAAGCCCTAAAACCTGATTCCTTGTGGTTCCATTCTCGACGTGAGCAAAATTAACGGCTTTTGGAAACATATTATTGACGCGTCACTAATCAATGGATGCAATTGACTTTGAATTTCAACTGATCCCACCATTAACGCGCATTTGTCAATTTTTCACATATTTGTTTTTGAGAACCTAATCATAGCTAAGGGCAAAGGATCATCGTGAGTGACTTTCTGTAGTTTCTGCCTATTCCCATGGGAAAAGGCGTGAGTGTATGTGTCTGTATTTTGATATAATTTTCGTTCGAGAAACTGGCCTTAGTTTATTATTGACTAGTTGCCGCCCGCGTGATTGTCGAAAATTATCCCAAGGGAACATATTCCCAGGATAAAAAGTATCCTATGTGTTATTCCAGACTATAATCTACCTCTGTGCCAAATTTCATCAAAATCCATTCAGTAGTTTTTGCGTGAAAGAGTAACAAACATCCATCCATACTTACAAACTTTCGCGTTTATAATATTAGTAGGATTGCTTGGGACATAAGAGGTAAACACTAGTACCAAACAGGAATTATCTTCGAAAGAGACAAATAATCACGTTACTTTCTAAAGGCGTTAAACGTCTGGGTAAACAGTTTCGAATAGTGTCAAGGACAAACCGCTGGTAAGGAAAAAGATAAAAATATTCGAAAGAATTACATTATAACCATGGTTCATATACCTCCATTGGAGTTTAATTAAAGATTCTCTGTGTTTCGTTACACAGCAACGACAATCAGAAACAACTTAGACCTTTATTTGACCCCTTTGTTGTTAGCAGGGACTAGAAATTCTGCCAGGGTTGCAAAATTTGTTCGAAAGAGTCACCGCGGCCCTGGAACGCAAAGGGCTTTAGCAGGAACACGGATGGGTTTTAGTCAGTAAGAGTCTGACACGCCCTTCCGCTCCACCTAGAGCGGAAGAAGTCATTTGATGATTACACATCGTTAAAAAAAAGGGACTAGAAATTAAGAAGAACATTAAGTCTATTAGCTTTATTTTTTATTTTTCTAGCTATTCTTGAAATCAAAAGTAAAGAGAAAATTTTCATATTAAGCATAACATTGCTAGTAGAAACTTAGAATTAAATTGCATCAATGACATTTTTGAGGAATGAAAATTTTAAATCTTTCGCGGACCATTTTAGTTCTGGCGGACTACCAGTGGTCCGCGAACCACAAGTAAACCCTACAGGCAACACTTAACAACCCGACAATTTTGTTTTGTAGTATATCTTACTTTTTCTGCTTTATCAAATAGTACCTGTCTCCCAATATTAAGAGTCCTTTTAAATGATGGGCTCATTTTTATACCAAAACATCTTCGTGTTGCTCTTGCCAACACGAGAGAAGAAGTACCAATTCAACAATTCATTCCAACCATTTTGTGGTTGACCATTCTCGTGACATTTAATTTCTTCTACCAACCCGGACGGTCAAATGTTATGGCGTCACTGAGAGGGGTCTATGACCGGCAATAGAAGATAGTTAGCTTGGTTTATTGATTGATTACAACATAAGAGGCAAATACTGGTATCGAGCAGGAACCATCTGCATAAGAGTCAAATTCACGTTACTTTCTAAAGGTGTAAAACGTGTCAAGTGTCAAGGACAACGCTGGTAAGGAAAATGATGATAATATTCAAAGACTTCTGTTTAAACCAATGGTCCATTCATTTTCATTGGATATATTAAAAGAGGTTCTGTATAACAAAACATCAGGAACATTAGGACTATGAGAGACATCTTAGGCAGGCAGACAAACTTCCAACACGGGCCTATGTGACAAACCGACCGGTGACAGGTGACAGTTTGACAATCCGATAATTTTGTAACTTTTGTTTTAAACACCATCTACCTTATCAACAGAGATCGGAATATGTAGACTATATTTTCCTAATGTTCGTGGAAGTAAGTAACATAGAGTTTATAATACCTCCTGTAAAATCCCGGAATCTTTTTACCATTACATCTTCGGCTCTGGCCAACACGAGAGAACAAGAAAGTCAATCGATGATCATGCAAGTTTACCAACCCAACAATCAAAACTAACCATTTTGTGGTTGACCACTCTCGTGACATTTATTTTCTTCTAACAACCCGGACGGTCATATATTATGGCGTAACTGAGAGGGGCCTATGACCGGCATTAGAAGACAGTAAGCTTGGTTTATTGATTGATTACAACATAAGAGGTAAACACACTATCGAGCAGGAACCATCTGCATAAGAGTCAAATTCACATTACTTTCTAAAAGCGGACAACTTCGGGGTAAACAATTTCGAATGGTGTCAAGGACACTGCTTTTAAGGAAAAAGATAAAAATATTCGAAGACATTATAAAACCGCATTGGTACGTAAGAAACTGGCCCGTACCATGGACCAAGGTGTTACCTACACTTTTTCCTGAAGCGATTCTTGTAAATAATTTGGTTTGGTTTAGCCATTGGGTTTTTATAGTAGTGTAATTTTGAAATAGGATAGTGCTATCTACATCGGACAATATTTTGGATCACAAGTGTTGGCTTACTTACGTTTTGCTACAACTTTATGGGCCTGTTTCACAACCTAATATTTATGATTTCCGCTCATATTTATTCAACTACTTTAAAAAGCTTGGCTCATCGCCGCAAGGTTGCCTGCTTGTCGGTCTTCTACAGATTGTACTTCGGGGAGAGTGTCCAGGAACTCCACGACCTCATCCCACCGGCCCCCTTCTACCATCGGACATCTAGACGGACTACGAGTTACCATCCCTACCTGTTTGCTATTCCACCAAACGTCTTTTACAATGCGCACAGCAAAGGAGTGGAACTCTCTGCCTGCGTCTGTGTTTCCGAACGCATACAACCCTAATCTCTTCAAAATTATACTGAACAGGCTTCTGCTGGGTAAGCTCGCTCCATCGTCGACTTTGTCTTTGTCATTTATGACCTAGACTAGAGTCAAGAGCAAACTCATATCAGATAAAAAAATAAAAAATACTTTATGAACTAAAACTAAAAATAATCTTAAATATGGCGACGAAAAATTCCTACCCATGGTCACTAGTAATGTGCCCAAAAGGTTGGCAGTATTGGTATTATGGCAATGCTTATCCTTTGTCGTAGGTAAAAGCGTCATTTCACTTAATTTCATACGGATTTTGTTCCATTTTTAACTCGGTGTATAGTGACTAATTGGAAATCGTGAAAACAAGAGGCCTTGATCTTTGAGATTCTTTGTTTAGGCATGGTCTGCGGTATAATCTCAAAGGTCGTTAAATAGAAAACACTGGCTAGAAATGGCCTCGGTAGAGAGTGAAAGGAGTACTGAATAAAGTGCCTGTAATTTTCAACATGAACTAGAAGTCTCAAAATGGCTGTCATTGTCAGAGATAAGAGGACAACTAGTTTCTTAGAATAAGAACACGAAAATCAGTCTATAAAATATTCATGTTACCTGAACTCGTAACTTAAGGTTATTTAAATCTATCGCCCCCAACTCAAGCATCGAATCAAGTGAAGTGTATTTTATGTGACCATTTTCTTGCAAAAGGCTCGTGGCTAAAGAATAACAGCCGCTTGGGGTCAATCTTCAAGGTTAAGCAACGCTTGCCACGGTTGGTCTGTGGATGGGTGACCATCTTAACATAACGAGATTCCTCCGTGCCGCGGAAAGCAAGTTAAACCGTTAGTCCCGGCTGGCATTGTACGTCTTAGGCAGTTGTTACGGATTGTCAGAAGTCAGAAAATCTGACTCCAGTCTTGCTAAGAAGTAGCGTGTTACCCAGTTAATGGGTTGTGGAGGTCTGGTAGACAGCCGCTCCACGTAAAATACTGGTATTCAGCTGAATCCGGTTGACTGGAAGCCGATCCCAATATAGTTGGAAAAAGCTAGACTGATGATGAATTGCTTGCAAAAGGCTCTAAAACAAGGATGGGCTAGATAGGGTAGACTCTATGCCACACAGGACAATTGGTCTATATTTTTATTTTTATCTTTATAATTATCTTGAACTATGAATTGAAATAGGTATCTATAGCTAACCAAGTTCATAGCAATATTTTCATATATCCTAAAAACTAGAACATACACCGGACTCTCATAAACAAGACGTAGCATTTTATTCAAGCTTTATAAATAATCACCTAAGCACATGACATTTGAAGATCGGAAGTGAGATATAACTCTGTCAGTCCCCTGCGGGTACAGTCACATAGAGAATTACCCCCAATGATCTGGTCTGGTCCAGGCGAGTTATTTATGGACCACATTAGACCACTTGACGATGGTGACATTAGTTCAAATGGGACAGAAGTTGCTGGAGTTTCTAATTGATATTTTTGTACATGCTTGAATAGCTGCGATTCATGCGGATATTATTTTAGTTACTCATTAAGTTAAGGTGAGTGTTAGGATTTTATTATTGAATTGTTTTTTTGAGACGGGCTGCCTGCTGCATACCAAATGGCCCGGAAAAAAACGCAAGACTGGGCCTTAGTGGGCTATATTAGTGTTAGTAGTATCTTTTCGGGTGATCGTTATTCTGCCGACATCAGAAAAAAGGACGTATCCTCAAACCGATCTCCACCATTAAGAAAACAACTTAAGATCTAAAATCGGTTACTTCGTTTTGTATCGATACGTCCTATTTTCTTATGACGGCAGTTTTTTTGATTCTGGCTCTCAGGAGTTGTAGTGGCTGCGAATGGGGTGGCGAGCTTATCTAAAAAAAAAAAAGATCACGTTGTGTAAAATGTGCTTAGGCCTACAAAATATAAAGATCCACTATAGACACATCAGGTCACATGTAAAACTTAGGCTCTCTATGCTAAAAAGAACAACAGTAGTAGTAGGTATTTCAGGACCTGCTGTCCTGAAGTTCAGGCCCCAAGCCTAGTTTAGACACCAGTATACTTACACACAATATACTTACTGTGTACTATTGTTTCTTGGAAATCTCGTATCATCTAATGTGTATTGTGGCTTTATTTATTTTCCTTACATACTAATTTACATTTTTAAATAATTCTTAAAAAATACACATTAAAAAAAACATTTAAAAATATAAAAAGCAGTAGTCCGCCGGTGTCGTGAGCAAAGTCCAAGCTACCGGTGGTTAGGGCTCCAGAGAAAGGAACCTCTTCACAATACGAGCCGTATCGAGGAGTACTGCCTTCTGTATTGTAATACGGTACCTCAGAATCCACAAGTTTGTATTCCAAAGCAAGTTGCTGATGGATAATCCTGGCCACTTGGTTATGCCTGTGCAAGTATTCGCCGTTAGCCAGACGAGAACAACCAGAGATAATATGTCTGATGGACTCATCCGGACGGTGGCATGCCCGACACATGTCAACCGTCCCGTCCTTCATAACATGCCTCCGGTAGTTATTATAATTATTATTATTCGCCTTCGGACATGGTTCTTTTGACCTTTCGTGGCACACGTAGCTTTTAATATTATATTCCAGGACTAATGTTTTTATTAATCTGTTGCAAAAAATAATAATTCAACTCATTTAAATATTTTTATAAGTTTTCAACACAAACAGAATTTATGACACGAAACATAATCCCTGATGATCAATTTATAACATGTTGTAAAAATATTTAAAAAAACTGGTCGTAAAAGTGATTAGACATGTTCTAGTCTGGCTTTAGAGATATTTTTCTCCATATTAAGTTTCAAGCTGGTTCTAAGTATGAAGTTAATTTTGGAAGTCTATGAATACTAAAATATTACGACTTCGTTAGTGTTTGTTTTCAAAATAAGACACCAAAAATGAGAGATCAACATTGGAAATTTGGTATTGTTGGCATGCTTCCCACTAGGTAGACAGATGACATGATGAAGGACGCGGGAATTCACTGTCGGTCGATGTAGCGACACTTGGGGGAGGCCTGGCGCCTGTAGCTGTTTGAGCGGATAGTCGCAGCCCGCCTCGTCAGCCACTTGTGCGGAGAGGGGCCGGTACTTGCCGAATGCCAGTACGGCTTTCGGCAAGGGCGCTCCACTATCACGGCGATATCCCGAGTGAGAGTCCTGGCGGAGGAAGCGGTGTCGCGGGGCAGTGTGTTGTTGGCGGTGTCCTTGGACATCTCCAACGCCTTCAACACCCTGCCCTGGAGTTGTATTCGGGAGGCACTACGATATCATCGAGTGCCTTCCTACCTCCGCCGCGTCGTCGGGGCTTATTTGGCGGAAAGGTGTGTCACCTATCTGGGACG